>JAQMRL010000001.1:434916792-435516792 GCA_035578175.1 Catonia carolina | reverse complement strand
CACACCAGATTTTTTTTTTTTTTTAATAGGTGACGGTTGAAAATTTTGTAAGATTATTAACTGGAAGATTACCGCCAGATACTCCTCGTTCAAAACAGTTATTGACAGATGAAGGTAGCAATGTACTTGTCTATTTAACTGGACATGGAGGTGATGGTTTTCTTAAATTTCAAGATTCTGAAGAAGTAACTAGTCAGGAATTAGCAGATGCTCTGGAACAAATGTGGCAGAAGAGGAGGTAAATATATTAAAATAAAGCTTTACTAGAATTTTTCAATCCTGAAAGAACTCGTGAACTTAAAATTACTGTTCTTAATCTTAAATTCTACCCATAATAGACAGGTGGAGTGTCAAATGATTTACACTCAATCTATTCGTTGCAGGGCTAAAATGAATAATTCTGTTTCTTATCACATGGTCAGTCAATTAAATGACTGAATCATTTACGAACAGAAGAGGTAGAGGTGTAAAAGACACTAATCAGAGTTATCTCCTCTGAAAGTAATGAATTTCATTATACAGCCAGACCCTGTGGTGAATGAAGTGAAGTTCTCATTTGCAGAGTGGAAGATATATGCTTTTCAGAGGGTTTGGCATGCTGATAAGCGAACTTTTCCACTCAGTGAGGAAGGCATGGTAAACCACCTCACTCCTCGTTATACTTAGTAAAACCTCTGCAGGTTCAAACCAGCCTTTCGGCTGATGACCTAAACAACAATCATAAATTAAATAATAAGTAAATTTTGTGAGGAAAAACAAATTCTGATTGCCTTGGTGGTACACCGGTACTGTTTGGAAAGTATAATTAAAATAAACTGTATCTACTTTGCATTAGTAACACGTTGAGGCTGACTTGTGCCTTAAGGTGGCAAATTGAGTATCTTACCAAGGCCGACTGACACAGTAAGGCGTCACATTCTGTACTACATTTCTATAGCTTAGTTCAGTCGCCGGCACACTGGCAGTGTTAGTAAATGTTGTTCAGGCATTTAGATCGATCCTAAACGTTCTACAGTGAAGTTTGTTTGTTACCCACTGTAAGGAATTGTGGGCAATGAAATGGCAGATTAGGGTTTGTTGGAACAGAATTATATCTGGGCCTCAGCAAATCATTGATACCTAGTCCCATCTCTGATTGTATCAGTGCAATGCATCAATGGTATTAAAACCAAACTGCTTGATTGAGGCACAACGAGAGAATGATTAACACCGTATCTCGTACTTTTGCTCATGAATTAATTGGTTTGTACAGGAAGCAGTTTAAGGTGGTTGTGCGACTGTTAGTGTGAGCATTGTCACCTTAATAAGCATCTATACAATATGGGGATTCTCAGTGGTGACCCAATGTGTAGATTGTTCGGAGAGATTGAATTGTGTGGTGGAAAAATCTACCTGCTTAATTTTCTTCAAGTGCGAAGCATTGACTGATAAGTGGTATTCAATCTTCAGGAAATTAAACCTAGAGGGGAGATCTTCAAAGTGATTGAGGGGATGGGTGTGGTAGGTGGTCCTCGGGACCGTATGAACAAAGCATACGACTTCTCCGACACACTGAGGGTGGAAATTTTTGATCGTCAGGAGTGGGCGGAGGGACAGCCAGTGATACCAGAAGGAGCTACCGTTTGGTATACTGACGGCTCAGTGATGAGCAGAAGAGCGGGATTGGGGGCCTGGGGGGCCGGGGGAAAGATTTCCCTGGCCCTTGGGTGTAACATAACCATCTTCCAAGCTGAAATATTGGCCATTAAGGTCTGTGCGGAGAGGTGTATTGAAAGGCGCCTCAGTGGGTCGCACATTTATATTTTGTCCGATAGTCAGGCGGCCATCAAGGCTTTGAGTTCCTGTACTTTTGAGTCGCGATTGGCCTATGATTGTGGGGAAGTTTTGAATGCCGTGGCCAAGCGTAACGTTGTGACGCTGCGTTGGGTGCCGGGGCACCAGGGAGTGCCTGGAAATGAGAGAGCGGATGCCTTAGCAAAGAAAGGTGCAGCCTCTCAATTCATAGGCCCAGAGCCATTCTGTGGAATTGGTGAGGGCTATTATAGAGGTATAGTTAGGGCCTGGGAAGAGGAGGCTAAAACCTCCTATTGGAATAAGGTGACAGGCTGTGAACAGGCAAAGAAATTCATTGCCTATTCCAGCAGGAAGGCTGGGATATACAATAGACTAGGAAGACAGGACCTGAGGAGGGTAGTGGGCCTGATGACTGGTCATTGTAATCTTGGGTATCATTTATCCAAGATAGGAGTTGCTGAAGAGAGCCTGTGTAGATTCTGTCATGAGGCAGAAGAAAAGGCTGAGCACATTTTATGCAGTTGCAAAGTGGTTGGCTGCAAAAGAAGAGCGCTGATGGGTAAGGATGTGTTAACACCTTCTCAGGTAAGTGCACTAGATCCTAGGCAGATCCTGCGCTTTATTGAAAGTGTGGGTCTTGCATAAATAAGGAATAGGGGCAATCACAAAAGATCTTTTAGGTCGCGGTGAGGAGGGGCTGAAGAGGCCTGAACGCCCATATAGTAAAGTAAAGTAAGTAAGTAAACCTAGAGGGCAGTTCTTGCCACAAAGACTTGGTACGGTACGTTTGGTGAAATGGTAGCTATGGCTGAGCACGCACGCCCTGGAAACTACTGGGTGACTAAGAGAGTATTTCTGTACTTTCTTTTCATTTTTGGCAATACAGTACACTGACTACAGTACCACTAAATATAGTATGATTGACTCCGTACAATACATCTACATTTATTATTGCCCATATTATATTATTACACTATCTACATTTGTATTGTCTTACTTCAGGTCTATGATTTATATTGTTATTACGCAAATCTAAAGTAGGTTTATACAATTAATTTTAAATTTATTACAGGTATTAAGAGTAAACTTATGTTCTTTTAGCCGGTGCAACAAATTTTTTGATTTTTGCATTATGTTACGTTTTAAAAAGTTAATAACGTAAGTAGATAAAAGGGCGTAAGCATCAACAGAGTCATAAAATTTATCATTTTCACTGTCTTCGCTAAATTTGTCACTACTACTTTTTTTAATATTAACTTCTAAACGATCTAAGATATGGTCTACTAGAAACTCCTCTGCAAGAACTCAATTTCAACTTCTTTACTTTGCTATACACAGCCTGCCATTCATCTTTTCCAATTCGTGAGAAACCGTCATTACACGATGACATTATATTTTCTATTTTAAAAGTTGCAAAAGAAAGAAGTGTCATATGATTTGTATGCTTATTTAACTGAATTCAAACACAGACTAATTATTTATTAGAACTAGTTCAAATCACGAATTAAGAAGTTACATGATAGGGAATGTGTCACAGTAAACAAGAGATTTTTCGATGACTACGGTTTTACTACAGCCGGTGGACAATATTGGTCATTGCGCTCGTCCTCTCTGTCGAAGGTCATAGCTATCGTTACAACAAAACAACCTGTAAGTTGTCTCCTGAAACTTGTAAAGGGTGTTTTTTTAGAGGTATAGAACTTTAAGTTGGCAGTACTGATTTCCATGGCGGCCATTTTGAAAACTGTTTTGTAATTTATGTTCAGTTTGGTTTGCCATTTTATAATGAATAGACTGACCCCTGAACAACGGTTGCAAATTATGTAGATTTATTTTGAAAATCATGGTTCGGTTCGTGAAACGCACTACGTCCGTTTTATGATCGACATAATCGTCCATCAGAGCATTTTGTTCAGTGATTAAGCCCATTTTTGGTTGAATGGCTACGTGAATAAACAAAACTGCCACATTAGGAGTGAAGGTAATCCTCGATATATTGCTGAGAAGCCTTTACATCCAGAAAAAGTGACTGTTTGGTGTGCTTTATGGGCTGGTGGAGTCATTGGTCCTTACTTCTTCAAAAATGATGCCGAGCAGAATGTTACAGTCAATGGTGACCGCTACAGAGCCATGATCAATGACTTTTTTGTTCCTAAATTGAATTGCCTTAATGTTGGAGAGCTGTGGTTTCAACAAGATAGTGTAACATGTCACACAATGCGTGCCACAATCTATTTACTGAAGAAAACGTTTGGTGAACGCATAATTTCACGTTCTGGACCTGTAAATTGGCCTCCAAGGTCGTGCAATCTAACACCGCTGGACTATTTTCTGTGGGGGTATGTGAAGTCGCTAGCCTATGCCAATAAGCCACAGACAATTGACGACTTGGAAGGCAACGTTCGCAGCGTTATTACCAATATACGGCCCCAAATGCTGCAAAAAGTGGTCACAAATTGGACGTCTCGATTGGAACACATCCGAGCCAGCCGCGGCGGCCACATGCCGGAAATTATTTTAAAATAAAAATGGCAAATAATTATCTTTAAAGTAAAACCAATTCCATGTCAATTGTTTAATTATTATGTGTTTTATTTCATTTTAAAGTTCTATACCTCTAAAAAAAACACCCTATACAATGGAAGTTTCTTTTTGCGTAGTGAATGAGGAGGAACGGATTAACATGACAGTTTTGTAAACCTACAGTGTTACAGGACTGATAACACCACCTCACCCATGTTCTACAGTCTAAATCTAATCTAATTTTCTGTTTGTTTTTAGATATCATGAAATATTTTTTATGATTGATACTTGTCAAGCTGCTTCAATGTATGAAAAATTCTATTCACCAAATATTTTAGCTGTTGCTAGCAGTCTGGTTGGAGAAGATTCTTTATCGGTATGTGCGAGTTGTGTTTAGTTTAGTCACTTTGGTTTTCATATTTTAGGTTATTGTATTTATGTTTACTAGAAAATTGGTATCTTTATTTGAAAATCGATTTTTAGGATCTTGTAAGTTTTAAAAAAGTAGTTTTGAAATATTTTATAGATATATCATTAAAATCTGAATAGTTGATTTTAATTGTATATTTAAAAGTACCTCCTGGCTATAAGAAAATTTCTTCAAGAAGGTATGGTGGATGAATAACTTGTCAAGGAAATTATGCCAATTAGTTATAAAATGGTGTAATGTTGAATAAACTTAACAAAGGTTGAAGAAACTTTGTTTTTTTTTAAATTGTTATTACATTTTTGTTATGATTGATAAACTGATTGGCAAGGGAAGAATCTTATCTATTTCATTTTTAGCTGCTCAGGCCAATGATTTTCAACAATTTTCAGCTTCAATGATGTAATAAATTCACTAATATTTTTTAAGCTGGCGTTATTTTTTATTTATCACTTACACGTATTTCAGTGGATCCGCCATCATCAGAGTATATTATATCGGGAGAAACTAAAACCTTTCAATATCTCCAGAAGATGCTACATCCTCAGTCATCTGTATTAAAACGGATTTTAACAGTTTTTGTTCAGATGACTGAGGATGTAGCCATCTTCTGTAGGTTTTGAAAGATTTTAGTTTTAAACGATATAATATACAAGGTGTGGCTATTAAATAACGAGACTGACGTTGTAAAAAATTTAATTTCAATTTTATACATAATCACTTATTGTCACCTTCAATATACACTCCTTCTCTATCCCTACAACGCTCTACAATGGGTTGGAAACAGTGCTGGAAGTCATCTTCTGTCAGCTCCTTCAGGACATGTGCCGCTTTCTCTTTTACAGCTTCCACAGACTCAAATCTTGTCCCTTTTAATGCAGATTTCACCTTAGGGAACAGGTAAAAGTCACATGGTGCAAGATCTCATGAATAAGGTGGATGTTCTAACATTGAGATGCTGTACTTGACTAGGAACCTCTTGACAAATAACGGGAAATGAGCTGATGCATTGTTTGGGTGGAGAACCCATGATTTTTCCTTCCACATTTCGGGGCGTTTTTTCTTTACTCTTTGACATAGTTTAGAAAGTACCTCAAGGTAGTAATATTGATTAATTGTTTGACCTTCAGGAACCCAGTGAAGGTACACAATCTCATTGATATAAAAAAAAACAATCATCATTGCTTTAAATTTTGACTTGCTCATTCGAGCTTTTTTGGCTCTCTGTGAAGTTCGGCTCTTCCTGTGCATCGATTAGCGCTTTGTTTCCGGGTCATAAGTAAAAAACCATGTTTCATCACGTGTTATTATCTTCTAGCTGTTCTCTAAGGTGAAATCTGCATTAAAAGGGACAAGATTTGAGTCTGTGGAAGCTGTAAAAGAGAAAGCGGCACATGTCCTGAAGGAGCTGACAGAAGATGACTTCCAGCACTGTTTCCAACCCATTGTAGAGCGTTGTAGGGATAGAGAAGGAGTGTATATTGAAGGTGACAATAAGTGATTATGTATAAAATTGAAATTAAATTTTTTACAACTTCAGTCTTGTTATTTATTAGCCACACCTCGTATACTCTGATGATGGTGGATCCACCGAAACATGTGTAAGTGATAAATAAAAAAATTAGGCAGCTTAAGAAAGGTTAGAGAATTTATTACAAAATAATAATAATAATAATTTATTTATTAAGAAAAAGTTTTGTGTATTTTACACCATATTTTTTTAACATTTTTTAGCACCATGTTGATCCTGCGATTGGTGTCTACATTATAGATCGTTACACTTATTACGCCTTAGCATTCCTTGAAAGAGTACAACCAGACAGTGCAAAAACTATGGGTGAATTTGTAAGTAATCAACCTGTTTTTTTTTCTTAATGTACATATTGTTGTTGTTGTTTTTGTTTAGGTCAACAGCCGAAAGGCTGGTTTGAACCTGTAGAGGTTTTACTAAGTAAAACGAGGAGTGAGGTGGTTTACCATTGCCTTCCTCACTTTTCCTCACTTTTTTCCTCACTTTTCCACTGAGTGGAAAAGTACGCTTAACAGCATGCCGGGCCCTCTGAAAAGCACATATTTTCCACTCTGCAAATGACACCTTCACTTCATTCACCACAGGGTCTGGCTGTGTAGTGAAATTCATTACTTTCAGAGAAGATAACTCTGACTAGTGTCTTTTACACCTCTACCTCTTCTGTTCTTAAATGATTCAGTCATTTAATTGGCTGACCATGTGATAAGAAACAGAACTATTTATTTTAGCCCTGCAACAAACAGATTGAGTGTAAATAATTTGACACTCCACCTGTCTGTTATGGGCAAAATGTACATATTATAAATTAGAAACAAAAATGTATTAAGATCATTTCAAAATTTAATAAATATAGCAATCACAACTAATTTAACAGAAATCATAATAAAAATATAAACGTTTTAGATTTGTTTATTTATCATTATCCTTATCACTTGTGTGCTGTGTTATACTCACCATTGCATTCACCACTACTTTTTGAACTTGTATTGCATGTTGCTCGCTGAATGATGAAATATTAAACTTTTAGACTGTAGATTGTGTTCAGAAATGTAACAGATATGTATGTACTGTTTTCTTTCTTCTTGATTTTGAAATGTGTTGTCATACACCTAAGTTGTCAGATGCCAGTTAGTTTCTCAGCTGAACTAAATGAGTTTTTGTTTACATTTGGTTGGGAGTTTTTGTATGAAAAAATTGTGCCAAGTGAAATAATACTATAGTAATGTAAGATGTATTGTGTCTAATGTTGAACGGTTATTATCGGTGTTTTGTTTATATCATTGATAAAACTAGCACACTGCTAGTCCCTTGTAAGGTTGTTTAATTCTGTTTAACTGTTTTAAAGCGTTTTTTTTCCGGAGAACCAGGGTAAGTTTAGAGGGGTCTTCACCGAAGACCAAATTAATTAGCTTTAACGAACATGTGAATAAATAACGGTAAATGAGACATTGAAATTGCACTAAGGAATAAAAACAGGTATCACTGAGGTAGTTGACTTACAGTAATGGTCACTAACTAGAAAATCCAAGAGTATGAGGCATAGCAGAGTTACTGTAAAATTAAACATCAGTAATGAAATCGAAGCCTGATGAAAACGCAGATTATTGCTAGCTAGCATAGAAACACTAAGAAAGTACTTTAACATGTATAAAGACAACACGTACACACAGCAAGTTTGTAAAGTTAATGTACCTCCTCTAACTATCATCTGATGGAAGGCACTCCATACGCAGCAACCATGTAAGCAGTACCAAGCAGAAACACAGAGTGAAACAAAGCATGGGAAGGAATAGGAAAAGAAGTTGGTGAGGGGTGCAATACCGGATTGGATTTAGTGGTTAATTAAGAAGAATCCCGCAATATAGAGCGGGGAGTACGGATAGCGATATGCGTGTGGATAGTAATTATATGACCTGTTAGCAACCGGCGTTAACAGTCATCTTTCTCGATAGGTAGTGTTTATTTTATTAAAGTTCATGGAGCTTGTTAATGTAAATATACCAATATAAACTCTCATGAGGTTGAAAGTTTTGCTAAAAAAAGAAAAATCTGAATATGAAGGTAATCAAAAATCCGTTAAATTAAATATAGAATGGGTAATCAATTTCGAATAATGCTAGTTGAAAGGGTAACTGAAAATATGTCTATAAAAATTTTCTTGCTCCTCTTTCTGTAAAGCTTCTGTATAATGCCGAGATAAAACTAAAACTTCTGTTTTAGTGCCGAGATAAAAACTAAAAATTTTAAGCAAAGTCTAATATTTCTGTTTAATCTAAGAAGGAAAATATAAGCTGCCTGAAGTACTTTCTTCTGGTAAGGTACGGAGAATGATTTGTTAAAAAATAAGTTTTCTATTCAACCAGTGAGTGCATGTTTTTAATAATTGGTATAATCTTTGTACTCAGAAATTTTTGAAGTGTTAATTTACAAGTTATAAGTGCTTACATTGTTGTCTTGAATTTGGTTAAGCGAAAATTAAATGAATTTAAGATGAACTACAATTAAATTCTTTTCATTGCCAAGTTCTTATGGTATCTGAAGTCAAATTGGTTTCAGATTATTTGTGTAGGATTACCTAGGAGCATAGTAATACTTTGTAAAGTGTTTATAAATAAAACCTTAAATGTTTTTAAAACAAAATTGTGAAAGGTTTCTTTTTATTAAAATTATATTTCTTGTTAATACTTTCAATTTGTTGTAAATGTATTATTTTTATTCTTGCAGTTGGCTGTGTGTCCAAAGAGAGTTTGTATATCTACAGTTGGTGTTCGGAAAGATCTATTTGGTCGTGATCCTCATAATGTACCAATCACAGACTTCTTCGGTGCACTAAGACCAATCGAACTAACCTCTAATACTGTAAATATTCCATTAATTGAAGAAGATTTAACTATTACCAACAAGTAAGCTATTTGCCATTTTGTGCATATTTTACAAAATAATTGTGTTTATTATGAACATTTGTATGAGAGGAAAAATGGAAGATATGAAAAAGTCTGATGAAAGAATGAAGTTTCAAGGAAGAGGAAATTGTAGTTATAAAAATGTGAAGAATGTTTCAACTGCGAGATGAATTCCCATTAAAAAATCTGGTGTGGAACATTCAAATGACTTTCTCATGTCAGTAACAAAAATCTCTTGTAAATAATGAAAAACATAACCTAATTTTAATCGTGAGTTAATGATGCAATATTAAAATCAACCTCTGTTTGAATTTGTCGAATTTTCAAAATTGGGTTTTCGCTGGAAACAAAACATTTTTAGGTACCCTGAACCCAAAAAACCATGTTTTTATCAATTGGTCTGTTGTCTGAACAAAATATCTCAAACAGATTTTTGCATGAAATAGAAACTTGGAATTTCAATTAAGTATGGATAAGGGGATCCGATATGAACATTTCCATCTAAATCAATCAATGAGAAGTAGTTTCATTTTTCCAATTTTCTCAAAAACAGCTTTTACGATGTGTTGAAAATCACCTCATTTATTAATGTTTTTGTGTTCTACAAGATGGGGTATTAGTAGTATATCTGTTGAAATTTGTGGGGAGCTGTGCTCTCGTGGTAAAATTAAAGATTGCGGCCTTTATATGCATTATAGGGAAAAATTTATGTAATTAAAATAAAACAGAAAATAAAAAAAATTGCAACTTTTATTTCAAACTTTTTTCTTTACAGAGCTTAGTTTAACATCAGTTAGTGGTTTCATTTAGCATCATTCACTCATAATTAAAATTACATCATTTTATATTGTTTACTCACAATGAAATGATTAATTATGTTTTTACTTTCTCTTGCCTACGTGAATATATAGGAAGGAAAGTATTGCTTTAATGTAGATTTTTTGAAATCGAGTTTTCACCGGATCTACACGTTTTCAGACCCCTTGAACCCAAAAAACATGTTTTTAGCAATTGGTCTGTGTGTGTGTGTGTGTGTGTGTGTGTGTGTGAGTGAGTGTGTGTGAACAGAATATCTCAAGAACAGAACATTCTACGAACTTGAAACTTAAGTTACATACCACTACCAGACCCGACACAAACATTTTCATCAAAATCGGTCAACCGGAAGTAGTAGTTTTTGAAAATATGCCGTGCCTGAATGGGATTTGAACCCAAGATAATAATATATCAATAATAATTAAATAATCAATTAGACAAAGATAGATGTGGTACGTACCTTGTAAATTCTGTGAATGTAATTTTAATTTTTTCTCATTTCTTGATGAAAATGGTTTTCATCCTTGGTAAATAATCTGTTTTAATTAGTAAAAAATCTGCTTTGTGGAACTAATTTTTTTGTTGTTTTGTGTTCATTGCAGGACTCCTGTTGTTGGTACCATTAATAAAAAAACACTGCCTAAGTTTGGTTATGCAAATCAGTTTCCAGTTAACCTTAAATAAGTTAATTTCTCAGCGTAATTTGTTTTAATTTTGTATATTTATGTATAATATGTGTTTTTTTTTGTATTTAAATTGACTTTTTTATAATAAATCGAAAGTTACAAAAGAAAGATTGTCCAGGTAAAGTTATTTTGATACATTTTTCTCAAAAGCATCTTTGTTTTATTGTTTAGTCAAATTAAGTAGTGTGATTGTCCTGGTAAATAATTGTTATGCCGTCGTCGCCGCTAGTCAGCTGTTTAACAGCTGATCTTCGGAGACTAAGGTTCCTGGTTCAAATCCTAGTAAAGGTAGTTACTTTTATACGGATTTGAATACTAGACAGTGGTTGCTGGTGTACTTTGATGGTTGGGGTTCAATTAACCATACTCTCTCAGGAGTGGTCGACCTGGGTCTGTACAACAAACACTACACCTCATTTACACGTCATACACATCATCCTCATCTCATTGGGTCATGGGGTTGCTTATTGTTCTGAATTGAACAGATTGCAACGTACACTTATTAGGAATGAAAAAATAAAATTGTTATGCATTTACTTGTCTTGATTTTCTGCTGATTAAATTACCAGGCCTTCGGGGCAGCCCAATCAGTCAGCTGGTAGAGAGTCACTATTAATTGTTAAGTAACACCGTTTAAGCAAGTAACTTTGTTTGGTGGCCAGCTGACAGTCATTTGTGAACAGACTCCTTTAGGGCTCAAAGTCATGCCTAATCCATGTCAAAAATACAGTGATCAAGTTGGGTGGTTGTCAATAACGTACAATTCTCAAAGACAAATAAAAGGTTTAAAAAATTCACCATTCATATAGTCATCAATAGCGTATAACTGTTGCTGTAGTTTCGCACACTCTGCATCTCCAAAATCATTTGTCATTAGGCAAAAATTATACCCTGGGAGGAGTAACACAATGTAATATTTTCAAGAATGGGGTAATTTTCCAAAACAGTTGTAAGTTTTATAACTGTCCACTGTCTGAAAGAAAACACTGTCAAAAATCGGTCATTGTCTATTAAATTAATGACAAAGGGAAAATAAGGCGTGCTTCAAAATTCACAAAAGGAAATTAACAAAATTCGGGAAAAGTTACTTCCTATAACCCAATGAGATGAGGACTTGAGTATACTATATGGAGACAACATAGTTGCCATGCATTACAAATTGCACAAGTTATGACGCCCCTGTCTCTTTCTAACATATTTTTTCTCTCACTCGCTCTCTGACGCCCCGCAGTGCTCATGTTCAGATCATCACCCAACCACACATAATCGTATGTGTTAGACAGAGAGCACTAATTAGTAAATAGTCTGTCTCTCACACAATTTTACCATTTCTGGCCGCACATGTTGCCTCCATATAGAATACTCGAAAGAAGAGGATAATATGTATGACATATAAATGAATGAATACAAATTTTTGAAATGCATCCTGAAATGTAGTTCTTTACACTCAGGTCGAACAATCCTGGGAAAGAATGGTTAACTGAACCCAAACTATCAAAATACACTGGTACTACTGTCTATGATTCAAATCTGTATAAAATTAATACATTTACGTGGACACAGATATTGCTTGAGTCCCAGCTCCGTGTAGTGGTAAGGAATGCAGTGCATTGTTATAGTAGTGGGAGAATGAATGAGTTTAGTAGTGTTTCACAGCTGATGCATTTGTAGTGGTAGCGTGTACTAACTAGACCAAAAAAATATTCTTATCATCCGGCGCATTCATTTAACAAATACCTACCAGGTTATTAACTTGGTCAGATTCATAATATTTAACTTACCAATTCATATCAAAATATGTAAATAAATGAATGTAATAAATACAAACAAATGTTAATTACGGAAAGTTTGAAAACGAATGTTTTGTATCAGAGTAATACAACAATCGTTCTCCGAACATGCGTCACTCATTCATTATACCTCAACCGTACCCTTCACCCTGCAACTACACGGAGCTTGGACTCGCACAATACTTTCATGTCCAAAAATCAGCTGTTAAACTGCTGACTTGAGGCAATGACTTTACCGCTGGACTTACCTGGTGGGATAATATCCATCCTGATAATAAACACGTTGTCTTGGTAAGTTAAATAAGTAATAAAAAATAAATAATGTATAGTATAATTTATTTCTTGTATAGTAATAATATATTTTAATATAAAACTTTAAAAAATAATATACACTGCAGCAATAATTATTATAACAACAGAGAACATTAAATATATATTTCATGTACTATGTATAACTAGGCAATACCTAAACAAATAACCAATTAATACTATCATGATTTATCTTAATTATAATACTAAACAATAAAATAAATTTGTATTACATGAATTGTTTTTAAATTTTAGATTTGTTGCTGATTAGGTCATCAGCTGAAAGGCTGGTTTGAACCTCTAGAGACTTTACTAAGTAAAATGAGGAGTGAGGTGGTTTACCATTGCCTTTCTCAATGAGTGGAAAAGTGTGCTTGTCAGTCCTCTGAAAAGCATCTACTTTCCACCCTGCAAATGATACGTTCACTTCATTCACCACAGGGTCACGATATACAATGAATAAATTCATTACTCTCAGAGGAGAGTTTATACTTCTTCACCTCTTCTGCTCTTAAATGCTTCAGAAATAAGAAATAAACTATTTTTTGTAGCCCTGGACTTAGCAGATCGAGTGCAAATAATTTAACACTCCACCTACCTGTTATGGGCATATATGAGCATATTTTAGATTTATAAAAATAAGATTCTGCCCATAACAGACAGGTGGAGTGTCAAATTATTTACACTCAATCTGTTTGTTGCAGGGCTAAAATAAATAGTTCTGTTTCTTATCACATGGTCAGCCAATTGAATGACTGAATCATTTAAGAGCAGAAGAGGTAGAGGTGTAAAAGACACTAATCAGAGTTATCTCCTCTGAAAGTAATGAATTTCATTATACAGCCAGACCCTGTGGTGAATGAAGTGAAGGTGTCATTTGCAGAGTGGAAAATATGTGCTTTTCAGAGGGCCCGGCATGCTGATAAGCGTACTTTTCCACTCAGTGAGGAAGGCAATGGTAAACCACCTCACTCCTCGTTTTACTTAGTAAAACCTCTACAGGTTCAAACCAGCCTTTTGGCTGATGACCTAAACAACAACAAAAATAAGATTAGTTTTAAATTACCTGTAGTAAAAATTTTTAAAGAAAAGAATGCTAGATGGTTTTAAGGAAGGAGAAAGTTAGTGAAAGAGAAATTAGTAAAATTCATTTAATACGAAACAAGTTTCGTAACACATTACCCTATTATTTATGTACAGTAATCCCTTGGTATTCGCAGGTTTCGGTTATCCGTGGACTTTGTCCGTGGGCCTAAAACCTTAAAATACGTACGTTTTCTCATCTTGTGTACACCGTACTTGGTTGGGAAGTCATACAATTCTGAAAACATGTGTTTGAATAAATGTTTTGGCGTCCGTATCATGTTGAATCACACACTAGTATGGCGATGGCCGCCATGAGCCAAGCTAGATTTCTGCGTACTGTACGTAGTGAGCCAGTTACTGGGTACCGGGCCCCCGCCAGTATAACCCCACCCCACCGCCATTTGTATGCCCAGCCACCATACTGTAATTTCTCCGTACGTTTTCCTCCATGTGTCAGTCTAACTTCCTCGTACATACATACAGTTCTTTATTTGTTTGACGATCTTGAAACGAAGCCAAGCGTTTCTTCACAAACCATCAACGAGATCCTCAGCATGGCAACACAATTCGTTGACCACGTGTTGGAGACGGATCCCATCATGGAAAGGGCCCTTCAATTCAAAAGAAGACTTAAGAGCTGATTATACCATATAAAGAAGTCCATAAGGAGTTTGAAAAGAAGAAGAAGCAAAGAGACATAACTAACTATTTTACAGCAACTAAATTTTTTATGCGTACAGTACTGTATTTATTAAATATTCATAGATTATAATAATGGTAAAATGTTCCTAAAACTATTAAACACTTAAAATTACTACAGGAATTTACCTTCAGAACCTAACCGTTATCTTTTCATTCATATAAGGTATCATCGTCCGCGGTTTTACGAACCGCGGTAAACCTCCGGAACGTAACCCCCATAAATAACGTACGGATTACTGTATATTAAAATTTTCAGAAAATATTGAACAATAAAATGGGACAAAATCAAAATATTGAAAAAAAAATTTCATCCACCCTCACAGCATTAAATTTTTTTGAAAAGTTATTTAACTACATACTAGTTTCATTCAAAAATAAATCCTGCAGCTTGAAATTAATTCTGTTTTGTATAATAAATTTCAATAACCATTTTAAACTGCCGTCATTTTTTTATATATTACTTACATGTGTTTTAGTGGATCCATCATCATCATATAATAGATGACTGACGATGTAACATCTTTTACAGATTTTAACAAATTTTTTAGTTTTAAATGATATTATATACTCTGATGATGGTGGATCCAACGAAACATGTGTAAGTAATAAATGAAAAAAAAGACAGCTTAAAAAGGTAAGTGAAATTAATTGTATAAATTTATTATATGAAATACATAATAGTTATCTTAAAAATTATGATTTCAGTAATTTTTAGGTTGTACTTAGTTTTGAAAAGTTTCATTAAAAGCAATTTCTTACAACCTGTTTAAAAATATCATTTTTATTTTATTATTACATTCAAATTTAAGCTTTAAAAGTATTTAATAAATGTAAAACACCCTCCTTTTTTGATATTAAATTCAAAATTGACTTAAATGACAAAAAATACTTTAACATAGAAAAAATTAAGAACTCTTGACAGAATATGTAAATAGTGATATCTACATATAAATACTATCCATATGTGAAATTATACTAAAACAAATTCTTAAATAAATTTTATAAACTAAAGTATAATACATAACTGAAAGTATATAAATTAATAATAAAAAATTAAAGCTGAAGTTTTGTTCCCAGTTGTATCATTTAAAAAAATAATACTCATTAATAATATTAAGCAGTAATAATAGATTGAAGAAAGAGATCAAGTAAGAAAGATTTGTACAAAAAGTTAACTGTAACAAGAAGAAGTAACCCCGTATTATTTAGATATCTGAAGGTTGCTTCTATTGCTCTATATAGATAATAAATTATACATACTTCTAAGAATTATATACGAGGGTTATCCAGAAAATAACCTTCGTTTTAAAATAAAAAGTAAACGAGTGAAGATAAAAAAACTTTATTATATACATATGAAAACTACAGTTTTTCTCTATTTTTTGACATAGTCGCCAAACAGATTCAAGCACTTGTCGTACCTTGGAACAGTCTTTGAAATACCCTCTGCATAAAAATCTGCCGCCTGTGAATGTAGGCAACCATTCACGGCGTTTTGAAGCTCTTCGTCATTGGCAAACCGCTGAGATGCAAGCCACCGCTTCATGTTCGGGAACAGGTGAAAGTCACTAGGAGCCAAGTCCGGGCTGTATGGGGGATGATCGAAAACGTCCCATTTAAACTTGGCCAAAAGTTCATTTGTTCTTCGAGCTGTATGAGGGCAAGAAAACAAATTAACTTTTGGCCAAGTTTAAATGGGACGTTTTCGATCATTCCCCTTACAGCCCGGACTTCGCTCCTAGTGACTTTCACCTGTTCCCGAACATGAAGCGGTGGCTTGCATCTCAGCGGTTCGCCAATGACGAAGACCTTCAAAACGCTGTGAATGGTTGGCTACATTCACAGGCGGCAGATTTTTATGCAGAGGGTATTTCAAAGACTGTTCCAAGGTACGACAAGTGCTTGAATCTGTTTGGCGACTAGGTCGAAAAATAGAGAAAACTGTAGTTTCAATATGTATATAATAAAGTTTTTGTATCTTCACTCGTTTACTTTTTATTTCAAAACGGAGGTTATTTTCTGGATAACCCTCGTAATATAAAAAATCTGGTGTGAAACACTCACACAACTTTCTATTGTCAATGCAAATAATGACCAATATAACCTAAACTTCATACTAAAACATTAAGAAATAAACTAACCTCAAAAAACATAACCTTATTTTAATCATGAGTGAGAGATGCAAAATGAAAATCAACCGCAGTTTAGCTTAAAAATATGAAAAATCACTCTTTCACACTAAACTAGGCTCTGTAGAGAAAAATGCCCTAAATAAAAGTTGTAGATCTTTTAATTTCCTATAAATTTGATTATACTTTTTAGTCATAAAATGCATAATAGGGCTAAAATCTTAAAAAATTGATTTTTTACACGATTTCGTGAGAAAAAAAACAGAAAATCCCTAATTACCAATAAACTAAGCATTAAACAAAAAAATGTTTCAAATACAAGTTGTGGGATTTTAAATCCTCTACATTTTTTGTTACGTACATTTTTGCGCTAAAGTGAATATTAAAGTCGTAATCTGAAAAAACACAATGTTTTTACGTGAAAACAGCCTCACCAATAATTTCAGCAAACATGGCACCTACCCTATTTTGTAGAGCATAAAAAATTTAGTAAACCAGGCAATTTTAACAACTGATTTTCTGTGTGGGTGTTTCAAATCACATTTTTATGTTTGAGTATAGAAGCATTTCTGTATAATTCTTCGTCTGTGTATTTCTTCGTCTCCACAAATCAGCTGTTAAACAGCTGATTCGCAGTGACAACTTATCAACAGAATATAATAATTGAATTTTTCCAGAAATTTGAATTGTTAACTCCTGATTCTGAATTAGTACCTTAAAACATAAGTCAATGCACAGAAGAACTTACTGTAAGAAGAAAGATTTTTTTTATCAAAGCTTCAAAACAACCTTCAGTAATTATTATACTTAATATTAGATAATACTAATACACAATAATTTTGTAATACTAATAATATTAATACTATTTGAAATATATTTATTATACATTTTTACAAATTTCTTAAAAAAATATTATTTTTAATGACAACGTTATAATAGAATAGATTATAATTATGCTACTAAGTCTACATAAATCTTATATTTATAATTAATTAATAACTCTTACAATAATGTTTAACTAATTTATAAAATTTATTAATAAACTAACAAAAATTTATGTTTAATTCTAATTATGTAGGCCCGTAATTAATATAATCAAAAAATATTTTTGTCTTTTGTACATTTTAATGTTAATTATTATTAGTTCAAGAGGTATTTCCGTAACACACCAGTGTTAGGGAAGACAAGATGAAATATAGAGTGAAAAATTTAATTAGACAACAACTGAGGTTGGACAATCTAACAAGAAGAGTTACAAAGGTGATGGTTTGATAATGTCAGTAGGATGGAAGCAGCCTAAAAGGATAGTCAAGTTGGAGGCAAAAGAAAATAGATAAATGGATTTGACCAAGGAGAGTTGGTTCAGTAATAGAGAGAGATGGAGAAGAGTTGTTTAAAGTCCAGCCAAAGGAAACTTGTAAGAGGGGGAACAAGGATTACGAGTGTTAATTCATTATTTTTGACATGGTCTTATTTGTTTTGTTATGTATTAAAAAAGATAAGGTAAAAAGGAATTTTACATTGGCATGACTTCTAGATCATTTAAAAAACATTATCAAGAACATCTGCAAGCGTATAAATAAAGAACATTCTGCAAGCGTATAAATATGGAAAACAGAAATCTAATTATGCAAAACATGTTTGATTAAATAAACAAAAATTTTCTACATTAGAAAACATTACTGTTCTGGAAATAAATGACAATAAATATAACATTCAAACTTTAGAAAAAATGCATATTTAAAAAATATTAATAATAATAATTTGATAAATGAACAGTTGCAGTTTGACAATGATAGTTGGTTAAAATCAATCATAAATTATGTACTGTAAAATAAAATTTATTTCCAATTTATGACACAGATAGTAATAGCAGCAGATTTTTCCATTTTATATTCAGTTTGTTTCAAACCATTGACAAAGGAAGATGCAATCTTCATAGAATATTCTAGAACTTTTATTAGATTATCATTACCTGAAGAAGTGGTGCGCACCGCGAAAGTACTTGTAAGAAGAAATTTGAAAAGCAGTATAAGGTAAATTACTAAGTTTTTTATATATACTTAAAAAACAAAGATGAAGATGTGTACAAGATGCACGAAAGCGCTATAAACATTGGTAAGTGTTTTATGTTACCGTATTCTGGTGGTTAGAAAAATATATATTTCAATAAAAAGATAATACGGCTTTTTAAAAATCCTTTTTTTTTTTTTTTTTTTTTTTTTGGTTTAACGTCCGACTGTTCTGCAGTTACTGCTAATGCAGACGGTGAATGATGAAATGATTTTTGTAACGTATGAAAAAATGCCGTGCCTGAATGGGATTCGAACCCAAGACCGCATGATGAGAGGCGAGCACGTTACCAACTTCGCCGATGCGGAATCGGCGAAAAAAAAAAATTTTTTAAAAATCCTACATAGGATGTTTGATAAAATAATAAAAACCAAAATATTAATATAAAAAGGTACCTTCAGAACGTTGTTACAGATAAATTTCATTCATTTATTCAGAACCACTTTACAAACATTTTTATTTTTGTTGTTTCTAATCAATTGTCACTTCGTTATATCTTTGTCCTGAAAGGTTAGGTTTGATAAAATTTAAATGGTAATCAAGAAAATTATTAATGTTGATCTTCGTGTGTCTTTTAAAGTGCTATTGATTAAAAGATATAATAGTATATTTTATTTATTAAAGTAGAAAGATTAATAAATGACTATTTTTAGTTATCAGCTTAAAGAGTTGTTTAAAAATTTCATGGCATTTTATAACTTAACTCATCTTGAAGCTCTTCGTCATTGGTGATCACTGAGATGCAAGCCACCGCTTCATGTTTGGGAACAGGTGAAAGTCACTAGGAGCCAAGTCCAAAACAAGCGTCGTGGCCTTCTGACACATGGTGTTGTTTTTGTGCATGACAACGCTTGCCCTCATACAGCTCGAAGAACAAATGAACTTTTGACCAAGTTTAAATGGGACGTTTTCGATCATCCCCCATATAGCCCAGACTTGGCTCCTAGTGACTTTGACCTATTCCCGAACATGAAGCGGTGGCTTGCATCTCGGCGGTTCGCCAATGACGAAGAGCTTCAAAACGCCGTGAATGGTTGGCTACATTCACAGGCGACAGATTTTTATGCAGAGGGTATTTCAAAGACTGTTCCAAGATACGACAAGTGCTTGAATCTGTTTGGTGACTATGTCGAAAAATAGAGAAAAACTGTAGTTTTCATACGTATATAATAAAGTTTTTGTATCTTCACTCATTTACTTTTTATTTCAAAACGGAGGTTATTTTCTGGATAACACTTGTATTTAATTCCCAAGAACGTACAATCATGCACAAACCACATTTCCGGAAAACTTAAAGTTGAAGGAATAATTTCACTCGCCTTGCTAGTGAGCTTTATTATAAACAGATGTTTTTATAACTTTTTGTCAACTTACAAACAAAGTAAACAAAATATGTTGTGATTCAGAAAATTTTAAACTTCAAACAAATGCAAAAAACACTTAAAATTAAAAAAAATCATCTTGAGTTGACTACCCCCTTAAATTGATGAACATTGTTGAAAACAAACATTTATTTGTATTTCTAAACAATTAAGAGACCTTACATTCAATATTACCCTCATAGAAGAAATCAAAAATGAAACTGCTTTACATCAAGAACGAGCTAAGCTGATGTTAAAAAATTTTATCCTGTTAATATTTTTATACGTTCATCTATAAATTCTAAAGTTTAGTAATACTTTACTCTGGTAATTGCTCTATCAACTATAATATCAATTGTGTTAATAAAACATTTAAAAAATTTAACTACCAAAAATGACTAATTATAGATTAATAGAATAAATATTTGTGATTACACATACAAAGATAGATAGTAAAATATATTAAAGAAATTTATCACGTCAAAACTTTCAATTTGTATAATATGGGTTTCGTATATAATTTTGTACATTTGCAATGACTCACAAACTTACATTGATAAAAATTAACAGGTACTTATTTATTTCAATCAACAAAAGCTAACTACTCGTATATATATTTACAATTTTTATTTAATAATATATTCTTGCTGACTACAAGCAGAAAACATACAATTTTAATTAGATAAATTTGTTTATATTATTTCATTACCTATATTTATTTTGATACTACAAGAACTTAAAAATAGATTTTTACTTTACATTTACTTTCATAAATGGAAATTTAAAAACAATAACATACAAGGCGTGTTCAGAAAGTAAGTACCGTTTCATTCTACTGCCGCCGTAGCGCTCCAATCGGTGTTCTGCGCATGCGCACTAGTCATCCTTGTTCACTGGCTATCGACTCACACCATTGTAGTTGTTCACGTTGTGTTATCAGTTTTCTCTGAACGTTTAAAATGTTTAAGACAATATGTAATCCCGCTGACTGAGAGATTCGTTCTGTAATAAGATTTTTGAACGCAAGGAATGTGAAACCGGCTGAAATTTATCGTCAACTTCAAGATGTTTACGGGGAAGACGTGATGAGTGAGAGTTCCTCTCCGTTTGTTCAAAACAAACGGAGAGGAATGCTCAGTAACGGAATTGTGTTGCTCCATGACAATGCTCGGCCCCATACCGCTGGTGACACTCAAACATTGGTTCGACAATTTCGTTGGGCGCAGTTCGATCACCCGCCCTACAGCCCGGACTTGGCACCGTCTGACTACCACTTGTTCGTGCACATGAAGCGTGAGCTAGGCGGCCAACGCTTTGAAATCGACGATGAAGTGAAAACTGCCATGGAGTCGTGGCTACATTCATTGGCGGGAACCTTCTACGAAGAGGGTATAGACAAATTGATCACCCGCTACGACAAGCGTTTGAACATCGGTGGAAACTATGTCGAAAAATAGTTTAAGGTTTGGGCTTTCATGAAGAAATAAAATTGTGTTGAAAAAAAATTGTTTTACTTGTTTTTTTTAAAAACGGTACTTACATTCTGAACACGCCTCGGATAACTCAAATAAGAAAACTAAATTATTTTCTAAAATTTTTAAATTAATTTACTATTACAAATCTAACGAAAAGCTGAACAATGATAAGCAATATGGTTTATAGCCTGTAGCATATATAGATTGAAGATAAACACACTTAAATATTAAAGATACAACATATCACTACTGTAATGAACAAAAGAAAAAATGAAAATGACCTAAAAACTTTGCATGAACAAATAAAAATAAAAAATTACACATAAATCAATGTCAAACTTAAGACATTACAACACAGTATTTAAGCCAGAAAGTCTACATTTCAGATTATAATTCTTTGACCATTAAAAAAGATATACTCACACAAAACTGTTAGGCAAGTCCTAATTATATGGAGGAAGATACAACTAAGTCAGCAGGGTGGAAAAAGATCTCAATGAGTTAAACATAATGAAGGAAACCATATGTAACAAAACAGAATACAAGAGAATAATTACCACACTTGCGGCATTGCAAGAATTTATTATATGTGAAAACAGAAATAATGCCAACCTTCAAGCATACACACTAAACTGTTCAACTAAATAAAAGTTACTCAAAAATTTAAATATCTTGGTAAAATAATCACATAGAATCACAACAGGAAACCATCTATTGAAAACTGTTTTACCAAATTTAAGAAGGTCCAAAAAGTCACCTGGCCCAATTATAATAAGATGTCCTTCTCAATCAATTTTATAATACAACACTACAACTCTGAAATTAAACTAGAAGCCACATATGCTTGTGAAGCCATTTTTAAAATGAACACTCAAATCAACTACTGACACACTCCAAAAAATAGACAGAAAAATTTTAAGAATGGCAATTAATTTTAAACACCAAGATCACGACAAAGTTGGATAATTCCCAACAACATAGTCTACAAGGAAAATGAGTCAATAACCAACACTTTAAGAAAACAAAAGTCTCTTTTTACGGCCACCTCTTCAGACTATCTCACACAAGACTCATTAAACAGCCTGAGCCAACAAACTCCAGAAGAAGATTCAAAATAGACGAATCCCGGAAAAAAAGTCAGACTTAAAGGACTTCAACATAACTTAAGATATGTTCCGAAAACGGGAAGAAAAGAAGATCTTAAAGGAAATAAAGTAATCCAACTTCCTGATAAGAAAATAAAATGACCCAACATCATCATAACACATAAACTGAGGACTGCCAGATCAAAAACAATGAAGTGGATATAGGAGCGAAAGAGGCAACATTAAGCTAACTCAGTACCTTAAGACCTAATAGACATGAAATGACTTAAATGCTCCTATTGGGGTGAAAACTATAATAAATAAAAAAAATTTACAAAAAAAAATAACAAAAAAAATCACAGAAAAACAATTATAAAAAAAAAAAAAAAAAAAAAAAAAAAAATTTAAGAAACGCTATTATTTAACAATGATTCAAATAAAAAATGAACTAAAAAGAAAAAATAAAAAAAATTACAAAAAAAATTACAGACATTACTGTTACAAATATAAAAGCGTGGCGCATTTTATTGTAAAATATTCGTTGTATAAAAATGCGCCACGCTTTTATATTTGTAACAGTAATGTCTGTAATTTTTTTTGTAATTTTTTTTATTTTTTCTTTTTAGTTCATTTTTTATTTGAATCATTGTTAAATAATAGCGTTTCTTAAATTTTTTTTTTTATTTTTTTTATAATTGTTTTTCTGTGATTTTTTTTATTTTTTTTTGTAAATTTTTTTTATTTTTTTCTTTTTAGTTACTTTTTTTAAGTAATTGTTAAATTTAAGCGTTTTTGAAATTTTTTAAATTTTTTTTGAAAAAAAATTTTTCAAAAATTTTTTTTGAAATTTTTTTGTAATTTTTTTTTACAAACACCTATTGTCATCGAAGATAAACAAGTGTGCAAAGTTTGATTCATATTGATACGGTAGAAGTATTAAAATTTTAAGTTGCAAGATTTTATGGATCCAAGAGTAAGTTAAATAAAAGCGTTTAAAAAACAAATCAATTATATGTGAGCAATATGATTTTTTGTGATAAATCTTGTTTGAGGCAGATGACACATTTACACAGATAAGCTACAACATAAGTTAGGTCAGTAACGTGAGATGGGTAGTAACAGTATTATTCCTGCGGAATGGTGAGGGGAAAATTCACAGACCATATATGAAATGTAACCCTCTCTAACAACTTAAATTTTTATTTTATTGAGTTACTTTCAACAAACAGTACAAATTTTTTTTGAAAAAGCTATGTGAATGTACAGGGTGAGCAACATAAAACCAGACTCATAATGTAACAGCTGACGTAATTAAATTGTATTAATGAAGCGGAAAATTTAAATAAAAAATAATATTAAACGTAATTTAAATGTTGCATTTGTTTACCTATTTGTAACAAAAGATATTCAAAATGACCACCCTGAGCATGACTGCATTTTTGTGCTCGACTTACAGTAGTGTGCAAATTAATCCGAACACAGGGAATTTTTTTGTTTTTTTCTATGTAGTGGCTACACTGCTAACCACACACATTCTGTAAGCTGTCTGTGCAGTGTGAAGTTGTTGTTCATTGTCTCTATAGCAATTTCGTGTATTTCATTTTTTTATGACAAATTCATGTATTGTTTTTGTGTCTGTTTTACGTAATATATTGTAACAATGGATGTAACTCCAAGAAAACGTTCAAAAATTGTTTCTCTCTCCGAGTATACTGGTGTGACACAATGACAAATAGCTTCAGAGTGTGGCGTTGGACTAGGGACAGTGAATGATATATTAAAACAATTTCGAGAAACTTGTTCCTTTTCACCTCGAAGGAAAGAAAAATGTGGTCGTAAAAGAATAACCACTGCGACTCAGGATCGGTTATTAGTGAGAACAAGTAAAGTAAATCCAAAATTAAGTGCTGTGGACTAAAATTGACAGCTTGCAGCCAGTGGGACGAATTTGCATATGACAACTGTTAGACGCAGATTTCTTGATGCTGGATGGAAAGCTCGTAGACCGGCTAAAAAACAACTTTTGACCCAAGCAATGTGCAAAAAACGGTTATTGTGGGCCAAAGCATATGCAAAGTGGACTGTTGCAGACTGGAAAAATGTAATGTTCCCCGATGAATCCCATTTTTACGTTCAGGGGCAAAAGGTTTCTTATGTTCCAAAATCAGCAGATGAAAGAACATCACTGGCTCATATCCAGCAATCAATTAAACATCCCCAGAAAAAAATGTTTTGGGGTTGTTTCACAGTCCTTGTTAATTAGTCCCAGTAAATGTTATGTTAAAGAGCGATGAATATACCCAAATTCTTAAGTCAAAGGTTGTGCTACAACTGCAAACAAAATTATTTTTACATGGCAATGGAGTGTTTCAACAAGGTTTAGCGCCATGCCATACTGCCAAAAAAGTGAAAGCATTTTTTGAACAAGAAAACATTAAAGTGTTGACATGGCCAGGTAATTCCCCAGATATAAGCCCAATTGAAAATCTTTGGGCAATAGTGAAAAAACGACTCTCAAAAATGGATTGTACTACAAAAAACTACCTCATTGCAATAATAATATCGGTATGGTTTCGTGACAAAGAAATTAAAAAAATGTGCAGTACACTAATTGAATCTATGCCAAATTGCATACATGAACTGATAAACAATAAAGGTGGCCATATTAGTTATTAAACATTAACAAATACAATGTATATATATTTTTTCAAAAATAAAGTAACTTTTCATTACATAACATCTGTGTTCGGATTAATTAGCACGCAACTATATCAAATGGAGAGACGTCCGACACAAAACATTGTTGTCAAGTGCATTGATTTCGCGTTAAATGTTCACCTTCAGTTCATCGATATTGTGGTGATTAGATGCATAAACTCTCTCCTTTAAGGAGTCTCAAAGAAAAAAAATCACAAGTAGACAATTCTGGGGATCATGGAGGCCACCATCCACTGATGATAATTCATCTATTCGTGTAAGCAGCATGAACGCGTTTCAGTGAAACATTTGACGTGTGACATGTAGCTATGTCTTGTTGAAAGAAGCTGTATTCTTTCTTGTCGTCGTCGTCTTCATGGATTAGGCTATTCAAGCCTGTTCCGGCGTCCATCTTTTCCTCGGCCTACCAATATTTCTCTTTCCGATTGGTTTATAGAGCAGCGCAGATCGAGGGAGGCGGTCTTGTGACATTCTTACAACATGACTGACCAATTGTTCCTGTAGGTTCTCAATATGCTCAAGAGTGGCTGGGCATCACACTCTCTCCTTATCTCCTCATTTCGGATTTTATCCTCTCTTGTACAACCTTTCACCTGCCTCAGGAATCGCATTTCTGCTGCCTGAGTTTTTGATTCTTGTTTCTTTGTAAGGACCCATGTCTCGCTTCCATAAGCCAATGCTGGGATCGCCATTACTTTATAAAATTTGAGCAGGATGTTCTTTCTAGCTCTACTCCTGAGGGATCAGTTTATTGCCCCACATATCATGCTGAACCTCGATATTTTTTGTTGAGGATCCCGGTCATAATCATGCGTTATGTCACATCCCAAGTATTTAAAATTTGACACTTGCTCCAAAATTTTGTTTTCGACTACTATTTTAGATCTTATAGGCCATTTTCCACGAAAAGCAATGACTTTTGTTTTTCTTTTTTTCTTTTTCAAAAGTCATTCTTTCTTGTTAATGTTAATTGCACATAGAATTCTTCATAATATTGTGTATTACAGAACAATCAGTAATACCACTACTCCTGCGTGAAAACATAGTAGGGTAGCGGTTACGTTATAGGTTTGGTTTTAAGTTGCTCACCTGGTACAACCAAGGGGAGCAAAACCCTAAATCTAACCTGGTAGGAGTGGTAAAAGAAATTAAGGGACCCATAACAGACAAACCCAATGAGCCCCCCTTGTTAACCTCCACCCAAAAACAAAAGTACATACAATTATATTAAAACGGTTTAATTAATAAGTAAATTCGAAGTATTTAGTTTTTTTTAAATCATCTCCAATAAAAACTTAAATTATTTGTTCTTAACAATTACTGTATTAACAAAAAGTAAAATACACACAAATTAAAAAATTATGGGCCCGCTTCAAATCGGGGTTTGGTACAGCTGTCCCATTTGTACCCCCTTGTTACCATCCCTATAGTAATTAAATTCATTTTTATAACTTATAGTTGTTATTTCTGTAGTAAATTTTATTATATTAATTATATAAACAAAATTGATACATCATTTATTTATGTATTAAATACACATCCATACAATTTATAGTTTCAAAAATAACACTAGTATTAATTATAAAAATTAAAGTTTTGATCTTTTTATATGATATGTAATAAATATAGTGATTATAGGTGATTAAATATGTTACTTAATTTTTATTTTATATTATTTTCAAAAAAATTTATTTAATTATTTTAAGATTTTTGAAAGAACTAAGAGACTTCACCATTAATGTGTACTAATATGATTTTAAACAATGGTATTTTGAGCGATTTATCCTACAGTATTAGTGCCTTATATAAAATGTAATCGAAAACATAAAACTTATCGAACATATTCAACACTTACCTATGTACAATTTAACACTATGATACATTACAATGTTACTTAATAACCTAAAAATAAACGTATATTTATTTATACAATTATTGTGATAATACCCAAACCACTTAATTATAATTATAATTACAAAACAAATTTATAATACTACATTTATTATTTACATCATTATCTCAATGTTTCATTCAATTAATTTAATAATTGACAAAGGTGATTATTACAGGTAGGTTATTATAGATATAAATAATACTTATTTTAAGCAATAGTGAATGAATAAATAAATTTATCTGTTTCTTATTTATCTATAATTTATATACAGTAGCGTGCAAATTAATCTGAACACAACTCATATCCAGCAATCAGTTAAACATCTCCAGAAAAATGTTTTGGGGTTGTTTCACATTTGAAGCCCTTGTTTAATCTGAACACAACTCATATCCAGCAATCGGTAAAACACCCCAAAAAAATGTTTTGGGGTTGTTTCACATTTGAAGCCCTTGTTTATTAGTTCGAGTAGATGGAGTGTTTCACCCACAACAGGCATGTAGAGTGTTAAATGATTTCCACTCGATCTGCTAGTTCCAGGGCTACTAAAATAGTTATGCTTCTTATCACGTTGTCAGCCAGTTATATGACTGAACTATTTAAGAACAGAAGAGGTAAAGGTGTAAAAGACACTAGTCAGAGTTATCTCCTCTAAAAGTAATGAATTTCATAATACAGCCAGATCCTGTGGTGAATGAAGTAAAGGTGTCATTTGCAGGGTGCAAAGTAGATGCTTTTCAAAGGGCCTGGCATGCTGATAACCATAGGTTTCTTTGTTCTTAGTTAGGAAAGCAATGGTAAATCACTTCACTCCTCGTTTTACTTAGTAAAATCTCTATAGGTTCAAACCAGCCTTTCTGCTGTTGACCTAAACAACAGCAGATGGAGTGTTAAAAGCGATGGATACATTAAAATTTTTTAGTCAAAGGTTGTGCCACAACTTCAAAAGAAATTCCCACATGGCAATGGAGTGTTCCAACAAGATGCACCATGCCATTTTGCTAAGAAAGTGAAAAAATTTTTCGAACAAGAAAACATTAAAATGTTACCATGGCCAGTTAATTTCCCACAAGTAAGCCCAATTGAAAATCTTCAGGAAATCGTGAAAAACCGACTCTCAAAAATGGATTGTACTACAAAAATAATCTCATTGTAGCAATAATATCGATATGATTTTGTGACGAACAAATTAAAAAAATGTGCAGTACACTAATTCAATTTATGCCAAATCGTGTATGTAAAGTGATAAAGAATAAAGGATGACATATTAATTTCTAAATATTCACAAATTGTATAAATATAATATTTTTCATAAATAAAATTACTTTTTATTAAATAACATCTGTGTTCGGATTAATTTGCACGCTACTGTAAATGTAATACAGTCGGACCTCCATATATCGAAACTGTACGTTCCTCATAAAAAAATCGATATATAGAAACTTCGATAAAGAGAAACGCCGTTTTATTTTTTCATTATCACTCCTACTTATATTAAGTGAGATTAGTCGACCGTAACCATATTACCTTAAAACAGTATTTATTTAAAATAAAGTGTGTTTTATTGTGAACACGGGTGTGAAGGGCAATTCTCCACAGAAAGAAAAACTTTTCTCTTTTGCTTAGGCATGTTTTTATCTCATAACAGTTTTAGGTACCCATTTGAAAACTTCTTCATCATATTTACATATTTTTGATCGTACATAGTATAAACGTATCACACTACCCTTGTACGTGGACCACAGTGGTCAACGTACTTACGTACTGTATTGTCACGTTGCTCTCTCTCTCTCTAAATGTTCCGGATTGACTAGTGTGTCATGGGAGGGCTATATGGAGTTCTATTTTATATTTTCACTAAAATTAAATTCGATATATAGAATTTGTTTTCGATATACAGAAGTATTTTTCATTTAAAATTTCATGGGACTCAGGAAATACTTCGATTTATAGAGAATTTCGATATATAGAAGTTCGATAAATACAGGTCCGACTGTATATCAATAAACATTATATTGAGTACATTCCAGTTAGTAAGTGGATGCTCTTTGAAAACATTAACAATCATTGAATAATAGAAAGATACATCAATATGTTCATATCTGACAGTTACACACATTAATAGAAATGTACATTGCGAAGAATATACGTAAAATGAGCAATAAAAAATGCCAGACTAAATTAAATTTATTTTATACAAAAATAACGATATAGTAAATAATAATTACATATATGCAATAAAATACCCATAAATCATGACAATAATTATGGTATAAAACCCGTTAAAAATATATTATCATACAAATTAAAGCTAAATAAAATTTATTACAAAAATTAGGCCTGATGTGGACAATGAACAAACTGTTCAAAACTAACTCAAACTTCAAAGGATTCTTAGTAAATATTACGTACATAACATTCCATTAACACGGACAGCATTTGAAAAAATTATTAAAAAACTATTTGTTTTACTAAGCATTCTAGCTAGCAATTTACTTACGATTAAAAAAAAATCATTATACATAATGTTGTACTACATTTCTTGGAGCCACCAAGAAAAATTGTATTTTAAATTTTATTCATGTTACTCATAACTTAAAATAACATCACATAGAACATGCTTAATAATATGTTTTTCATTTCAATTACTAGGCATTTATCCCTGTAAAAATGTCTTTTATCAAGTTATAACCCACAACTTAAAAACCTGTTTCAATAACTAAGATATATTTTACCATGCAAATGATAGCTCCTGACTGTTAGTCTTTTTATTTCGCAGATGTCTGACCTGAAATAGAATTCACCGAAAGTATTACTTTATTATTAAAATACAAAATAATTAATATGTGAATATTTTACTAAAGCCTATTCAAATGAGTACAGCACACTTCTATGGCACAACAACAAAGTCAAATTAAAAACATTCAAATAAAATCTTACATTTCGTATACCTAAAACTTCCTTACACATAAACAGTTCCATTCTATAGGGTGATTCATTTAAAAGTAGCCTGCTGCATTTAACAGCGGCCTTCGGCACTCAAATGGGTTCAAATAGTAAATGAATAAATAGAATTACTTAATACATAATTTTACATATTTATTTAAAATTTATAAACAAATTTCAACTTCACCTATACAGTAGATGCTGAAAGTGACGTCCTTGCGCTTACACATTTTTGCGCTTGTTCAATGTTATTAATGCACACACGACACAATACGGAAACGTCTATAGCTTGAATGGCTGCCACGATGTTATTCTTTAGCTCATGTATACTGTGGGGGTTTGTTTGGTAAACAGTTTCTTTTAAATAACCCCCATAGAAAAAAATCGCACATACTCAAATCGGGTGAATGAGGAGGCCACAAATCTTTACTAACAACTCGCATGGGAAAAGCCTGATTGATATGAGATAGGGACTGGCGACACATGTGACATGTTGCACCATCTTGCTGGAAAAAATTATACTCTATAATAATATAATAATTAAATAGTAATATAAATTGTACTATAAAGGTCAGTCGATCACATCGTGATCAGTGCTGCCAATACACCATATGAAAATTACTCGAGTGGCTATAAATTAAACTACTTGAGCAGTGGGCTACTTTTAAATGAATCACCCAGTACTACGAGGGTGGTCCCATAAGTACCCGGCCTGACAAAGAGATGGCGGTAGTTGTTTGAAAAATATCATTCTATTAGAAAGTACACAATCTATAAAGTATATGTTTCAAGTTTGAAGATGCCGTGTTGTTTATTATTTATTTGGCAGCCATCATTAGTGAATGTTTTCAGTGAAATTGTAAAAAAGGAGAAAATTGGTCATCGTTATGAGATACAATACTTTCATTTGAAAGGCCTCAGCCCAACAAATATAAAAGCTGAACTAGATTCTACTCTGGGTGATTCTGCTCCTTCGTTTACAACAGTAAAATATTGGGTAGCAGAGTTTAAACGAGGCCGTATGAGCTGCCAAGACGAGCATCGCAGTGGTCGACCAAATGAGGTGACGACTCCAGAAATGGTGACAAAAATCCACAAAGTGGCACTGTATGATTGTCGACTGAACGTACGCAAGCTAGTAGACATAGCAGGCATTTCAAAAAGTGCGGTACATTGCATATTATCTGAATATTTGGACATGAGAAAGCTGTGTGCAAGAAGGGTGCCGCGTTTGCTCACACTCGAGCAAAAACAGTGTTGTGAAGATGCTTCAATTGAGTGTTTAGTGAAGTTTCACAGCAACAAAGCAGAATTTTTGCGCCGTTTCATAACCATGGATGAAACACGGGTCCATTACTTCACACCAGAGACAAAAGAACAATCAAAACAATGGACTGAAAAGGGAGAACCGGCTCCAAAGAAGGTGGAGACCGTTCCACTGCAGGCAAGGTCATGGCGTCGGTTTTTCGGGATGCACGTGGAATAATTTTCATTGACTATCTTGAAAAAGGAAAAACTATCAATGGCGAGTATTATGCAAACTTATTGTAACGTTTGAGCAAAGAAATCAAGCAAAAACGGCTGCATTCGGCTAAGAAGCAAGTGTTGATTCATCAAGACAATGCACCAGCTCACAAATCCGTTATTGCAATGGCCAAAATTAATGAATTAAAGTTTGAATTGCTACCTCATGCACTCTACTCGCCAGATTTAGCCCACTCGAATTATTTTCTGTTCATAAACTTTCAAAAATGTCTCAGTGGTCAAAAATTTTCCAACGATGAAGAAGTGATGTTGGCAGTTAATGGCTATTTTGAGGAGCAAGACAGTTCTTATTACAAAAAGGGTATTGAGCTTATTGAACATCGCTGGGAGAAGTGTATAGAGCTAAAAGGAGATCATGTTGAAAAATAAATGTATTCTATTCCAAAATTTTTGTGTTTTCTTTGTTGGGACGGGTACTTTTGGAACCACCCTCATATACTTATATCAAAGCTTTGCCCCTGTCCTTAAAGACTAAATAGTCAAAAAATAATGCTTGTATATAGTACGATGACATCATTCCAAACTTTATAGTGTCATTATTAATAAGAATAACACAAACATATTGTAAGTAACTCAGTTGTCGGATTGAGTAATAACAGATAGATTTTATTTGAATGACTAGCCCGCAAGACACTACAGCTGTATAAACAGTGAAGTGTCTAGGAGTGTCACGAGATAGATCTTTATCTTGGAACTTCTATACCAATCAAATCTGTAGTAAAATATCAATTGGGGTATTTGCATTAAACTTTTGTCAGATTAAACGATAAAAAATTGGTTATACCAGCTTACCATGGATTAATTCTATCTCATATTCGGTATGCCATATTAGTTTGAAAATTGAGCTTGAAAGTTTGTCATTAAAAATTCTCATCTCTTTACAAAATAATAGTAGGCTAATTCAAAAACTGGAAAACATTTTCTGTTAATTTCAAACTGTACCAAAATGGCCAGTCATATTGGCTGCATTAAGTGACATTCATAAATGATGGATATAATACAAGCAGGTCAAAATTCACTCCTATAAAAGCTGTGGCAAAACCTCTGTCACCCAAAACTTATACAAATTGCAAAACTCCCTGAAATAATCGAAGAGATCATCATCTTTCCCTTCTTCTTCTTCTTTACTTCATGGATTATGCTGATCGGCCTGATCCAGAAACCATCTACTTCTTGGATGTCCAACACTCCTCTTACAGGTGGGTTTGTACTCGTAATCTAAACAGGGCAGGGTATCCTCCTTCATCCAATTCAATCCAATTAACGGCAGCAGTACCTCTTGTGAATTTTCATTCTCTCGTCTGAGCTAGTAATGCTCATCTCAAAGTATATCCGCTTCCTTAGCCTACCCTTTCAGATACAGCCCTTCACCACTCTCAGGAACCTCATTTCTGCCCCCCCCCATAACTTATTTTGTTCCCACTTTTAAAGTCCCCACCGTTTACTCCCACATAGTACCACCGTCATCTTATACAACTTTATAGTTGGTAACATGCTCGCCTCTCATCATGCAGTCTTGGGTTCGAATCCCATTCAGGCACGGCATATTTTCATACGTTACAAAAATCATTTCATCCTTCACCATCTGCATTAGCAGTTATTGCAGAACAGTTAGACGTTAAACAAAAAAAAATATACAACTTTAAACAAGTTTCTTTCATAGTCCTGTGGTTTAATGTTTAATGTATCATTCCAAAAATATTCTACAATCAATTTAGTTTATTCATCACATACTTATTTGTAAAAGACACATCACATCCCAGGTATTTAAAATTGGATACCTGCTCCCTTATATTCCCATTAATTGATATTTTTGACTTCACCAGGAATTTTCCTAGGTCATTACTTCAATTTTTTGAGGAGATATCGTCAAATTGTAATCGGCACAGATGTTGTTCAGCGTAAATACCTCTTTCGGTAATCTTTCCTCAGATTGTTCAATTATAGCAATATCATTGGCATATGGTGTAATGTAAAGTACGAGGTGTGTTCAAAAAGTAACGGGAATTTTTAAATTTTGTGGGTTTGGATAGTCCGATTGTAAAAACTTTTTTTTTATTATATTGGTACACATGCCCCTGACGTACGATAAAATTTTCAACAATATTCATCGCTTAGTTCTTAAGTGGAAGCCGCTAAGGTTAGACGTGTTTTTCGAGCACGGCTATTTTTGTTTGTTAAAAAAAATGGATCAAAGAATTTGTATTAAATTTTGCTTGAAAAATGAAATAAAGTGTGTGAAATGTTAACAAAGGCATATGGTGAGTCTGCTATGAGTAAAACAAGGATTTACGAGTGGTATAAGCGTTTCCAAGATGGCCACGAAAACGTTGAAGATGACGAACGACCCGGACGTCCAAGCACATCAACAACCGATGAAAACGTGAAAAAAAGTGAAAGAAATGGTTATGAACGATCGCCGAATCACAATCAGAGAAGTCAGTGATGATGTTGGCATATCGATTGGCTCATGCCATGAAATTTTTTCGGATGTTTTGGGTATGAAACGTGTGGCAGCAAAATTTGTTCCAAAATTGTTGAATTTCGAACAAAAACAGCGGCGAATGGAAGTTGCTCAGGAGTCACTAAATGAAGTCGACAACAATGCGGATCTAGTCAAACGTGTTATAACAGGTGACGAAACATGGGTTTACGGATACGATGTCGAAACTAAGGCTCAATCGTCCCAGTGGAGGCACTCTGGATTGCCAAGAACGAAAAAGGTTCGACAAGTGCGGTCGAATGTGAAGGTTATGTTCACTAAGGCTCAATCGTCCCAGTGGAGGCACTCTGGATTGCCAAGAACGAAAAAGGTTCGACAAGTGCGGTCGAATGTGAAGGTTATGTTCACTGTGTTCTTCGATTTTAATGGCATAGTGCATCATGAATTCTTGCCACAAGGTCAAACAATGAATAAGGAGTACTACCTACAAGTTCAACGCTGTTTGCGTGAAGCAATCCGAAAAAAACGCCCGGATTTGTGGCAAAACAATTCATGACTTTTGCACCGCGATAATGCACCTGCTCACACTTCATTGCTTGTTCGTGAATTTTTGGCCAAAAACAAAACTGTAACGATGCCCCAGCCTCCATATTCGCCAGACATGGCTCCATGTGACTTTTTTCTATTTCCAAAAATAAAGAGAACATTATAAGGCCGTCGTTTTACAAGCATAGATGTCATTAAAAGCGAATCGGTGAAAGAGCTAAAAGCTATCACAAAGATCGAGTTTCAGAAGTGTTTCGAGGATTGGAAAAAGCGTTGGCACAAGTGTATTGCATGCGAAGGGGACTACTTTGAAGGCGACAATATTAATGTAAATGAATAAATAAATATTTTTTTCAAAAAACGAAAATTCCCGTTATTTTTTGAACAAACCTCGTATAACACCATGACTCAGCCGCAATCCAGATAAAAACTTTCTATCTGCCACCTGTAAATGGCATCATCTAAATAATTATAAAAAAATATGGGGGAGATCCAACAACAACCCTTGTTTCACACTCTTGTCGGTTCTGACTTCATTTGCAATTGGCCTGTCTGTACCAATAACTATCGTCGTGCCTCCATATAAGCTCTTAATTGCTCGTATAAGATGAAAGGGGAATCTGTTTCTATGTAATATACTCCATAATATTTTCCTATCTAAGTTAACCTATTCCTATCTAGATCATTGAATACAAATTTATTTACGGAAGAATCTGAATTCATAGATGACATGAAAACAATTATTTATATGGAAATACTTTGATACATCATCTCAACTAATGTCAACTAAAAACTTACATCACCGCTTCTAAAAAAAATCTTGACTGAAAAATAAACAAGGCTAATGGAAAATCGGCAAGCTTGAAATCAATTTAACTAACACACTTTGAACCAGGAAAATAGCAAGCTAAAAAAACAATGAATTCTTTGAAATTGAAAAAATGTTTTCAGCTTGAAGTAACAAAGCAGGGAATAAAACAAAAGCTGATCTACTTTGAAAAAATTCTGATGGAGGAAAAAGGATTTGACACTTCAGACGACACTACAAATCATTTTTACCCATAATACACATCAGTTGACAAAGATATTTTATTAATTGTTTTTTAAAATGTGTAATAACATATTTCATTGGGTTTTAAAATGTCTACCATGTATTATATTAGAACAGTAATCTCATTCCATTTTAAAATAGTCTGTATGATTCCAAAAATATGTAAGCAAGTAATTTATAAAAATACGAGAAGAAAGTGCAGTATTATTGTAGGCCTACTTCATTTCGTCTTAGGTAATAGAAAATTGAAATTTTGCAACTGACCTTATAATTATACATAATATATACATAAGAACAGCATACATATAAGAAATTAAAAAAATATATAATGATGTGCATTAAAATACAAACCCTGTTTCGACGACGGGCATGATGAAAGAACTGCTATTTACCGAACATCACCAAGTCTAACTTGAGTGATACTTCACCAGATTCGACTTCATGTAAGCGTAACCATTTCGTGATTGGTCCTGGTGATTTTTGTGTTGCTTCCAATATATCAGCCACACGAACTTCAGTGCGCCCCAAAAATTCTGAAACATATTATGGCTGAGTATAACTAAAGTTTAAACAATTAGTTTATGTTTAATATTAGGCTGTCATTAGTGGTATTAAAAACCCATAACAGGCCGGTGGGGTGTAAAATTATTTGCACTCAATCTGTTAGTTCCAGGGCAACAAAAAAATGTTCTGTTTCTTATCACATGGTCCGCCAATTATACGACTGAATCATTTAAGAACAAAAGAGGTAGACAGTTGTTGTAAATGACACTATGACACTAGTCAATAGTTATCTCATCTGAGAGTAATGAATTTCAATATACAGCCAGATCTTGTGGTAAGTAAAGTGAAAGTGTCATATGCAGGGTGGAAAGTAGACGCTTTTCCAAGGGCCTGGCATGGTGAAAAGCATACGTTTTCATTCAGTGAGGAAGGCATTGGTAAACTACCTCACTCTTCATTTTACTTAGTTAAGCATCTTGAGGTTCAAACCAACCTTTTGGCTGATGACTTAAACACACAGGTAATTTATTACCTGGGCTTATTAGAGAGGTAATTTGGAAAAAAACAAATTATATCAGAACAAAGCAAAGCCAGCGTTTATAAGACCTGTGCCAGACCTATTTTGATATATGCAGACACCACTAATACCAAAAGAATGGTATGGACAACTGAAATAAAGATGTTGATGATTATTAAGGAAGTTACACTTAGAACTTGGCTAAGCAGTGACAATATAGACAGGAACTTGGCAAACAAGATAAAATGGGTAAAATCACGACATAGGTTTTGGAGAGAGCATGAGGACAGAATAGATTTAAAGCATTTGGCAAATTGAGAAAAATTATAAATACTGGAAACCAAAAGACCTACAGGTAGAACCTGAAAATGATGGAAAGAATTATTTATCTGCATCTAACCAGTCAAGAGACTGAGGACAAATAAAAAGACAAGCTAGATAACTGAAACACAGTGGAAATGTTACCTATAATTTACTATAAAAATTACCCCTTAACGATTACAAAAATGAGTCCACAAGGGGTTGAAAACTGTGATCAACCTTTCTTGTTTATTAAGTTCCAGACAAGGTAAATGGCTGAAAATCGGGGCACGTGTCCAATTATATCAAATTTTTCTAAACCAGAACATTTTATTTTTATTTACAAGAATTTATAACCGTAATTTAAAAATTACTGAAATAAAACAAAATTATATCCGGGTGTAACCAGGACAGGCAGCTAGTAATAGAATACAGTAATCCCTCGGTATCCGCGTAGGTTACGTTCTGGAGGGTTACTGCGGTTCGTAAAACCGCGGATAATAATACCTTATATGAACGAAAAGATGGGGGTTAGTTTCTGAAGGAAAATTCCTCTAGTCGTTTTATTGTTTAATAGTTTTAGGAACATTTTACCATTATTATAATCTATGAATATTTAATAAATACAGTTCTGTACGCATTAAAAATTTAATTTGCTTTAAAATTAATGGCTGTTTGCTTCTTTTTCTTTTTAAACTCCTTGTGGACTTCTTCATATGATATCATCAGCTCCTGGAGTTCTCTTTTGAATTGAAGGGTCCTTTCCATGATGGAATCCATCTCCAACACGTGATCAGCAAACTATGTTGCCATGCTGAGGATCTCATTGATGGTTTGTGAAGAAATTCTTGGCTTCATTACAGGATCGGCTATCTCATTGTGGGGTGTCATCAGTTCCTCTAACTCCTCCACTGATAGTTCCTGGTTATGGCTTTGGATCATTTCTTCTATGTCCATGTGGTCTAATTGAGCACACCCTCACCATTGTGAACGATTTCTAAAATTTCAAACACGTACAGTGACAAATGTTTTCGGAATTGTACGACTTCCCCACCTCCCACCAAGTACGATGTATACAAGGTGAGATTACTTATGTATTTTAAGGTTTTAGGCCAACGGACGAAGTCTGCGAATAACTGAAACCTGCGAATGCTAAACCCACGGATACCAAGGGATTACTGTACTAGAAGGTTTTTTTAAGATATTCAAAATTTAATAAATATATTTACCATCAGGTGAATAATGTCCTTTATCCAGAACATTTATGCATAACACATCTTCTCCAAGATCTTTAACAAGAAACTGCATAGATGCATTCCATTTCGGTTCTATTGGATTAGCTGTCGCTAAAGGTGTTCTGTGTTCCTGTGAACCCATACTAACTTCACAGAATACACCACGTTTACCTGTAAGTTAATATTGTAATGAATGTTTTTTTTAATAAAACAAAATATATTTTATAACATGACACACATGATACGTGAAAATGTTTATTAATAAAAATTTCATGCTTATTAATTTCCATTGTCTATCTGCTCCGAACACTGGCTATCAATAAAGCTATTTAGATTTTATTGGTTACTGCTCTGAAAAATTTTGTAGTGTTCCAGGAAAACCATTTTCTTAAACTTTGGAACCAGGAAATTCTTCTCCTTCAGTCATACATTTTGCTTGCAGAATAAGTTGCAGCCAGCCACATCTCTGCACATTAGGTAAGTAAGTAGGTTTTTGTTTGAACAAAAACCTACTTATGCAGGGAGAAAATTGATGAATTAATTACCCTAATATTTAAAATGTTGTGATAATTTGTATTCCTTTAAAAAAAATCTGAAAAATTACTTGGTCAGTAAAACTTTTTATAGCGTACAAGAATTTCTTTCTTGATAGTAGTGATACATTGTGTGATTCTTATTTTAGGTGTTATAACTGACTTGTCCTATACTCCTCCTGGAGTCTCCAGTATGCATTTAAAAAAAAATCCAGCTTACACTGCTTTACTTCTTTAAGAAGATTCCATTCCTCACCGAACATACACAGCACTTTGTTTTTACTAATTTGATTTACCAGGAGATTCTTAGTATAGCCATGTAGCACCATAAAAGCCTTACAAGAGGATTGAAAAAACATAACAATCCCAGTAATCTTATTTTTGATTTTAAGGTAAGATTGCGACCTTTAAATATACTGCCCATCTTGATACCATCTGACAAATCCTATAAAATTCACTAAATATAGTTGTGTGAAAATTTGTATCAATTTCACTTAAAAAATTTTTGATGCTTTTTTAAAAAGAATAATCTAACTTTTTAAATTTTGTCAAAAAAAATGGTTTCTTTGACAGAAATCACAAGAATACATTGAGAATCAACATATTTTTTAACGTTTTGATGTAAAACTGCTTAAATTTGATTATATACATATTTGTGAGCAGATGTTAAAAAAAAAATCTGTATTTATTATTTTTTCCAGATATTTTTCGAATACGATTTACTAAAACTTGTTTTATAATTATATACAGAAACAAATAATTGGTAACTATTCATGAATTCCTGAAATCACACAATGTAAAGAAAATTTCCCCTCACCCTAACCCAACTCCAGTAGTTAGGACAAAGAGGTTTTTCTTTGAAAATGGCTTTCTTTGTCTTTAAAAAAATGAACTGTAAACATAAATTGTAATGTTCACAAATAGCACTTACACATACACTCCAAAGGTAGAATAAAGTAACGTATCTAAAAATTAAATAAAACAAGTACAACTATTAAGGACATGCAATTAATATAACCACCTCCAAAATAAATATAATAATTAATTGCAAAGCAGCAGTTATTTAACAAGAAATGCAGTCTGAAAAACAATTACTACAAAGCACAGTAATTAAACATACAATCACAAAAACACAGAGCCACATACCACACACAGATTGTACGGCTACTAAATTATAAATGCACAAAAAGAAAAGAAAACTCTATTGTGTTGCAGATGTTTATATCACTGGTTGATACATAAAAAAATTTATTGTGTTGCAGATGTTTATATCACTGGTTGATACATAAAAAATTTGAAGCATCTACTATCGGTTGCATAATCATAGACACCCGAGTTTGAACCCTTGCACCTCCAAAACTATGAGTCGGATTTTGACATACTTTACATCAAAATTTAGCTCATTTTATTCTGCATTTACCTATAATAAACCTATATTTTTAATTTTGTTTAAAAATTGCCATATCGAGGTTGGAAGACAAAAAGGCCCTGTTTTTTTTGATACCGCAACAAATTTCATGCGTTAAGAGGCATGTAACTCGATAAGTATTTGACCACAAAGTTTGAAATTTTAACACGACATAGACAATTATATTCTTACAGCGTGTATGAAATTCAAAACTCGTAAGTTATTTAAATTTTGATTTATTAATAATATTCTGAACCCTTGCTATCTTGGTAACCATTCGATCGTTCGGCACGGGCAAACTATCGTTTTATTCAGCGTAAAAAACTTAGTACAGATATGTTAATAATATGAAATATTGATTGGCCAATGTTGTGGTAGAATTTTTAGAATTTTGAAAAAATAGATGGGTAATGCGGGGGGTGGGTGTTACTATCTACGTTGCTAGTTTGTGTGCGTGACATCCTGTTGTACTGTCTACCTGAATTGACAGACTGCATTGTCAATTCAGGTAGACAGTCAGATTCAAGGAAAATAGTAAGCAATAGTAGGCGTAAGTATTAATGACCATGTGTTATCTCCTCTGGTAAAAATGAATACAAAACTTGACACCCATAAGAATGAAACGATAGTGTTAAAAATGTAGTGTGAGAAAATAAATGATCACCAGGAGAAGCATGGCATATTGATATATTATTCACTTTAAAAAGGAAGGCAATGGTAAACCACTTTACTTCATAATTTAATTGGTATAATCTGTCAAAGTTCAAACAAGATTTTTTGGCTGATAACACGAACATTATAAAAGATTTTTTTGATTTTACATCTGATCTTTTGCAAATTAAGGCTAATTTTAACAGTGAAAAGTGATCGATGAAAATGAGTGATGAAAAAATACCAGATCTAATTGGGGATCGAATCCAGGACTACAGCATGAAAGCCACTTATACTGATGACTACACCAACGGGCTGGCCAACATTATAGAGAAAAAAATTCTTGATTCTAGAAACTAACATCCTCCACACAAAATACTGTTTAGGTGCATAGTTTATACGCCAAGATTTGTAAGACAACAGATAATATAAGCACGCTTGTTTGTGTTCAATTTTTAAATTTATAAACGAAACATAAAATTAGAGGAAATATGTAACCCATAAAATGATCAAAGCTCATAAATACAATAACATAAAAAACTTCCCTGTACCAGATTTTGAATAATTCAAATTTTATAAAGTTTTTTAATTAATCACCGACTTAGAACGATGAGGAAGGCTGGTTTAAGAGAAGGAGAGAAATTCAAGAGAAAGATCCTATGCAAAATAATGGGTTTGAAGATAATAGACAAACAGTATAAGTTACAAGGAAAGAAAAACTGTACAAGAAAAACAAACGATTAATTGAAACGATGAGAAAATTGGATTAAAATTCTACAGACATCTGAACAGAATAGATGAGGAATAGCTGACAAAACAAATTTCTAAAACACTAAAAAATGCAACTAGTTTCAGATAAATGGTGTAAAAAAAAGAAAGGATATTAAGAAAATTGGAATAAACGGAGAAAGCATAGTGGACCGAACGAAATACAGACTACTGATTACTAAACCAAGGGCTTCTACAAAGATCAAAAACAGAACAACGGATGGGCAAAAGGAAGGAGAAAAGGCTAAGGTGAAAGAATGCTGAGAATGAAAGAACTGCAAAAGGAACTTTCAGAAATGTCTAAAATTGGGTGGTCACAAATGGCCCCTTCACAAGGACAAAATTAATTCAAATTAAACTTTTAACAAAACAACAACACAGGAGAAAAACAGCAACTAGTATTGTGTAATTACAAAAACAGGAGTGATACATCAGGGTAAAAAGAAAATACTTCTATTAGAAGTCTACTAGTGAATAAACTAGATTTGACATCAAATTAGTTATTATTTTATAATTAGATGGGAGAAAAACCAAAAACATAATTGACAAAAATAAATAAAATTGTGATCATTGGAGAAGTTTTGGAATACAAATTATTTAAATAAATGGATGATTGGATAAAATTCTGGAAATTTTTCTATGTGCGTTATCCGATGATAAAATCATCAAAAAACATTATGGTTGTTAATAATCTGGTGCAAATTTAACGATTATAATAAAATAAATAATACTTGGACATAAACGGTGGACACAGGAACAAATCAACAATAAAAAAATAACCACCTTCCCTACCTGGTAAACATAAATATGCCGCTTCAACAACTACCAAACGAAGTATTCCTCTAATAGGTCGGCGACGAACTAAAATGAACATAAGAAGGCGTGAATTGAAGAAATAATGACAATGTTAACAATAATGTATCCTGTTAATTAATATTATATAAACAAAATGAACACACCCATCATCAACACAAACCAAAATAAAAATTAACAGTTCATACTAAAAAACATAAATTACAAAAAACCCAAATATAAAAAATTGATAAAGGTAAAGTAAAAGAAAAACATGACTGTGACGGTTAGAATGATTAAATGATGAAATACCAACCACAATAATGTATAAAACAATAACATGCTGAAAATTATTTACTACAATAGATGCCTCAGAAACCTGGAAGAAAAAATTTACGCTTGTATTATGCGAATGCTACTCCCATTTCAGATTTTTTTCGATTGCCAAGTTATTAACGTGGAAGTAAATGGAATATGGATACCTGGATATGGATTTCTGTTTATAAATAAACAGTAAACAACATTATATATTTAAAAATTTTTAATTTTTTTGATTTATTATAATAAAACTGTGCATCCACAAAACCGCTGAATGACCATTTCTCTGTTATCTGTGCGCCATGCTATCAGAGCGCAACTGCCGATTGTCTTATCTCTACCGATGTATATTTCACTGTTATCTAATATTATGTTCATAAATTGATAAATAAAATTAAAAATGATATTAAAGTAACCAGTTTTCTACGTAATATGTGCGTGTGATAGCAGAATTGTCTGTAGTTATTATTTTCTGTGCATTAACTTGTTGTATAATTAGTCGATAGCGAGATGGAACAGCGAATGACAATTTAGAATCTTTCCGTGTGTCACAAAGATGCAATGGAATTTTTACAGGAGCCACAACTAGACTGCCACATTACCGAGTCAGTGAGAAAGCTCACGAAAAGACTATTAATCTGACAGTCAGGGTTGGGCATTAGTTCCTAAGATCTACCTTGAACTTGCTGGTGAATTCAAGTTAGGTTACTATGTTATTTAATAAATTTCACTAACCTTTTTTAAGCTGCCTTTATTTTGTATTAATCATTTATACATGTTTTGGTGGATCCACCATCATCAGAGTATATTTTACCATATAAAATTTTGTATAAAACTGTTTTATACAAATGACTAAAGATATAGGGGAACATCTTCTATAAATTTAAAAAAAAATTAGTTTCAAATGGTATAATATACTCTGATGATGGTAGATCCACGAAAACACGTGTAAGTGATTAATAAAAAATAAAGGTAGCTTAAAAAAGGTTAATGAAATTTATTATATAAAATAGTATTGATTCCAAGCTGCAGGATGTATAAGGATTTATTTTTGAATCAAGTTAGGTTATGGGCTAATTAACTCTAACTCAGTCAATTTTAACATCGGTGGCAACTGTACAATCAATGGCAGAGTGTATAGGGCATTAGTGTCATTACGAGGGCACCTTTATTATATTCGATAATACTCGGCTTTCAACAATGACACATATGTTACTACAGTTTTCGTTCGTGTAGAGTAAAAGTGAAAAAATTAGCGGAAATCGGAGTGGCATCCACATAATAGAAAAGTACAAAAAAAGAAACAAGATAATGATCCTAATCATCATGCTGATTAAATGAATATTCATGAACTGTAACGATTTATTAAATGAGTAGAAATGAATCAGTCTCAGCTTTTCTCTTAATAGAGTTGTACAAAGCAAGAAACATTTGAGAAATATATGTGCACCTTTCATTTTTTTATACATATTCTGTAATATTTAAGTAAATCTGTTGTTAATTTATCTAAAAAAAAACAATAATTTTAAAATATTGATGGAAGATGTTGCCTGCGGAAAAGGTAGGGGTGGATATCATTAAATGCACAGTGAGTCTAAATTGTAGAAAAAGAACAGCAGCTCACAAATATGGAGGGCACTAGAGCAGGCCTATATCTAAAAATGGGTAACAGAGTTGAAAAAAAGAAGGCAAAAACATGTATCACAGAAAAAAATTAATCTGTGTTAAGCAAAACAAAACCGATGTCAGGTTTTTTTTTTTTATTTTATTGAGTGATGATGCCTACATAAGCCTTGGGCTTGTACGTAGGTAATATGTGGTGATTTACAGATGAAAAAATGCCAGACCTGACCGGGAATCGAACCCGAAACCCCGGCATAGTAGCCAGTTGCGCTGACCACTACACCACGGGCCGGCAAGTTTTCTAGCCAAGACTCCACAAGAGATGCTGGTACTATTTATTCATTTAATAAACATGTTCACATAGGTTTCTCAAATTAAAAAATGTACATATATAAACTTTTTACTGAAAATCAATCCAATAAAATTACAATGTACACGACAAATAGAAAAAATTCACACATTAATAAACATGCAAAAAAAAAATGAAACAATTGTTAAAGATAACAAATTCAATAATAATGGTGTGCAATGAAGATGAGTGCTGTGATGAAAACATGCTAAAGAAAACTAATGTTTGCAGATTAAAACAAGAAAAAACCACATGCTGAGGACAACGGTGCAGTTGCAGTTTGGTGAGAAGTTTTAAGACCATCTTACCAGCAGCGGGAGATGGCTTCAAATGAGTACCTTCTAATACTGCTACCAAGACACGCCCAACTGCTCCGAACTGTGCCTGTTCTATTTTGTAATGAGAAAGAATTATATAATTACGTTTTAAAAATCTGTTTAATATTATAATCACTAGAAAAATTAAAAAAGTTCCTGACAATAACTTAAGCATTTTATGTGTACATACAAGATGTGACGGCATATTTTCATACGTTACAAAAAATCATTTCATCCTCCACAGTTACGCCCCAACGTCATCGCTAATGACCGTTGCAGTTGATGCGACGTTAAATAAATAAATAAAAACAAAAATGTGACTGAAAAATTTTAACACATGTGCCATCAGTGACTGCTCTGAGAAGCTAAGTTTGCCTGACGGTGTGAAAAGAGAAGGTTTTATCTTTGTTTTGCAAAATGGATGAAAAACAGAACAAGTTTGCATTGAATATTGTTTTAAAACTGGAAAATTAGTTTTTTAGATTAATGAACTTTTAAAAACTGCTTTTAGAGATTAATGTCTGAATCGGTCAAATAGTTTTTCTGGTGCATTAGATTTAAATACTGCCACAAATCAGTGGAAATAACCCCTGGTTTGACCAGCATTCCACTTCAAAAACCACCAAAACCATTGTGGAAGTTCACAATTAAGTACTCTTTGATAGTACACTTATTAAACCTTGATTAACTTTGATCTTACACAATTAACAGGAAGAAAGAGAAAGAACTGAATTTAAGTTCTTTCTCTAACTTTACTGAAGATTTGAAATGCATCAGGTGTCCATGAAATTCATTGTGAAAAAGTTGTTGGACCAAAATAAACAACACCAGGCTCAAATATCCCAGTTTTTGGCCTAATACCAAATCGTAATGCTTCTGAAATCCCCTCCTATTCCTCTGACATAATCCCTGCTGACCTCTACTTGTCTCCTATACATTATTGAAAATTTTTCTGGTAGAGATTCAATTTGAGTCAATTGTAGGTCAGGCAAATACTGAGAGGGATCTTAAAACTTGTAAGAAATAAAATTTCAAGAAATCCTTTTAAAAGTGGAACAACATTGAAACCAGTGGGTTTAGTCAGATAAGGATTGCTTTCAAGTAATGTCTGAAAGTACAGCCATTTTGAAATTACAAGAAGTCTTAAAACTTTTCAATTACACCTTGTAAATACATCCAAATCATGTTTTACACAACATTGTTCACAGCTCTTTCTCAGTTTATCTTGATCTCTTCTCAAGGAAAAACCACTTCAATACAACTTCTCATAAAATTGTCTGCCACTAGATCTAAGTGTTATTCAGATCACGTGTTTTACTGTCTTTTCTTTTACTTTTTTACACACTCACATATCCCATATTTTCTGTTCTGTTAAACAGGATTAATTGAATTAACTATCTTACTCATATGTAAACCTGTTTGACAAATTTATTTTACAGATTTATTTAGATTCATGCTGCTAATATTAAAAATGAATAAACTATAGAAAAAATCCCTTTCATGAGATGATGCGCCTCATGGCAGGTGACAATTTTTAAAAAGGCTTATCTTTCACTTATAGCAAAATCCATTAGTGATTTCTGTATCTACTCTTTAAAAGGAATCGATTGACACTATTTTTGTTTCCAGATTCTGACTTTGACTTCTTGACTTCCAGTTTGGGCCACTTCCGGTCAAAATTGGATGTTAAGGGCAATGTCTACCACTCTAATTAGTTTTGTTTATTCGCTTCATTTTGTTTTGTAAATATATGCACCGCGGCAGGTGTATTCTGATTTATATTTAAAATATTGCAGTGTCATAACTGCCTTCTGGATCGTGTATGGTAACTTTACTCTTCCTTCCTCTATATATCCACACCACACCCACGATCCTACAACTGTTTCTTCTCCCACATGTGCATTAACTTTTGCCACGGACACACTGTTTCGCTCAAGGCTTTTCTTCAGCCACGCGTCTGACGGGATGCGTTGGCAATTGCTGTATTCTGTTTCATAACTATAAAGTTTAAATGTACTCATGTGTGTAACTATTTGTACAATATTATGTTTTGTGTGCTTATTTAAATGTACTATATTCGCTAAGGTAATATTACAACGATTAATCAACAAAACGAAATTCACGTGTATTCATCAATTGGACTCTATCCTGCAGTATTCAATAACAAGTAAGTGGACGCCTTTGTTTGTGGTTTTAAGTTCAATTTTGCAAGTGACTGTTCCCTTCCGTATTTGTTTTTCCTTTGTCATTCCATTCTTTCGTTCTGGTCTTAGACAGGACCCCGATAAACTGTCTTGTTCCTCTTTGGGTTGTTTTTGCGTAAAACGCGGGCTGCAACTTGGTAATTTTTACATAAAGGCTTCAAACCACGGAACCGGGCAGCGGTGCCCTAACACCGGAACTTCAAACCCAATCCAGGCAGGCTCACAAACTTTTGGTGTAGATTACAAATCCAAAAACCATTAGTTGCTATTTTGTGAAGTTTGTGACATCTGGGTGGGACGGACAGACTAAGGAACAATCATAGATGAAAATTTCAAAAGTTACCACCAAAAATATGAACACATTATTAAAAAAAAATAATAATAACTTTTTATAAAGGAAACTCAAATAATACTTACTTGACTGTTGTCTTTGTAAATGACATTTTTCATTATGTAGAAGTTCCTTTTGTGCTTCGGTAATTTTTTTAATCCATAAATTCTTTTCGTTATGCGAACTAAGGGTCAGATTATGTATGACCCTTGCATGTTCTATTTTTAATTCTAAAGAGTCAGCACTTTCAGGAGTATTTATTATCGTTGAATCACTTAATAGTAACGGCTGCACAACAATAATAATACCAAATAAATAAAAACAGAAATCATTAACACACAACATATAATAATAATAATAATAATAATAATAATTTATATCAATATTCATAAAAACCAGTATTAATAATTACAATGCATCAGTTATGTAAATCCAAATACAGTAGAGATCCATTTATCTGAACTTCAGTTTTCAGAATCAGTAAATATGAGTGTTATCCAGAAAATAACCTCCGTTTTGAAATAAAAAGTAAACGAGTGAAGATACAAAAACTTTATTATATAAATATTAAAACTACAGTTTTTCTCTATTTTTCGACATAGTTGCGAAACACATTCAAGCACTTGTCGTACCTTGGAACAGTCTTTGAAATACCCTCTGCATAAAAATTTGCCACCTGTGAATGTAGCCAACCATTCACGGCGTTTTGAAGCTCTTCCTCATTGGCGAACCGCTGAGTTGCAAGCCACCGCTTCATGTTCGGGAACAGGTAGCGGTGGCTTGCATCTAATGAAATTCATTACTTTCAGAGGAGACAACTCCAATTAGTGTCTTTTGCACCACTACCTCTTGTGTTCTTAAATGATTCAGACATTTAATTGGCTGACCATGTGATAAGAAACAGAACTATTTATTTTAGCCCTGCAACGAACAGATTGAGTGTAAATAATTTGACATTCCACCTGTCCGTTATGGGCATGGTCGACATGATAAACTTATAATACACGGATAAATAACTAATTTATTACAACATTATACAATAATGAATAAAATGTGAAGAATTAAAATGAAAAGGAACGGAATGAGTTTTAATGAATTAAAATACTTTTATTTGTATAAATGTAGCCTAAAACGTAAAAACAGAATAGCCAAAACAATATTTCCTGTACCACTCGTCGCGTAATAAAATAAGGACTGTTTATTTCAATGAACTACTAGTGTCAGTATGTTTTTAGGATTGAAATATTGAAACTGGGCATGCACAGTAGATTGTTCCCCTCTTACACTTCGTCTCAAACAAAGTTCATTTCGTGACTAACCATCAGTATGTAGTTTTTAATAATGTGAAAACCAAGTTAATAGTCTCAAGCACCCCTGAAATAGTTTCTCCATTAAAAAATCAAATCAAATGTACCCTAAATTATACACAAATTTTGAGAATAAAAAACAGGCTATTTATTTATTTTTCCCCTGAAAGGCCCTTTAAAGAAAGCATGCCGAATCAATATTTTAATTACTTCTTCAAATTTTGCTCAAAATTTCCTTTTCTCCCACAATCTTTTCATTTTTTAGTTATTTCCTTCTTGAGTTGTTCAATGTTGTACGGTTCACGTCTCTTCTTAATATTTTCTTCTTGAAGAACACTCTCTGGCTTTTTATTCTAAAAATGTCCCTATATTGTATATCTTCTGTATCAATTTTTGCATCTTTTAGGTCATTCAATGTTACTTTGAACCATGCTGGTTTGGTTTTGAGAATTATTATTTTATGGAAAATTTGGTTTGTCAATCGGCAACAGTTCATTATAGCGACATGTCTGAAAATACAAGTCTCCTTTTTCTCATTACGTGGATTATGTTTTCAGTTTTATCATATATCTCTTTGCTTGAATGGGGTCTATTGTATCATGGGCATACCCAGGATCAAAACTGGCGGGGGAGGGCAAGCCATGGTTGTTCAAATTGTAAAACATTTTAGAACGGAAAACGTGAATGAATGAATTTCAGTGAGGGGAAACAAGTGATTATTTGCTGTCATCCTACCTAAGTTTGCTTTGTATCATCACTCTTTTGTATCATTTAATTCTTTTTTGCTTCTTCTGGAGGGGGCAGCTGCCCCCTGTCCCTTGCTGGGTACGCCCATGATTGTAAGATTGTCTTCTTCCTTCTTAGGTCCTAGAATGTTACAAATTATTCTCCTTTCTTTGCTCATTATTTTATTACTACCACTTTTCAACATAATTTTAAGTGTTTCTACTCCATACAGTGCTTCCAGTCTTACCACCGTCTAATAGTCCCTGATTTTTTTAACCCAAGATAGAACTTTTTTGTTATATAAATTTCTAGTATATAATTTATTTTAATACAGAAATTAATTACCTGTTTATACATTTTGAAAACCACACTGGCATTTCGTTCAAATGAAAATTGATTTTCTTGTAAGGGGCGATATGGTTGAGCTAATAGTAGGAAATCATTAAACAGGAATCCAACGAGTTGTTTTCCACTTTTTGTCTGAAATAACACAGTGACAAGAAATTGAATATTATTAAAACAAAAAAAATAGCACAGCTACATTTATATTTACATGTTTTTTTGTTTTTTTTTGTGGAAGAAATTAAAAAAGATAACATACCTTTGTAAGAACACCATGATGTAATACCTTTCTAGGAACAACAGCATTTGTCAATGAATTAAATATTAGGGGTTCATCTAAACCATCACACTGAATATGGGTCTGTAACCACTCTAATCTTTCTGAATTTTCTTTCTCCGCAATCCCTTCATTGACCTGTCAAATCAGAAATATTTCATTACAGCGATAAATTAAGATTTTTATTCTTAAAAAATCATGTTAAATGCAAGGAATGTAAAAATTAGGGTAGGTAAAGGCCAAGCCAATTGCTGTGAGCACTGGACTACGCATTCGCATACTTGACTTGGACCCTGCATACCCCTCCGACCTACAGTTAGATGTACAGTCAGAGTGTTGTTGAAAATTGACAACACCCATTGTATTTTGTAGGTATTCTGTAACATTGTTGATTACATATGTTGCACTATTGCAGTACATACAAGACTATACTAATGCAGATCCACGTTTTGCCCAGCGCTCTCCTTACGAAAATCAGGCTATACTATGTCATCCTAAATGTAAATTTTCCAGAATTCATTTTTCCTTTCAATAAAACAGAAATTTTAATAAATCAGAACATAAAAATTGTTGTAGCTTTATATCTAGCCTTAAACCATCGAAGAGAAATTTTAATTATAATTTTTGGAAATTAATAATTCAAAATGTGTTAGTACACAGAGAATTTGTTCTAAGTTTATTAAGAGCTTCACACAATAACAAAACTAAAATACAGTTGTAAGGCTAGTGCATTAAAGTAGTACATTTAAATACAATCTATGGGATTTTATGAACAACATATAAATATTTTGGGAATTATGAAAAAATTTAGTTCAAAACTATTGAAACAGAAAAATTCATTTTCATGTTCAGTGGGCATCGACTATCATAGTCATCAACCCTCATCAAAAATTTAAGAAACTCACTGTGACCAGATAACCAGCGCTGTCAAATGTATTTTAATTTATATCCAATTATGTTTTATCAGTTATGCCTGGCGCACTAATATCTAGCAACACTGCTTTAAGCAAAAAAGTTTTTGTTTAAACTTACTCAAACAGTAATTTCCATGAGTTAGATAGGAATATCGCACACTCATCTAGCATGAATACGAAATGCGGTACAGCACGTTTTAACTTGTTTAAGCGTGATCGAGCAAAAAGCAAAAATGCTTTGAAGCGTAATCCAGCACGTTTGAGCAGAAGTGGCAGTGCTCATCTCACAAGCAACATTTGCTAGTGAAGGGAAACATTTACACAAGCGCATAGCGCACTGTCCTGTTACATTCCGGCAACTGGCAATAGATACGTGTATTTTGTATTAAGATCGTTTCATATTGGCTGTGTATAGTGAGGTTATTTTTTACAATGGAAGTAATGCTGAAGGAACAGTTGAAGGAACATCATAACAAGGACCAATTTGAACGACTGGGAAATTTGATGTCATCACATTGCAATTCATCAATTAAATTCGACAAAGTGTTTTCTCTTTCCCTCTTCTCATTTATTGAGTGTATCCATAAACGTTTGTCTACTTCTTTTTCACAAGCTATTTCTATTGAATACACCACAATAATACCACTACATCATTGTCCAGCGCCATTACTAATTATTTCAGTTTTGCACTGTATTTTAGTAAAAACAAAAAAGCTTCTGTTTCAAGCTAAAACATTTTTGCTTAAAGCACTTTTGCTAGATATGTAACACCCGGCCTAAACAAAAACGTTCTATGTTAAGCAAAATGATTTTGCTTAAAACAAGAACATTTTTGGTTACAGCAGTTTTGATACATATGTGAGCAACCAGCCTTAGAATGCAAACTTAACCCAACTGCCAACTACCAATAGTATGTAGGGCCCATGACAGTTTGAAATAAAAATATATGAGTTCTTATAAGAACTCCATCAGATGTCAAATATTTAAAACACCAGAACGAGTGTAAAGGGCCTGCTGTATGTGCAACAAGCATAAAATAAATAAATAACTCACACAAAAAGTAACATAAACTCTAAGACTTATTGAAACAATTAAATCAAAATTCAATATTAAATCTTACTTGAAACGGTGGACGGCCAGTGCAAAAATAATTATAAGCATAGGAGCATAAATTAACATTTTTTTAATCTATGAATTATATATACTTATATAAAATATAAAAATTCAAAAATTGATCATTTTTGCTAAAATAATCATACTACCTCAATCCTCTCTTAAAGAACTTCTGGACTAAGAAAAAATAAAGAAACTAGACATTTAAGTGGTCTTTGCTGGCCTCTTTGCAAAAAACTACTTTACTTGGAGTGTAATAAAACTGACATAAAAATTATTCTTAATCATTTCATCTAGCTAAAAGTAAGTACTCATTCATGCTCTCTTTAGTATAATGGACTAAGAAGAAGAAAAAACTTATACAAATAAGAGTATTAAAAATTAAAAACATTATCGTAACCTGCACTAAAAATTCTTCAGCTTTTGCCAAAGCTTCTTCTAAATACTGACGATCGGGATGACTTGGTGGTGTCTGTTCAAGAATCTATTACAACAAAAAAAAAAATCTGGTGTGAAACACTCGCACAACTTTCTCTTACCAGTGCAAATATTTAACAATAAACCTAACATTAGTAATAAAACATTAGAAATAAACACAAAACTAACCTCAATAAACATAACCTAACTTTAATCATATATGGAAGAGGCAAAATGAAAATCGACCTCAGTTTGCCTTAAAAATACGGAAAATCACTCTTTCACGCTAAACTAGGCTCTGTAGAGAAAAATGCTCTAAATAAAAGTTGTAGACCTTTTAATTTTCTATAAATTCGATTATATACACTTTTGTCATAAAATGCATACTAAGGCCAAAATCTGAAAAAAATCAATTTTTCACACATTTTCGTGAGAAAAAACGGAAAATCGCTTATTACTGCTAAACTAAGCTTTATACAAAAAAATGTTTGAAATAAAAGTTGTAGGACTTTAAATTCTCTACAACTTTTATTATATAAATTTTTGCGCTGTCATACATATTAAAGCCGTAATCTTAAAAAAACACTTTCTTTACGTGAAAACACCCTCACCGAGAATTTCAGCAAACATGGTGCCTACCCTATCTTGTAGAGCATAAAAAGATTAGTAAATGAGGCGATTTTTAAAAAAATCGTAGGACCAGTTTTTGAGAAAATTGCAAAAAAGTGAAAAATTACACGAATAAACTATTACTTCCGGTTGACCGATTTTGATGAAAATGTTCGTGTCAGGCCCGGTAGTGGTATGTAACTTAAGTTTCAAGTTTCAAGTTCATACGATGTTCCGTTCTTGAGATATTTTGTACACACACACACAGACCAATCGCTATAAACATGTTTTTTGAATTCAGGGGGTCTGAAAACGTGTAGATCCGGTGAAGAGTGGATTTGTTAAAATCGCCATGAAAACAATACTTTCCTTCCTATATATTCATATAGGCAAGAGAAAGTAAAAATATCTTTTATAAAGATTCTTGCCTATATGAATATATAGGAACAAGAGTAAGTAAAAAGCATTACTATCTATAAACATTACATGATATACACACACCAAGAGTAATTTAAGAGATACTTTTTTTGTTACCAAGAACAGTATACTGTTGATAAAACCAAAATCCATCGCTTCTTTGGCCGTATTTATGGCTTAGGAATACAAATGAAATTCGAACATTGAAACCCGGTCGAGTTTGTTCACATATGACTGTCACATGGTCACCACACAAAGATTCTTGCTTAACTGGTATTACTCAATTAATAGAAACTTTATACCGGTCTATTTCTACTAAGGGATAATTAAGTTATATAAATAACTTAACACTCGAGCCTTTTGGATGCAAAGTTCTTAGTTGCATTACTAAATTAAAAGTCAAATAGCACTCCACTGGAATGAATTAAAAAAAAAATAAAATGTGTACTAAAGCCGAAATCATAAAAAAATAGATTTTTCACATGTTTTCATGAGAAAAAACAGAAAATTGCTAATTACCGCTAAAATAAGCGTTAAACAAAAAATGTTTGAAATAAAAGTTGTAGGATTTTAAATTCTCTACAACTTTAATTATATACATTTTAGCGGTAAAATGCATAATAAAGCCGCAATCTTAAAAAAAATTTTTTACGTGAAAACAGCCTCACCAAGAATTTCAGCAAACATGGCGCCTACCTTATCTTGTCATGACGGTCATGAAGGTTGGTGGTCTACTCTTCCACATCGACCACATGTAATGGAAGAGGTATTTTATACCTATCTGCCAGGTTTTATATAGGCCGCCCCTAACATGGAGTACAGACGCCTTTCGTAGCCGCTCCTAACATGGAGTACAGACGCTACCTTACTAGTGATTTTGGTACCACTAGAGACCCTCACTTTGTCTAGCCCATGGACCAACATGGTTTACCGGGGTGTGGCCGGCTGTGTGCCTTCTTGGAGCCAAAAGTGAGAGCTGATTGTATGTGGGAACCAGTCTCACTGAGCCATCAGTTAGCCTGATGTGGTCGCCCAGTGTAGCTTATCTCTACCTTATCTTGTAGAGCATAAAAAATTAAGTAAATGAGGCGATTTTAAAAAAAATCGTAGAACCGGTTTTTGAGAAAATCGCAAAAAAGTGAAAAATTACACGAATATACTACTACTTCCGGTTGACCAATTTTGATGAAAATGTTCGTGTCGGGTTCGGTAGTAGTTTGTAATTTGAGTTTCAAGTTTCAAGTTCGTACGATGTTCCGTTCTTGAGATATTTTGTGTACACACACACAGACCAATAGCTAAAAACATGTTTTTTGGGTTCAGGGGGTCTGAAAACGTGTAAATCCGGTGAAAAATCGACATGAAAGCAATACTTTCCCTCCTATACATTCATATAGGCAAGAGAAAGTAAAAATGTTTAATTCTTCAATGAATTATACAAAAAAAAATAGTTTCTTAAACAAAAAATGAGTTTTCAGACAAAGTTCATTATTTGTACAGATCATTTAGTTGCCACTTGGGTTTCCTTATAATTCAATTTTAAGGTCAATATCTGTTGTATTAGCTAATAACATATATTTATACAAAACATCGAAAGTAAAATCATAAGATTCTGGACAGTCCATGAGATTCCTCTCCAAACTGAAGTAAATTAAAAAAATTCAAAGTTGGCTTTACACTTCATTATATTAAAGTTGATTACATTAAGCTAGTTAACAAAAAAAAATCTCAACTGCAGTAAATGTTACATTTTTACCTTTTTAATAAGTAATGGATATTTTGTTATTCGCTGCATTGGTTTAACCAGAAATGAACTCAGAGGTAATCCTTTTGTACGAGGATCAGCTTGGCATCTTTTCGTGAGCTGTTTAAATTCTGGTGATTCTTCAGTTAACTTCTGCAGTAATGCAGCCGCAGACAATTGACAGCTACAAAATCTCACATAAACAGTCATCCTTGGTAACTAAAATCATTTTCAAATTAAAAAAAGTTTATTACTGATATTTTTATGAAAAAATTTTTTTAACTTTACACAAACAAATATGTGTACATTGTTTCATACACTTTACTGACATTTAAGTGAAATAAAATCACTTTTAGACCTTTAGCCTTTTTTTGATGGCGTGACAAAAAGTGTGACACATATGTCACATTGGGCTTGATGGTATCAAAGTTCCCAACAATATGAATAAGTAAAAATCATGTGCAGGTTTCCTAAACAAAATTCTCTTGCTTAGATTTGTAGCAAAGCATTATTTAAGACTTAAAATAGGTTACAATTTAAAAATATTGGTAAAATGGAAAAAATCAGTATTTACAGCCTAAAAAATATACTTGTATGTACATTCAACATACTCGAAGAAATGCTACTTTATTTTAGTAAATGAACACGAATATTTAAGACTAAAACTAACTTTAAAAAGAAACTAATGGTCGCGTCCGTGGCGTAGTGGTCAGCATCTTACACTGCAAAGCAGAGGTCTCAGGTTCGATTCCTGGCTAGGGTACAGAAAATTATTACACTTCACATCCAGCTCTCTTTAATCAAAAGTAGTCGCTAACAATTAAAGTTTTTATGTCTGTTATTTCACTCCAATGTGACTTCTATGCCTCACTGGGTAAGAAAGGGTTAACTTCCATTTACTAAAACTAAATAAAATAAAATACTTTTTTATTATTCAAGAGATCAGAACTAAATAATATTTAAAAAGTTCTTCACTTTTTTAAATTATTCATTATTTATCAATAAAAAGTGAGTGTTCAAATAAGATTCATTATTTGTACAGATCATTTAATTTATGTAGCAATTTGTAAAAGTTTTACTAACATTTATAATGAAGTACAACAAGCAGTTAAGATGAACTGCAGCCTGAACTATTCCAACTTTTTAAGTCCTGAAATAATAATATCAGCTTTCCAAGATAAGAATGAAATTAAAAGCATTATACAATTCTTTATTTAGGTTATTTTAAAAATTAATAAATCTATATACATATTTAAAAGGATCTGGTTTTTTGGACGCATTCGGTCTCACCTCCCACTGGACTGATTCCGAAGAACCTTCTTTCAAAATATAGTAATAACATACAGATTTCCCAACACCCATCATTATTTTTCCAAATTCCTGATTAATCCAGAAAATAAAAAATTTAATTTTATTTACCTAACAGATCCCTTATGTAATCAATTTCTAGCCTCCAAGAAGAATAATTGGTGAGTCTTACACGTGCTTCCTTAATTTTCAATGAAATTATGCCATTCTGGAACATCTTAAAATCGTCAGCTGTTGGCTGATTGTTTTGGAGATTTGGGATTTTTTTAAATTTTTAGGGGTAAAAAATGAAAATGTCACTGCTGAGCCCATGTCAAGTCCTTATCGTAAAAAAAATTAATCCAAAAATTTCAAATTACTCAATTAATTCAGGAGTACCTGTGTGTCGGTTTGGTGACCTCATTTTCAGAATCTGAATCAAAAATTAATTCAGCGAAGTGAGATTATTTTATTCATTTTCTTACATTTAGTTTGTGAACTTTGCTTTTTTCTAAGTTGTGTTCAAAATTTTTATTAACATGTAATTTTTGTAAGTTAACTTTCGATCAATCAGTTATGGCGATTCATTTTTAAATTATTTTTTAAAATCTTCTAATATATTCCTATCTGCCATTCAGTTAATCAATTTCCGTCCTTATAAGCACATTTAATAGATCTGATTATTTGTTCACGGATTAGCTCTTCTTTGTCAAATCCATAAAATTTGTTTAACTTCAGTGGTTTAACTAACCATTTGATATTTTTTAACTCAAAACTTGGTGAATCCCTTCTAATTCTGTCACAAGCTAGCATGTAGCATGGATGCAGTAGTTAGAAGTACAATGTTATGAAGTTATAAAAAAAATTACTTACGTTTTCACATAAAATATCACCAATCATTCTTATAACACCACCTTGACTCATCTCTCTCCTAACTCGCAACGACCTGTAAAATGTAGAAATAATATAAGAAATAATATTATAATTAACTAATTATTAAATAATTGATCACTTCCGTGGTGCAGTGGTTAGCATTATATGCTGTAAACCAAAAGTTCTCCGGTTCAACACCTGGATCAGGTCTTGCAACATTCTGTATTAATCAAAATAGAATGTTTTACCAGCCCATTCTGGGTGGGAATGTTGGGAGTGACTATATTACCAGCACCCAACTAGTGGCAGTCAGAGTCGGAAAGGTGGTAAAGTAAATAGCTAAAATAACAAACAGTTATCTGAACTTTAATAATTGCACAATTAATCATTTTTAATGTTACCTTAACTGACAAAATATCATTAGTAAAAAAAAATAAGTGATATTAGGCCACAATCTTTAAAAACCTTTTTACCACGAGGGTACAGCCCCTAAGAATTTCACCACACATGGCACTTACCTTAACTTGTAGAATATAAAAGATGTAGTAAATGAGATTTAAAAAAAAATTGTAGGAGCCATTTCTGAGAAAATCACTAAAAAGTGAAAAATCATGAATAAACTATTACTTCTGGTTGATCGATTTTGATGAAAATGTTCATGTTTGGGTCTTCTAGTGGTTGGAACTTAAGTTCCAAGTTTCAACTTTGTGCGATGTTCTGTTCTTGAGATATTTCATTCACACACACGTGCGCACACACACGCGCGCGCGCACACACACACACACACACACACACACACAGTAATCGCTAAAAACATTTTTTTTTTGTTCAGGGGCCTGAAAATGCGTATTTCTAGTGATAATTTGATTTCAAAAATTTGACACGGAAACAATACTTTCTTTTCCTGTATATTCATAAATAGCAAGAGAAAGTAAAAACTGATTTGCACATTCTCTTCGTAAGCTTGTCTTCATCTAGTATCAGATAGAGGCCTCCGCTGTTTGCCTCCATTGTTCCCTAGATTGCACCTTTTCCGCTACCATTATTTAATCATCTCTCCATCCCCACCATGTTTATGGATGATCTCTCTTTTACAGCCAGAGCCTCCATTTGTTGTTGTTTAGGTCAACAGCCGAAAGGCTGGTTTGAACCTCTAGAGGTTTTACTAAGTAAAACAAGGAGTGAGGTGGTTTACCATTGCCTTCCTCACTGAGTGGAAAAGTACGCTTATCAGCATGCCGGGCCCTCTGAAAAGCACACATTTTCCACTCTGTAAATGACACCTTCACTTCATTCACCACAGGGTCTGGCTGTACAATGAAATTCATTACTTTCAGAGGAAATAACTCTGATTAGTGTCTTTTACACCTCTACCTCTTCTGTTCTTAAATGATTCAGTCATTTAATTGGCTGACCATGTGATAAGAAACAGAACTATTTATTTTAGCCCTGCAACGAACAGATTGAGTGTAAATAATTTGATACTCCACCTAATTTGAGCCTCCATTACAAAATCTATTTGTTCTATAGATAATCTGTCTGCCCTATTGAGTGTCCAGCCCATAACCATTTCAGTGATACCACAGGGTGGTTTACATTTATAAATTTAGTTTTCCAGCAAATACTCTAATGTCTTTTTCAGTCTTTAATTAACTCCTACTACAATGCAACAATTAATCATTTTTGCCATTATCACTCATTTACTTATTAAATGATTTTATTAGCACTCCACCATAGAGTGCACAAAAAAATCAGAAACTTGTAACCATTAAAAGATTTACTGGTTTGCTTTCCTCTTTACTCGGTACCTGTTCCTATTATTTTACAATTTAAAAAAAAATTTGGAAGATGTGGGTTGCTATACTTGTACTGTGTTTGGCTCTTTCACTCCTGTCCATCGATACTATTCCCCTACTGTCAATTCAGCTGTTAATCATCACTGACGCTACTCCAACTAAGGAGTTGGTTAAAGGGGAAACTCTTCCCCAGTCTTCAGTTGGCACATGTGCAAAGATATTTTTTACTATGTTGTTCTGAACGCGGTCCAAAAAACCAATCTTCTACAACTCACCCTATAACTAGTTCATGGAGATCTTCTGGTACGCAATACCTGAACTAAAACTAGTAAGAGCTGCTTCATGAATATGCTCAAGACAATAATAAGGAACTAAACGCAATAATCAGTTATACCATATGTAATATCAATAGAAGCCAGTGGCGGATCCAAAGAGGGGCTAGGGGGGGCTATAGCCCCCCCTTGGGTATCCAATTTACACTAGATAAAATGGGTAATTTGTTTTGTTCGGTTGCCGAACATGAGAGGAATCCGCACGCCCGACCAAGGTCATTCTAATGGCTTCAAAATCCTTTTATTTTTAGTCAATATTCTTGAGTCAAACCATAGTTTTTTGCCTCTAAACTCTGGTCAATAAAGAGTTAAAAACGGCCTAAAAATGTGTCATTTTACACTTAAATTTTGACAATTCCCCGGACCCCCCCGCCTTGCTGGGGGGTGTTCCATACCCACCAGACCCCCCGGTGCTTTCACCCACCCAAACGCCTAGCCCCCCCCTTTGGCCTATCCTGGATCCGCCACTGATAGAAGCTTCTGTAATACGTTTTTGCACTCCCACACTAATAAAGTGGTTCCACCAGTTTGTATAGTGTGCTGAAAAACATACTACTACACCCATACTCTTGATTATAATCAAATGAGTAATAGGCATAATATAAATCACTATCTATTTTTACTTTTGTTGATATCTTATTTTAATGTCAAAATAAATAAATTTCATATCAGAATAGTCTAATTGCTTTTAGTTGATCAATTAGATTGTATCTCCATTGTTTGCTTTTATAATTGCCAACAAAAAAACGTAAGGCTGTTAATATTATAGTAGAAAGAAATTCAACAGTTCAATTTGGGTTTCCGTTCAGTATACAAGCGATTAAAGCACACTGCAGTACCAGTCAACGATGAACGTGGTAATTTACACAAGTACAGATTGGTACGTGGTATATATAAACTAAAATAAAAATAAATCTTTATAATGCATCCTGCAGTTTTAAATATTTCTATTTCATATAATGAATTAATACAATAATTTCACTAACCTTCTTTTTAAACTGCGTCACCTTTATTTCAATTTTCACTTACACGTGTTTCGGTGGATCCACCATCATCAGAGTAAATGAAAAATTGAAACTAAAATTTTTTTTCATTTATTTAAAATTTACAGAAGATGATACATCTTCAGTCACTTGTATAAAACTGATTTAAAATTAATTTATTTTAATTTATCCATGAAGGGATAAATTAAAATAAATTAATTTTAAATCAGTTTTATACAAGTGACTGAAGATGTATCATCTTCTATAGATTTTTAATAAATAATGTTTTTAGTTTCAATTATATGTTATTTACTCTGATGATGGTGGATCCACCGAAACACGTGTAAGTGAAAATTGAAATAAAGGTGACGCAGTTTAAAAAGAAGGTTAGTGAAATTATTGTATTAATTCATTATATGAAATAAAATAAGAATATACAATTAACCACAATAACTTTACAAGAAATAAATTCACTGGTAACAGTTTAGAGGTATACTTTTCTAACAACCAGTAACTATGTTGACTACTCGGAATAAGAATGAAGAGGCAAGAGAGGGAACGTGTACAGTTCAAGCTTCTATTGAGATTACATGTAGTATAGCAATTTTACGACTCAGTATGAGTGCTGACATAGAGATCATGTTTTTCTTTGTACTACTGGTACAAAATGAACTTTTGTACCAACTTTTTTTTATTTTATGGACAACTTTGTTCGGTTTAGATTGATGTATAACACAACACTATTTAAAACACTATAATTATATATAACAACGATGAAGCTGCCATTTGATGCATGTGAGTACAAAAATGTACACAAACTATAAAAACTTTGTAAAACAGATGTAACTAAATGATAGTAAAATCTATTGACATAAAATGAAAATTAATATTTACACTAATAATAAAACCAAAATTCAACGCAATCTACCTGTGTATACAGAAGTTATACACATTTATGCAACAGTTTACCGACATCCGATGTGACCGGATCTGGCACTTTTCAGAAGACCCTCACATCCGAAAAAATCGGACCCTGGCACTCAAAGGGTTAACAAAACTACATAAAACAAGCATCTCATCGATAAAGTTCACATAATTTTTTTAAAAGGGTTACTTTTAATAGACACACAAAAACCAGTCAAAACAAAAATAAAATTTGTTTTGGTTGAAAAATTTCAAGAAAGTTCAAATGGTTTTCAAACCATTTATTACTTTAAACTTGAATATTCTCACATTATCCAAAATCATGGAATCAAAATCAACTCTTTATAACAAGTACTTAAAAAGTTGTACTGTACTGTACAACAAACTACTCAATTCTGTTGTGTTATCAAAATATGAAAACCCTTACCTTATGTTAAATTATATTAATGACTAGATAAATTAATTAATAACAGTTATAACTTACCTGAGGAACATAAAATTACAGACAATAATCTCTCTCCAATTAACAAATATTTTTGTTATTTGTTCAGGTGTTACAATTTTGCTATCAATTAATGGTTTCTCAAATACCTAAACACCATTTACAAAAACAATTAATAAAAAAGAATTTGATTATTATTTTCTTAATTATAGGTATAGGATACAATAAGTTTTATAAAGTTGGTGCGTTAAGTAAATAAGCCAACATGCTTTGAACTTCTTGGAACTTCAATGTTCATATACAGGTTCATTCTAACAAAATTAAACAATTTTTGTAATAAAATTATGTTATTAAATATTTAAACCTCTGGTTACACAGATGAAAACATTCAATAAAATATTTTAATACTTTTCAAAGAATTATAAATTAGTGTAGTTTTCTTTATATAAAATATTTGTCATTTTTCTGTGGGAAAAATTATTTCCCTCAATGCATATGGGGGAACATTATCATTAAATTGAGCAATAATTCCACTAATAGATATATATTTCATGGACATAGTAAAAGGCATAACATAAATCAGACTTTGGATCTCAAGTACAATTTTATGTTGTAAAACAAAAATACTTTATTTTTTAATTCCTAAAGTGTGTATATTGGAAGTATGTTCAATTAAGAGCAATAAGCAAGCCCATGAGATGTATGAAGTGCAAATGAGGTTCAGTGTTGTACAGACTCAGGCCGACTATTCCTGAGAGAGTATTGTTAATTGAATACTAATCATCAAAATACACCAAAAACCACTGTCTCATATTCTATAGTATATATAAATGTAACTACTTTCACTAGGATTTGAACCACGAAACCTTAATCTCCAAAAATCAACTGTTAAACAGCTGACTCGAAGTGAAAACTTTACTACTTGTTGGTAATGTGCTCGCCTCTCATCATGCGATCTTGGGTTCAAATCCCATTCAGGCACGGCATATTTTCATACGTTACAAAAATCATTTCATCCATCACCGTCTACATTAGCAGTAATTGCAGAACAGTAGTACGTTAAACCAAAAAAAAAAACTTACTACTTGACTAACACGTTGAGTTAAATACTCAAAAATTACTCAAATTAAAAAAAAAAAATCAAAATTTTAATGAAATAATGTTACAATACACAAGCAAAATTTGTGTATAAAATTTGTAATTTTAATTATTAACTCTTTCTTAAATTAATTATACAAAAATATAATTTCATAGTTTGTGTAAAAAAATGAAAGATAATGGCGGCCTTTACTGGTAAATATCCCACCAGGTCTAAAATTGTGGTAGATGATGTGGGGCTTGAACAAATAATACAATGCAATTATTTAGGTTGTGACATCAGATTTGGATGTAGAGAAGAAAATTCCAAGCAGTGTGCAGAAGTATTAGCAGAACCTTAGGCAAGAAAACAAGGAAAGAAACTAAAATACAATATTTTACAAGGTGATGACTGCCCCAGCCCTACTCTATAGAAGTGATTCATGGATTAGTACCAGACCACAAGAGAGTAGAGTACAAGTGGGAGAGATATGATTCCTGCAGAAAACAAAGGGTTGCAATCGTACGGATTAACTGAGAAATAAAGATATAAGAATGGAACTGGATATTTACAACTTGAATGGGAAGATTGCAGAATATTGAAATTGATAGACAGAGCATGTACAGAGAATGCCTGAAGAAAGGATCTCCCGCAATATTTTAAAATACAGGTCAAAAGGGAGGAGAGATGTTGGGAGGGCACACAAAAGATAGCAATAATTCAGTAGTTTTGTCGCTATTGTGAGTCAGAACAGACAGGAGCCAAATCCTTGTCTGTGAGAAGAAATTAATTACTTAGTTAAAATTAATAAATTACTTTTAATACTTACATCATGTACTACAGACATATCATCAATATATGCTTGTTCTGTACTAATTAATTCTTTTATTGCTTGTTGACGTTTTTTCTCTTCACGACTTAAATTCATATCAGATGATGGACTGTCCGCTAAACATAAATTTACATGGTCGATTTAATAAGCTGTACATACAACAGTATTTAAAACTTTAAATATAAAATTCAAATGGACAGAAATACATTTCTCTGAATGTAAATGAAATTAATCATTCATCACAACAGAATGTCTTGATAATACTATCGGGATGTACGAGGGTGGTCTGAAAAGTTTCCGACCTCTACGTGAAGATAACAGTACTTGTAAACAAAAGCTAGTGAATTTCATTGTTCATCTGCTGACAGTTACTCACCAAAGTTTCAGCCATTTTGGATGTGCAGTTGTTTTGTAACAGTCGTTTGAGTGAGTTGATGTGAGTGTTTTTGTGAAAATGGACAAAATCGAGTATCGAGCTGTCATTAAATATTTGTTTTTGAAAGGCAATACCCCTATGCAAATCAAAGATGAGTTAGATTCTGTGTATGGGGACTCTGCACCATCATTTACCATAGTGAAATTTTGGGCAGCTGAATTTAAATGTGGCCGTAAGAGCTTGGGAGATGATGAACGTTCGGGACGTCCAAAAACTGCAACTACCAATGAAAACATCGCCAAAGTTCACCAAATGGTGCTAGACGACCGCCGAATCAAAGTGAGAGAGACAGCAGAGGTTATGAACATGTCAAAAGCACGTGTTTGTCACATATTAAATCAATATTTCGGCATGAGAAGTTGTCCGCACGTTGGGTGCCACGTTTGCTCACGTTAGACCAAAAACGTGTTCGAATGAACATTTCCAACGCTCTGTTTGCGCAGTTTAAGCGCAAAAAATCTGAGTTTTGGCGCCGATTAATTACAGTAGATGAAACTTGGATACACCATTATACGCCCGAAACAAAAATACAGTCCAAACAGTGGACTGCAAAGGAGGAACTGACTCCAAAAAAAGCAAAAACTGTTTTTTCGGCTGGGAAAGTGATGGCGACTGTTTTTCTTTTGGGATAGTCATGGAGTTATTTTAATTGATTATCTAAAAAAGGAAAAACCATTACAGAAGCATACTACGCGTCATTGCTTGACAAGCTAAAGGCAGAATTTGTGGAAAAACGGCCACATTTGCAGAAATAGAAAATCCTGTTTCACCAAGACAACGCACCGTCTCACACCTCAGTGGTTCCCATGACGAAAATCCACAAATTACGATTTGAACTGCTTGATCAACCGCCTTACTCACCAGATCTATCCCCTAGCAACTTCTTTTTGTTCTCTCATCTAACAATTGCACTCGGAGGACAGAGATTTTCGTCAAATAAAGAGGCAATCACCTTCGTGAACAACTTTTTTGCCAAGAAAAATGCCGAGTACTATTTGGATGGGTTAAAGAGATGGGAGCATCGCTGGGAGAAGTATGTAGAGTTACAAGAAGACAATGTTGAAAAATAAAAAATGTCTTGTATCTTTGTTAGGTCGGAAACTTTTCAGACCACCCTCGTACAGTTGTATTGATGAGCTTAATTAGGATCTGTTTGTGTAAACTCATTTACATTTATGTATAATAGCTTACACTATAGATTTCTTCTACCTATTTGAAGTAGTTTGCACTAAAACAAATTGCCAGATTAAATGATAAAAAATTACTGATGGCTGCTTATCATGGCCTCATTCTGTCTCATATCCATTATAATAACTTAGTATGGGGTAATTCTAGCATGGGTAATATGAATAGGGTTTTAAAATTTAAAAGAAAGCTGTTAGGTGTATAGTGGGAGCTAACCAGCTAACCTCATACACACTACTATTTAAGGAGCTTAAATTGCTTACAGTTCCCTCTCTCTACATTTTTGAAGTGATTATGTATGATAGGCAAAATAATTTTATGCAGAATTTCAATGTTCATAACACGAGAAACAGAAATGATTATTATGTGGCTAATAACTCCACAAAATTGTTTGAACAAAAACCTACTTATGCAGGGAGAAAATTCATGAATAAATTACCCCAATTTTTAAAACATTGTGATAATTTGCATCCCTTTAAAAAAAATCTGAAAAATTAGTTGATGGTGAAACTTTGTACAGCGTATAAAAATTTCTTTCTTGATAGTAGTGATACATTGTGTGATTCTTATATGTATTTCAGGTGTTATAACCGACATGTCCTATACTTCTCCTGGAGTCTCCAGGACGCAAAAAAAGATTTTAGATTATGTAATACTAAAAACACAGGGCTAGGACAATACAGCAGTGAAAATTAATAGAATTATTATTTTGGTCATCGCACAAATAATGAAGCAGTGAACAACAATGTAGCTCTGCTGTTGTACTAGAGGAAAGCGAAGTGATCAAATCTGATTTTACTGCTCTCATTTCTGCAAAAACCCACCTGTGAATACATACTATATCCATCCTTACACTATCTAGTGAATGTATATAAAATAATATTTAAATTGCAGTAAACAATTAAGTCAGGTAGTATCTAAAATTTAAAATAACAATTCCTTTTTGCAGGGTAATAAAAAAATCTACACTTTAATTTATGTTAGGTTATATGTTACAATTAATAGTTTTTTTTAAAGTAAATAGTGTTTATTATTTGGATTTAATTTAATTTTTATATTATTATTGATTTTATTAAGCCAAAACAAAGATATTAGATTCAAAAAAGTTCCATGAAAATTTTCCAGATTTCTTTGGAAACCCTTATTGAAGGAAGCAAGTTTAAAAGTAAGTAAATGGTAGTATTAATGCGAGTCAATTGATAAAACCCTGACTTTTTCTGAGTGCCTTGTCAGGCCGTCCCGAACAATTTTCAGAAGCGTCACATTCAAGGTCGGTGAATTACACAGGAGGAACTTAATCTACACATTATATATCTGTGTTGCTCTCACTGGCACAGCCATGACTTAGTAAAGGTCCCATCATGCGTTGCGGAATGTATTATGTTAAGTTATATGTAGAAATTTACTAATGAAGGCATTGAACTAAAAGACATTTTGACTCTGTTAAAAGCACAGTTTGGTGACAATACCCTTTCTTGAACCCAAATGTTTGATTGGGCTAACAAGTTTAAAGGTAGATATTTAAGTGCAGAAAATCAAGGTCACGATTGACACCCAAGATCAAGTCTCACAAATGCTAAACCCACCTCTGCCAGAAAAATGCTCAAAATTGTTTTTTAGGACGGAAGGAGAGTTTAACTCATCGACTTCCAACAAGATCGACGCACACTGAATTTCATTTAGCTGTTGGAGTCAGCAAAAATCACCCACAAAACCAAAAGACAAGGTAATCACAGATATCATTCTTCTATAAGGCAATGCAAGACCTCACGTGATAACTCTGAAAAGAACATCCTCCCTACAGTCAGATTTATCCCCCTGTGGTGACTACTTTCTGTTTGGGCCCTTGACAGAAGCACTAGGACGAAAACGATTTAAAAAAGATCAAGCTATCGAGGATTATGTGTGCAAATGGCTAATGAGTCAACGTTGAAACTTCTTTGAACCTTCCAAAACCCTCGGAAAAATGTGCAGAAAGTAAAGGAGACATTATAAATATTAACCCTTTCACTGCCAAACATGAGTATACACGTAGTGTGCTTACCATGCTTACACCCCAAACACGATTTAACTCGATTGGCATTAAAAGTGTTTGAATTGGCTCCAGTAAGTGTTACAAACTGTATTTACGCATTTACTGTTGACTTTTTTCTTTGCGAACGAAATCAAGTACGTAGTAAAGAGATATTTTCATTTCTGCACGGCCTATTTTGTTTGTAAACACGAAATGGCGTCGATAATGATATTGTTTTTTTTTATTCCTCTCCGATTGTGATTTAGCCAAAAGTGATAGTGATTGTGACATGGAAGAACAATCTAGTGTAATTAAACCTCCATCTAAATGACGTAAAACGGTTAGACCTACTTCGGAAAGCTACCAGTAGGCTTCCAATAAATTTATTCATGTTGTTCATGATTTTAGTGATACAAATAGTGGAATAAATCTAATATAAATTTTAATAAATCTGCTACAAAGAAATAATTTTAATTTATAAAACTAGTAAAAATTAAAATGTTTAAAAACTTAAGATGCATCCAAAAAAATATTTTAAAAAAACCCAGCTCACTGGTTTAACCCACGGTTTTATGCTTGGCAGTGAAAGGATTAAAAACACCGTAACTTCTTATCATAAATTCATACAACAAATTTCTGGTTTATATTTGACTCACCCTTGTATTAAATGAATTGGTAAGTAATGAAATTACATAATGTTATTATTTGGACTTGTCAGTTTTTATCCCAACACTCTTTCTTGGAGTCTTCTGAATGCCGTAAATAATTTAAAAAAATAAATAAAAAAATAACCGTGAGGTATAAAATTTACGATTTAGTGCAAAACACGGTTTTTATGTTCTCCAGACCTATCTCTTAAAAACTATTTACGATTATTAAAAGAAGTTTTGATCATAATATAATATACTATCTTTCTTCCAAGTTCTACAAGATATAGTAAATAAGGTTCCTCATCTATTTTGAAATTTTTTGTTTTACTTTTGATGGTTTTATATTTAAATCTTTGTCACATTACTATTAATGCAGACAATTTATTTTGTAAAAGCAAAGATCTTCAGCAAAATTTTCAAAATTTAAAAAAAATCAATTAAAATTCATAGAAAAAACCACCTCTGTGTTGCAGTGGTTAGTGAACTACACTCTAAAGCGGAAGGGTCTTGGGATTGATTCCTGGCTAAGGGTCTAGAAAGTCATTACATGTTCAAACCCATCATCCCTTAACCCAAAGTAGTTGTTACTAATGACGTAGCTGGTGATGCAACTTAAAACTTAAACTCTAAAAAATTATTAAAAATTTATAAAATGAAAAACCGTAATTGGTTTACCTTACAAAAAAAATTCTGCTGAACGACTTGTGTTTTGATTTAAAGCTGTAAACCTAAATAGCTTCAGAGAAAATGGTGCCAAAAAATATAAAATTTAATATGCTTAATATACAAATATCTTTACCTCATTAATTAAATAACTATTTTGGTAATATGTATTATTCAAGTAAACGTTCGGTCAACTAATAAAATGTATAATTTTTTTAATAATACAATTTTATCTAAGTTTTTTTTTGCTATTCGAGGCACCTTTGGTCCCATTTGTCTCATATAACCAAGTTTCTACTTTCAATACACATTTTGTTTACAATAAAAAATCTGGTGTGAAATACTTACACAACTTTCTCTTGCCAATGCAAATAATTAACAATAAACCTAACATTAGTAATAAAACATTAGAAATAAACAAAAACTAACCTCAATAAACATGACCTAATTTTAATCATATATGAAAGACGCAAAATGAAAATCAACCTCAGTTTGGCTAAAAAATACGGAAAATCGCTCTTTCATGCTAAACTAGGCTCTGTACAAAAAAAATACTTTAAGTAAAAGTTGTAGATCTTTTAATTTCCTATAAATTTTATTACATACACTTTTGTTGTAAAATGCATACTAAGGCGGAAATCTTAAAAAAAATTGATTTTTCACATGTTTTCATGAGAAAAAAAAAGAAAATTACTAATTACCGCTAAACTAAGCGTTATACAAAAAAATGTTTGAAATAAAAGTTGTAGCATTTTAAATTTTCTACAACTTTTATTATATACATTTTTGCGCTAAAATGCATATTTAAGCCGTAATCGTAAAAAAATAATTTGTTTACGTGAAAACAGCCTTACCAAGGATTTCAGGAAACATGGCGCCTACCCTATCTTGTAGAGCATAAAAAATTTAGTAAATCAGCCGATTTTAAAAAAAATCATAAGACCGGTTTTTAAAAAATCGCAAAAAAGTGAAAAATTACACGAATAAACTACTACTTCTGGTTGACCGATTTTGATGAAAATGTTCGTGTCGGGTCCGGTAGTGGTATGTAACTTAAGTTTCAAATTTCAAGTTCGTACGGTGTTCCACTCTTGAGATATTCTGTTCACACACACACACGCGCGCGCACGCACACACACAGACCAATCGCTAAAAACATGTTTTTTGGGTTCAGGAGGTCTGAAAACGTGTAGATCCGGTGAAAACTTGATTTCTTAAAATCGACATGAAAACAATACTTTCCTTCCTATATACAGGGTGATTCATGAAGTTCTCCCCCCACTTCTACAGCACATTGTACTAGTAAAAATAATGAAAAAATGTTATATAAACATAGGTCCGAAAACGCTTCGTTAGCGAGTTACAGCTAGCGAAAGTTTCGCCTGGATTTCAGTTCACCAGGTGAAATGAGGTCTTCCTGGAATTGTGGTAAGGTAGATTAAGGGGCGAATTCAATCATTTCTTATGGTTTTTGATCTGATAAATTGAATAAAACAGGTCCCAGAACTGTAAGTTAAATAGTTTTTGAGAAAACCAGTGTCAAATGCAAAAAATGGAGTGAAAATCACATTTTTTCATCTTTGGGCAAGAATAACTTTGTTATTTCACCAAGAAACAGTTAAAAATTTTCAATAAAAAATGTAGAAAATTTTATTCTGAACAAACCGGTGTAAATAAAGTACACAGAAAGCGAATAGTTTTTGAGAAAACCAGTGTCAAATGCAAAAAAATGGAGTGAAAAAACACATTTTTTCATTTTAGTTTTTCCGGTTAATTTTACTTTGTACTCTTATGAATAAAAACTCATTTAATCAAACATCTATTCGCTTTCTGTGTACTTAATTTACACCGGTTTGTTCAGAATAAAATTTTCTACATGTTTTATTGAAAAATTTTAACTGTTTCTTGGTGAAATAACACAGTTATCCTTGCCCAAAGATGAAAAAATAAGTTTTTCACTCCATTTTTTGCATTTGACACTGGTTTTCTTAAAAACTATTTAACTTACAGATCTGGGACCTGTTTTATTCAATTTATCAGATCAAAAACCATAAGAAATGATTGAATTTGCCCCTTAATCTACCTTACCACAATTCCAGGAAGACCTCATTTCACCTGGTGAACTGAAATCCAGGCGAAACTTTCGCTAGCTGTAACTCGCTAACGAAGCGTTTTCGGACCTATGTTTATATAACATTTTTTCATTATTTTTACTAGTACAATGTGCTGTAGAAGTGGGGGGAGAACTTCATGAATCACCCTGTATTCATATAGGCAAGAGAACGTAATAACAAAATAATTTTAAATAACAATGTAATTTTTATTAATTTTTTTAAATACATTTATCAGATCAATTTCCAACATCGTATGCACAATCATTCATAACATTATACAAATTTATACGAAAACAATAAATAATTACGACAACACTATAGTTGTTAACAATCAATATATACGACAATAATAAATAATTATAACAATATATTATATACTAAGATACAATTTAATGTACAGTAGTGTTCAAAATTTTCAACAATACATGTATTTATAAGATACAAATTAAATTAAATTAAATTATAGAATTTCTTACAATCTGCTATTCTTTAATAATTCACTTATCTATAGCATATATTAATATTTCTATATAAATGCATTAGTTATCTATAGTGTGTAATTTACCTATAACATTTATTGGTGATAATATTTTCTAAAATATTCAGAAGAAAATCTTTTACAAATTAGCTAGCTTCTTGTAAAAATGCTTAGTTTCTTATAATGTTATACTAATTTTAAAAGTTATATACTATACAATGAACTTCTCGTTAAGGTGAAATACAATTTTAATGAGTCGCCTTTTTTTAACTAATACTGTCCAGCAGGTAAAACCATATAATAATTTGTATAATTAGACATAACAATATAAAGTACACCAGCCGCATTGGCGCAGTTGGTAACGTGCTCGTCTCTCATCATGCGGTCCTGGGTTCAAATCCCACTCAGGCACGGCATATTTTCATACGTTACAAAAAAATCATTTCATCCTCCATCGTACAATAGTTCCACCCCAACGTCGTCGCTAATGACCGTTGTAGTTGATGCGACGTTAAATAAATGAATAATAAAAAAAAAAAGTACAGCTTGTCAAAGTATACTTTAAATATGTGCATGATGCGCAGTCGTACACTGCGTACTGTAAATGTCCATACATTTTAAAAGTGTCTTTTAAAATGAGCAAGAGAACAGATTTTGGCGAAATCACACAGTAACTGCATAGCCAGTTCCTAGTCACTTTGCATCTTTCACAATAGTCAGAACTTTGCTAGTACAGTGGAACCCCGCTAGTTCAAACCCCGCTAATCCGAACATGTTTTGACCCCAAAAAAATTAAAAAAAATATTTTATTAAAATAAAAAAATGTTACTTACGGAAACAAAATAGTAGTATAAATTCAGTACTGTACATATGGATAGTTTACTCATGAACGCATTATTGATCACTTTTCACAAAGTCAGTTATCTTTTGTTGGCGGAGTGATGAGAACCTACCAGACGTCGCTGTATTTAACCACCGTCTCATAAACATTACGTCTGCAGGTGTAGCGTTAGGATGCTGCCCTATGTACTGCAGTGATTTCTCCATCGCCTTTGCTGCTTCCGTGTGTGAAATCGCCGGTGCTCCATCTGGTTCATCTTCTACATATTCGTCTGAATCGTGATTAATTATTGAAACAATTTCCTCATCAGTTATAATTTGATCTTTATCTGCCGACAACCACTCTGCAACATCAGTGTCATCAGTTTCTTCACAGCCTGGGATTTGTTTCATAAGATCAATAACTTCGTGTTTCTCATCTGTGTTTTCTGATAATTCCGTTAAGTCATAGGGAAAGAAAGTGACTGTTGAGCTATAAATAACATAATAGGGCACGCCGGCAACTGTCAATGACCTTCACGCTTGCAAACGAACAAAAACTATTGGAATGGTGCAATCGCTGCGTCGGGCAGAGGGGCAGTTCTGTAGTTTGTAATTACTGTAGGTAGTGTTTTAAACATTTTCGTTTTTCTGTTTTAAATGGCTAGAGAAGTTTATTTAATTTTTTTTATACCTTTATCAGTATTTGGTTACTAGTTCAGTAGTCTACTAATGTTTCCAGAACTATGCCTAATATAACATGTAATAGGTACATTTTATAAATGTTTCTTGGAAAAACCCGGATAATCCGAACTTTCTGCCGATCCGAACGGGGTTCGGTCCCAATTAGTTCGGATTAGCAGGGTTGGACTGTATGTTTAATATAAAGAAAATTCCTATACCAACAGTATTTTTCATTACTCTTGTCAATTAATATCAGATTTTTATTTTGTTCATTTTGTTTATTTACTGTAAAAACGTCTTAAAACAAAATCTAACTTACCTATTATTTAAAATGAGGAGTGACTCTAGGGAACTATGGTAAATGCATTGCAAAACGTGATTAAAAAAAAAAAGATTAAAAATCTAGAAATTACAAATAGTGTTGCAAATCTGTGTGGGATTCATAATTTAAAAAGTATTTTAAGAGAGTTAAATAAACTCTATGAAAACAAAATTTACAGTACAGCTGGAGAATCTTGGAAAAGAATTAGCATTAATTTTTAAATACATCCACGTACGTAGTTCTGAGACCAAAGAAACTTTTAATTAGAAAAAATTAAATAGAAAAATACACCATATTAAAATATATGTTCATATAAATTTTAAAGGAGATAAAATAATTAACAAACAAGTAAAATTTGAAGATGATAATTTAATCAGAGAAGCTGCTACTATCTACAGCAATAAATTTATAAATGCCAGCCGCATTGGCGCAGTTGGTAACGTGCTTGCCTCTCATCATGCAGTCCTGGGTTCGAATCCCACTCAGGCATGGCACATTTTCAATTTACAAAAGAAATAATTTCATCCTCCATTGTACAAAAGTTACACCCCAACGTCGTCGCTAATGACCGTTGTAGTTGATGCGACGTTAAATAAAATAAATTAAAAAAAAAATTATAAACACAAACAGGAACGAAAATTTAAAATAGTTTTATTGATATGACTGAATGGAACATCAATACTTTAATTTTTTGCTTACACTGACAAAGATGCTACCACCAAAACGATCGTAAGCTTTTTTAAACAGAAACTAAAGAGCTACTAAAAAAGAAGTAAGAAATTATCATTTATATTATAATTTATAGAAAAACATCTATTTACAAAAAATAATTAAATAATACGATTTCATGTCATTTCATTTTTTTTTTTTTGATTCATGCCGAAATTGGCCATTGGGCTGGCATCACTTCATGTCACACACAACTCATTATCAGAACCTTTCATCTCATTCACAATTTGTTAAGTTCTGTACAGTTGTGAATAAAAAAATAAAGTTTACAGTAAAAAAAAAAAAAAATGAATACGAAAAAATTATCAGGCCTACTAGGCTTTTTCACTGTGTTTGATTGCTTAAAACTTTTGGTAGTAGGGGATAACGCTGATGGATAGGTTTGCTCATGTTTGTGTATTTTCCCCCTTCCACTTCTCTTACTCACTTAATGACGCAATACAAAAAGGATGACCTGTGCAAGAATTGGTTAAACTACACTCTGACAGACTTTACTTAAATTATGGGTCTCAATAATACCTAGGAAATCAATATTGCATTATACAGTATAATACCGATTATCCATGGTAATTGGGGGTATAACTATACCGGATAACCAGAAAACACGGATAATACAACCCAATTCGGTCGAGACCACTTACGTCATAAACAAAACCACCAGTTACGCGTATGTTTTATCTACTGATTAATACATGTTAACACTATCGGATATCGGAAATAAATAAACAAATTGTATTGAAATAAAAATATTTACTACATAAATTTATATGTCTTACCTTAAACTACGTACCAAAAAAAATCACAAAAAATCTGTTATTTTACTTTGTTTCATTTTATGCCGCAATATTTTTTCTTTTATTTTTCTTATATAACCGCGAATATGTAAAATGTCCACGTAATCTGTGTCATCCTGATTTTCCATGAAAGTTAGTAATGTTTCGGCACCGGTTAAAGCTTCTTTGCAACTTATTTTAGAAGCTGGTAACGTGCTCGCCTCTCATCACGGGTTCGAATCCCACTCGGGCATGGCATTTTCTCATACGTTACAAAAAATTCATTTCATCCTTCAACGTCTGCATTAGCAGCAATTAGCAAAACAGTCGGACGTTAAACCAAAAAAAAAAAAATTTCTAGTGATCGCACGGTTAATCCAAATCCCGGTTAAACGATCCACGGAAAATCGGTACTCTACTGTACTACGATTCATAAAACTGCATTTAATCTTTATTTCCATATCTAATCACCACAGGGTCACAGGGTCAGATCACTACTGGCTTCACAAAAAAACTTAACTGCATTTGAAGATTCTGACTAAATCAACAATTTTCATTTTTATGAACAAGAGTCAGATGTTCAGAAGATAATTTCAGTTGAAAAAATTTATTATTTAATAGCTACCATTTATTATTCCATAAAGTTGACAGCAAGCTAAAATTGCACAATACATAACTTTTAAGTTAGATAACATACAAGCTATATTTTCATCTTTTCTAAAAAGTAAATATATGTTACAATTGCTGAATTAAACAATCAGCTAAATTTTTAAAATATCCATTTATAAAATATGTTAATTTCACTCCTTAACATGTTTTGATCTTTACCCAAAAACCAAATATTTTTGGGAAAGGAGCAAATTTCAGCTATTATAATTTAACATACAAGATTTTTATAGCGACTTAATTTCAGTAATTAATAAGGTACATATATCACAACAGAAGTTGTTTATCAAGGTGATAGATTTGCAAGCTATTAAGGCATAGTTGCTTCTATGTGAAGAAAATTTTTATAAAATCTACTGAAAATATATTATATATATAATTTTTTTTAATAGAAACTGCTAAGAATATTAAGAAATATGTTTTATAAGGTTTTTAAAACATCTTTAATTTTGGAAAATAGCTTCTTCATAAACAATAAATGATACCTAATATTGTTATTTTATTTTATACAACATTGTTTTAATTATTTTAAAAATAAAATTGAATAAATACAGTAATGTTTATTCCATTCACATACAAAACAAAAATTTAATTAAACAAATTATCAAACATTTATTAACTAAATAAAACATAGTTAAGTATATTTACACATTTCGTTTTCATAAAGTTTCCTTTGCATGGGAATTTTCACAGGGCTCCCATTCTCCCCTGAACACTGGTGACCCTCCCATGAGCTTTATCAAGTAGTCAGGTAAATGGAAATGAGTAGAGAAAGTATAACAAAACTTTATCCAGAGTATTGCACTTTTGGAATGTAAAACAACAAAATATTCAAATATTATTCAATAGTAATCAAAATATGTTGTTTAGGTCATCAGCCGAAAGGCTGGTTTGAACCTCTAGAGGTTTTACTAAGTAAAACAAGGAGTGTGGTGGTTTACCATTGCCTTCATCACTGAGTGAAAAATTATGCTTATCAGCATACCAGGCCCTCTGAAAAGCACAGATTTTCCAATCTGCAAGTGACACCTTCACTTCATTCACCACAGGGTCTGGCTGTATAATGAAATTCATTACTTTCAGAGGAGACAACTCTGATTAGTGTCACAGTACACCTCTACCTCTTCTGTTCTTAAATGATTCAGTCATTTAATTGGCTGACCATGTGATAAGAAACAGAACTATTTATTTTAGCCCTGCAACGGACAGATTGAGTGTAAATAAATTGACACTCCACCTGTCAGTTAAGGGCAGAATTAAAATATACTAAAAATTTTTTGTAACACTGATTTTTTTAAAATTAAAAACTTGGCTTTTTGACATAGTCAATTACAGATTTTCAGTAAAAATTATATAGTTTTGTCAACCAATACAAAATCATTCATCAATTTCAGATCTTTATGCAATGATAACCTACATAAACACATTTATTACAAAATAGAAACTTATTAAAAATAAAATTATTGCTTAATTATCATACATGGAAGACTTAAAAAATTTACAAAAACAGTTTAAATAATTTAAGTTTTAGAAAACTATAAAAGTGATTTTCTAAATTATTCAGTTAAGGGGGTAGTCAACCCAGAAAATGAAAATGAAAACTACTGGCTATAATTTATCATTATATATTTTTAATGAAAGAGTAATTTACTAGTAATGATCTACTACTTGACCAGACCAAAAAAACTAATTACAGCCCCTAATACAAGGTTAGGGGGTGGAAAAGCGGGCTTCTACGGGGAATCAAATATCTCGGGAACCAAGAAAGACATCAACATGATTCTTATACTAAAAAAATACAGAAAATTGCTGTCTATTATTTGTTGTATGCTCTTGTATTTATTTTTTCTTACAAGAAATTGATTGAAGAAAAACCATATTTTCAAAAATATTTATTTCATGTATTCACAAATTATTTTATAACAAAGTCCCTATAAATTTTTTTTGTAATAACCATTCGACAGATAATAGAGCACAAAATTATGAACAATTGAAAAAAACAATTCAGCCAAATATCTCCAATACAAACCAATATATTTAAATCCCAAGAATGTATAATCATCCAAAAACACATTTCCGGAAAACTTAAAAGTTAAAGGAATAATTTCACTCGCCTTGCTAGTGAGCTTTATATTAAACAGACGTTCTTATTACTTTTTGTCAACGTACAGACAAAGTAAACACATGCTATGATTCAGAAAATTTTAAACATCAAATAAGTGAAAAAAAATTGTAATTAAAAAAAAATCATCTTCTTGAGTTGACTACCCCCTTAAATAAAAAATTGGTAATTCCAAAATAATGATGATGATAAAATTAAATTTTACAATATTTACAATTAATATTTTGAAATAAATAAATAAATAAATAAATAAAATGAGAACACAAAATAAAATAAATAATAAAGTATAATTAATTACATTAGCTGTCAATACTTAATAAATTCAATAATTTCTTTAAAACGATTTAAAAACAGAGATTCATTTTATAGTTCCGCAACACTGATTTACTATTTAAAGCTTAAAAATCACAATGTCATACTAACATTCAAATGGGGTTTAAACATAAATAAAAAAATTCCAAAAAGTTTATTAATTTCCTGACTTAATTGCTAAAATTATACTGAAATAGTTTCCATAAAATTTTAAACAAAATAAATTTACGATAATAAACAGTCTTCATTTACAGATTTTACAATGCACTTGTGTACAGAAGAAGAAAGGAACTGTATTTACAAATTGAATAAATGTACAAATATAAATAATAAACAATAACAAAAGATCAGAAAATTAAAGAAATAAAAAAAATCATTAATATGGTGACATCTTAAGGTTTCAAAGTACCTATTTCTTTTCTGTACCTTTTTAATCAAACTGCAACATCTTGGCAGAGTAAATAAATATTCTACGGGCATTCAGATTGATACTATTAATCCCATGGTAAAGGTCGTCTACAGTTAACTTTTTCCAGGCATTCTAAAACAATTTTGGTCAGTATCTGTTTGAACATCATAATGTGCCGATCGCTACCATATTTTTTCACAACAATCCTGTGCTAGCAGGCATTGCAAACCTTCAAAAATGTTTAATTACAATGCAATAATTTAAAAAAAGGCTCCTATCAGAGATTAAGCCACTAAGAGTAGAGATAGTCAAATCTTTTTAGTTATAGTAATTAAACATGCTAGAAATTTACACCACCCGTTATCACTAGAGTGGAAACTTTTTTCATAACTAATTTCATATTACCTTGTTTTGAACACAATAAAAATTTAACCGATTTGCATATCTTTCCTCAGAAAAATGCTTCTCAACAAAAATTCAACACCTGCCACGGGGAAGGATCAATTTTCAAACCCCAGGCAGAACACATAGCAATACTTTCAGCACCTAACTCTAAAAAGAAACATACTGAACCCAGTAGGTAAGCAAAGTAGTAGAATAAATATTTATAAAATTAAATTCAAACAGAGCCAAACAGAAAACATTCAGAGAGCAAAAACCAATAAAATAAACTTAACGAAAGAGGAATCTCCAAAATTTAAATAAATTTCAAAACTTTTATATCAAAATTCATGAACAGTTCATAAATTTTTGAGATTGAAATACAACAAATTTTTTGAGATTTTTTTTCTAATTAATTTACACCTGTTATTATAAATATTAATAGAAAGTCAAGCTTTCAACATAAAAGTCACTTTATAAGTTTTTCTCTTTTAAAGAAGGTAATAATTTATCAATTTGGTGAAAATTTGTTTTAATTTTTGTTTTTTTTTCTAATCAATCCTCATTTTCAGATAATTAAAGTGTTCAACCCCAACTTATTTATCTTAATTATTTAGTTTTCATAAATTGGTACAACTTAACATATTAAACAAAATTAAAAATTTTTTTCAACAGGAACATAATGAGATATTTAACTCTTCACTGATGTAGGAATAGTCACAACAGAATTAATGATAATAAATGTTGTTAAACCCTTAACAAACCAAAAAGCTAACTGCCAACTTGGTATCAACATATTAATTATCAAAATATATGTTTAAAAATAGATTTGATTATAAATTACCATGAAAATTACTGGGCAAACCACACCATATTTAAACTACAATACTAAATAATTTATTTATCTAAAAGGCTGAAAATGTTCACAAAAAGTAACATTTTAAAAGAATATAGGTAGTTTATTTCCAGAACAACTCTGCAACAAGTAAATTGGTATATTGAAACTGAATTAATATAATAATTTCACTAACCTTCTTTTTAAACTGCATCACCTTTATTGTAATTTCTACTTACACGTGTTTCGGTGGATCCACCATCATCAGAGTAAATGAAAAATTGAAACTAAAAATTTTTTTCACATTTATTTAAAATTTACAGAAGATGGTACATCTTCAGTCAGTTGTATAAAACTCTTAAGAAGGAAAAAAATTTTTAGTTTCAATTTTTCATTTACTCTGATGATGGTGGATCCACCGAAACACGTGTAAGTAGAAATTACAATAAAAAAGACGCAGTTTAAAAAGAAGGTTAGTGAAATTATTATATTAATTCATTATATGAAATAGAAATAATTTCAAACTGCAGGATGCATTATAAAGATTTATTATTGAAACTGAGTCGTAGTCAAATGACAAGTTAGGGAGCACAGAACTGTCCCTTTTTCCTACTCTTCTATCTACTTCTCCCGCTTCAGTTCTTCCAAGCTAACATTTGTTTTCTATTTATTGTCTATTAAAGTAAACTAGTTAAATTATCTCAAACGCGTTTGAGATATGCCATTTGAGATTGGCGTTTGAGATGTGGCTATACCGCCGTATGCTCCGTATATCGTGGACCGACAGAGTACGAAACACGGACGTACTGACTCGGATGGGCAAGGAGATGGAACTGCTATACGACATCAAGCGACGAAAACTGCAGTACTTCGGCCATGTTCTTCGAAACGGGAAATACAGACTTCTTCAGCTGATAATGGAAGGAAAGATAGCAGGAAAGCGCCGGCCGGGTAGAAGGAAAGCGTCCTGGCTGAAGAATTTGAGAGATTGGTTTGGTCTCAACTCCACGTCACTGTTCCGAGCAGCTGTTTCGAAAGTTAGAATAGCAATGATGATCGCCAACCTCCGACGCGGAGACGGCACTTGAAGAAGAAGAAGTTAAATTATAAAAGTAAATACAGTGGACCCTCACGTTACGATGTGTCATCAAATTAGTCATCGCATTCCCAAAGTAGCACGTGCACCTGACCCACCAATCGTCAACCCCTACAATAACAAGTTCTGATGGAATGTACTTCCTCCCTCTTGTCAAGATACCCTCGACCATGCTACCGGCACCCTTCCATCAACAGCTCAAGGTTGTTTCTGTATTTCAGTTTTGTCACAGCACCCATACTATTTAGTAGTGTTACACGTATCACCTTGGTTATCGGTTTAGCATCTGTGCCTTAGTGTCTGTCGTGTTATTATACATACGTATTCTTTGTAGTTTTGGTACAGTGTTTCCTGTGTATGTTACTGTAGTTATAGTGAAAATGGGTACTAAAACACGCATATAAAGTAAGATTTCTATTAAAGAAAAGCAAGAAATTATAAAAAAACATGATGAAGGCGCTAGGATAAATGAATTGGTTCGCCAGTATGGTTATTCTTAGTCTACAATTTTACCGATTGTAAAGCAAAAGTCAGTTTTAAAAGACGTTAAAGTGTCTGATAGATCAAACACAATTCAAAAAGGCATTTTTTATAATTATACCTATTATCACATCATTTGTACTGAAATCAGCACTATTTGAAAAATGTTTAGGGTTATCTGTATGTACAGGCTAATGTAAGTTTCTTGAGAAATTGTATATAAGGTCTATGATTGGGCACGAATGCGGTTTCACAATACGATATTTTCGCTTTACGATCATTCTTCCGGAACGAATTACGATCGTAATGTGAGGGCCTACTGTACTTTTAAGTATTTACTAATTATATAATAAATTATAAATAATAAACTCTCTGAAAATATTTCACTTAAGAAATTATAAATAAAACTGGTTATTTTAGGCTGAAATAAAATGCAACAAAATTCAATATGGACATCTCTTCTCATCTTATTCAGTAAAATTCTTCTCATCTTATTCAGTAAAATTCTAACTACAGTATGATTACAGTGCATACATTATGCGCAGCACCTTGCGTATTTCCCAAACATCATTCGTTTTTTTGCTTGCTCACCAGCCCCAATACAAATTTCAAGAGTTATGAAAATATACGACCTATACTTAAATGATTTTAATAATGACAGTATTAAGGTCACTCATTCAAATCCATAAATAAAAATACAAACAAAAAATAAAAACCAAATAGTAATAATGAAAAAATGGCAAAAACATTAACTTAAAACTGTTATTAACGACTTCAACATAATTACCAAACAAAACCTAACAAATAAATAAAACAAACTTTAAAATATAAATCATGCAAAAACTAAAACACTGTGGTTAGTTAATATTATCAAATTTTAAACATAAAAACAATTTTAAAAAAAGATAAAAATAAAAACTTTTACAAGACATGTAAAACAAGACAGGATAAAAATTTAGATTCATAACAAACAAACATTAGAATGGTATAATTGGAGTAATGAAACACACCTAATAACACTGGTTGAATATAATGAAAATGAGATAAAAACACAATATTTATTGACAAGGATTTGGGCATGTAAAATAATGACCACTTGATTGAACGAGATGTAAGGTGGAAGAAAATATTAAAAGAAATTACTTCTGTAAGTAACGTAAACAATAGAATCATCTTTTTCTGTGTAATTACATATAAAAATTATAACTGTACCATAGAAATTACGGAAGCAATCCAGATTTTAGTTAAGTAATGATTTGACCAGAATTTCTTTTAATTGAGTTAATCTGCGGAAACAATTAAGAGTTGCAATATTCAAAGAACACAGAAAGCTGAGAAGGCAATGGAAAGTGTGTCAAAAGAAGCAAGACAAGAAAAAAAGAGGAAATTATTTGAGGAAAAAGAAGTCTGGTGAGGATCAATATTATGGTGCAGGCCGATTTTAGGGTAAGTAAAACTTTATAGCTCATTTCTTGCAAATTCACTTTTTTCCATAAAGGTACAGTTTTCTCAAAAACTATTTGACTTTGAAGGTTAAAATTTGTTGAACATGTTTCCCAGTATAATTGTGACATATGGTACTAGATTCATTGCAGTATTATTACTAAGTTCGAAATAAAATAAAAAATTCTACAAAAAAAATTTAATTGTGTTTGCATTTTTCAAAAAAAAAATCTTGAAATGGTATCACTGGCTCTGTTAATAATTCTAGTGCCAGAGCTTAAAAAGATGTCAAAGAAAAGGCTCAAAAAAATTAAAGCCCTAACTCTTTACGGTTTCTTAGAAACGTGTACCTAAAAAAAGGTCAAAAGGTCAATTAAACATGGGTTACATAGGAGGTATAGTGCTCCCCGTAAGGAGATTCTAGGTGGTAGGGAAGTATTCTTGAGAACAACTATCTTTCAAGTAAGCTCTTTGCATCCAATGAACCAAAATATCTCATTTCTTATCCATAATCAAAGGATGTGGTAGGAAAGGTGATTCCCTATTCCATTTTTCTCCATAATAATAAATTCAATGATGCCACTGCATTACTTTAATCTTTAAACAGTGCCATATTTTTTGTAGCAATGAATTTTTAATCTCATAAATATCTACAACATAATTATTGCACTCTATATATTTTTATTATTTTTGTATTATATTACTTAGATGTACAGTCTGCCTAAAAAATATAATTTAAACAAAGAAAATAATTTTTTTAACATACTAAAAACCAACTACAAAGAATTACTTCAATCTTAAAACAGTGCCATATTTTCTGTAACAATGAATTTTTAATCTCATAAATATCTACAAAATAATTATTGCACTCTTTATTTTTATTACTTTTGTATCATATCAATTAGATGTACAGTCTGCCTAAAAAATATAATTTAAACAAAGAAACAATTTTTTTAACATACTAAAAACCAACTACAAAGAATTACTTCAATCTTAAAACAGTGCCATATTTTCTGTAACAATGAATTTTTAATCTCATAAATATCTACAAAATAATTATTGCACTCTTTATTTTTATTACTTTTGTATCATATCAATTAGATGTACAGTCTGCCTAAAAAATATAATTTAAACAAAGAAACAATTTTTTTAACATACTAAAAACCAACTACAAAGAATTCTATTACAAAATCTCTGAGAACTGTAGATTAATAATACCTTCTAGTTACCATCACAATTAATACTAAATAAAATACCTGCAGCACCTGTCTTTTTATTCATCACTAATTCATAAAGTACATTATAACTATCTAATTTATTGTCTTTTGGTACAATTATACACGTGAAAAACTTAACTTGAAAAGAAATTCTGTCTTACAAGTTGTTGTTTAGGTCATCAGTCAAAAGTCTGATTTGAACCTCTAGAGGCTTTACTAAGTAAAACGAGGAGAGAGGTGGTTTACCAATGCCTTCCTAAATGAATAGAAAAGTAGGCTTATCAGCATGCCAGCCCCTCTGAACAGCATCTACTTTCTACCCTCTAAATGACACGTTCATTTTATTCACCACAGGGTCTGGCTGTAATGAAACGCATTCCTCTTAGAGGAGAAATCTCTGACTAGTGTCGTTTACACCTCTACCTCTTCTGTTATTATACCGTGCGTTCGGAAAGTCGCTGTGCACTGGAATTGTGACTATGGATTTATGAAAATATGTATAAAGAAATGACTAAGCATTTTGGAAAAAAATTTATTCAATACCTTAATTACATTGTTAAACCGTGATTACATTGTTTATAGAAGGTGTTCGAAATGACCTCCATTGGCATCAATACAGCATTGCACTCGTTTCATTTTGTTTGCAAACACCTTTCGCAACTGAAGAACAGTGATTCCTTGAATGTATGCCGTTATTGCGGCTTTAAGTTCGTCAATCGTGTGTGGTCTGTTCCGATACACAGTTTGTTTCGCCGCACCCCATAAAAAGAAATCGGGGGGAGTCAGATCAGGAGATCTTGCAGGCCACAAATTCTTTGAAATTATTCGTTCACCAAACACGTTGCATAACGTTTTATACAGTTGCGAAAGGTGTTTGCAAACAAAATGAAACGAGTGCAATGCTGTATTGATGCCAATGGAGGTCATTTCGAACACCTTCTATAAACAATGTAATCACGGTTTAACAATGTAATTAAGGTATTGAATAAATTTTTTTCCAAAATGCTTAGTCATTTCTTTATACATATTTTCATAAATCCATAGTCACAATTCCAGTGCACAGCGACTTTCCGAACGCACGGTATGTTACATTCATATAATTCGCTGATCATGTGATAAGAAACAGAACTATTTTTTGTTGTAACTAACAGATTGAGTGTAAATAATTTAACACTTCATCTACCTGTTATGGGCGAAACTTACACAAGGTATGGGTGATACACGATAATTCTCCTCTCTTTAACATTATTACACAATTGTTATTCAGCACTTAAATGGTTCATAAGGTTTATTGTATTTTATTTTCACACCAAATATTTTTCAAAATTTGCATTTAAAATATGTCGAAAGGGAACCACATTATAAAAAACTTGCCTACCCGTGAAAACAAGGTGGCATGTGTCACTTTCCCCAAAGAAAATCAAAATTGTGAAAGTAAACCCCAAATTAAAAATTTGCAAGTAAAAAAGTATTACGTCAACTGTATTTATAGTGTAATTTTATTTAAATTTTTCAAATGCCCATAATTATTCTCTATGCACACCATACAACAACTTAAAACTTATTCACTAGTATTCAACAATAACAGCGCTATTTATTTTCATTCTTCTTCTTATAGTGCCAACTCTATTATTGAAAGTGCTAACTCTATTATTGAAAATTGGCCACAACACTCGCAAGTTGTTCTCTATCATGAGCCGTCATCTGTACTCAAGTATGTCCAATCTCTAATGTTCTTCAACCCTAAGCATTTCCTTCACCCAGGCCTCCATTTGCCCTAAACTTTACCCTTGAGAATCAGTCAGAGAAAATTACAGGTATCACCCATGCATAAATGATCACGATAGGCAGTCTTCCTTCTTTTGACTATGCCTTTCTACTCACAGTCCACGCCTATACGTCTCATAGTTGGAAAAACATGACTGATCCGCAAAATCTGTAGCATTTTCCTAAACACCCACATCTCGAAAGCTTCTAAATGATGCATGGACTACATACTCAAAAGTCCATGTTTCCACACCATGTAGCAGAACAGAGTAGATTTATCTCTTTACAAAACCTATAATAATACAGAAAGAGAAACTGTATTGTTAACAAGGAGATGCTTCATGTTAAGAAATGCCATTTCAATACGAGCTCTCACTTCTACTGCTGGCTCCAGGTCTGTCGTAATCCAATTTCCTAAATACTTAAATTTCTTAACCTGCTCAATAAGTTGGTCTTCAATCATTTAAGTAGCATTGAGTATGAGGAACATTACTGAACACAATCATTTTGGCTTTCAGTTACTTAATTTTCAGATCGTGAGCCTTTCCCTCAAAAGTAATTCTATTCATCAAGCACTGTATCTGTAAAAAATAACTTCATCATCAGCATATCATAAGTTGTTAAAAGTACTCCATTCAGCTTAACCCCATTGAAAGCATTACAAAAGTAATTTTCGAGGCTCTCGAGGTAATGAATTTTAAATCTTCATATCACCACCCACTTCCCTTTTTGTCCCTCGCCTTTTCACTAAGCAGTTGGTTTTGAATCCATTTCGAGGCTCTCGAGGTAATGATTGTTAAATCTTCATATCACCACCCACTTCCCTCCTTGTCCCTCGCCTTTTCACTATGCAGTTGGTTTTGAATGCATATTCATCTTCATTTCGAGGCTCTCGAGGTAGTGGTTTTGTCTGCCATACACAAGTCATGCCAAGGCTTTTATTACTTGTGTTGAACATAAACTGCATTGTTTATGAACTTTATTATATTCAAGAACATTAAATTTACTCATTTTTACTTGTATTCAGGGTTGAAGTTAATAGCTAGTATATTCCATGTTGTGGCTGAACTTCTACAATTGGTTGTTGTGTCTTGTTTTGTTTATGTCATCTTACGCTGTAATTTTGGAATATTTAAGTTAGTGGCTATTTCTATACGTTTTATTCAAGTTTAATTGTATGGTGAAATTCCTAATTGTATATTCATCAATCCTTTGTCCTACCCGCTTTCTGAGTAATTTGCTGTTCAAATCTATTTACAAATCGTTCATGTCTTAGGTGTAGGCACTATTAAATTCACTTTGGTCCTTCGGAGTAATGTCTTTAAACAAATATTAAATAATTACACCTAATTTCAGGGTAATCGACGATAGCTCTAACACATACCATCTTGTACCAACAGAGGTTTTTATCAATAGATCTTCATTAACGAAGACAAATAATAATATATCTTAAATTTGAATTTTCAGTTTATTTAATAGGTTTAACGATTTATAAAAAATACTAATTCCATAATAACAACCCACAGAGCAAAATTTTACAGTATAGTAAACGTGGGGGCCAATCAATGGTGCCACGGTGACCAATCCATTCATTGAACTTTAAAAATTAAAAAATTTGTAACTTTTATTTCAAAGTGGGCTACAGCCCCATCTTGTTGCCAGATGAGCGATTGAAAATTACATAAAAATTGTTTTTAAGTTTGGACAACAAAGGAATGTTTTAAGTGCTGATGTCATATTATCAAAAAAAGCATCCCATTGAAAAAGTTCATTGGAAAAGTTCATAGAGCGACTCAGTAGAACTTCCACCTGAACCATGTCAAACTAATAAGAAATGTTTTAACTTATGTAATTTTTCCATTTAGTCTTCAAAGTAATTAATTAATTAGTTTCGAATTAAAGAAAACACAGCCAATAACCTAAACTGTAAATTAGTTAGCCACCCATTCAGGATACGATAAATGGTTTCTAATTTAAACTAAAAGTTTTTTGTGGCTTGTTTTAAAAAAGTAATTGACACATTTTATAAACCACTTTTCAAGTTCTCAGTAATTATTTGTATAAGTTTTTATAATCTTTTTTTTAGTCACATCAACATCTTGGTCATTAGTGACTACGTTGGGTAATGGAAAGATGTTGACTTCCAGACATTAGTGTGTGAATCGAACCCAGAACCTTCTGCTTTGTAGGATAGCATGCTAACCACTAAGCCAAGGAGGCGGTGGTTAATATATTATTTTATAAATTTTTAAATATGAATCGAAAACAAAATATATTTATTCAAATTCCTTATAAAGATCTAAACATTCCATTGAAAGCAAATTAATCTATTACGAATATGTATTTAACTCGGTTAACAGGACTTCCAAAATAAATAAATAATCTGTTTATCGAAAAAAAATCACATAACTTGCATGAAGATAATTTTTTTTTTAACATGATGCAGAATTCATTTAAAATTAGGAAAACATTATAATGTACTTTTTAAGAACTAAAATTTTAAATTAAAATATAGATAATATCATCAAACATAATTAGATTATTCAATTAATTAGGCCTAAATAAATAACATAAATAAATCTGTTTCATAAATATTACAATGTACATAACAATAAAATAAAATAATAAATGCAATTAAAGAACCCATTCATTCACTGATTTGTTAAATAACTAGCGTACAACTCTTTTTTAACTAATATATAAATACTCATAAATAATATTATATAACACTAATTAATGACTTTTATAATTCATTTTTATAATATATATTTATATAATACACCATAATCATAAATTCCATACGCATGAGATTGTTTTTCCTTACAATACAAGAATCTAAACTAACAAAAGATTCAACAAAATTAAGATTTTGAATTATAATAAGTGTATATCAATAAATTTCAGTCATGTTTTTTTTATTGTATTATAACAATTTAATAATCTTAAGCAATTTAGATTACTGCATGTCCAATTTTAAATGCCAAAGTTTAAAAATAAATATAATGAATTCTGTTTTGTTTCCAATAACAACAGTTAAATATTAATATATTTATATATATAAAAGAAAAATTGTGGAAATGGTAATCGAAACACATGTAAAACTGTGTCAAGAGTGTCTGAAGAAATAAATACAGTGCATCATTTTTATAAATAACTAAAGACTTTAAAAAATGTTTTTTTTTGTCATGTCTCTCGACTGTTCTATCTTGCATAAGTCGTTTCACATCTAAATACCTGTAACACCCTACATCTTTCGTAATTTGCTTTAAATATTCTAACCTTTGCCTCCCCCGGTAATTCACTCCCTCAATATTACCCTCCATTAATGATAGAGCAATACCTGGATGTCTTAGGATATGCCCCACCAGCCTATCCTGTCTTCTGTTAGCATGTTTCCATATACTTATTCTTTCCTCCACTCGTCTTAAAACCTCTAAATTACTTATTTTGTCCATCCACCTAATCTTCAATATTTTCCTGTAACACCACAATTCAAAGGCTTCTATCCTATCCTTTCTACAGCCCCTATCTCTCACGTTTTATTCCTGCACAATGCTACACTCCAAATACAGTGTTTTAAGAATTTTTTCCTAATCTGTAAATTAGTTTTTAGTCTGTAAGCTGTTTTTCATTTTAAAGGCCCTTTTAGCTTGAGCAATCCTGCTTTTGATATCATTTGTGTTTCCACCGTTCTTTGTTAGTTTACTCCCTAGATAGCAGAATTCCCCAATTTCCTGTATTTTTCTTAGCCTACTTTTAAATTTTCTATCTCCTCTAAACCACTCTTGCTATTGCACAATACTTTCATTTAAAGGAAAGACAATTATAATTTAAAAGGAAAAATACAAAGATATCTTTGGAATTCCACTTGTACACAAATAGAATATTTTCAATTTACATAAGACTTGGGGTTCTGCCTCTTGTTTTCTTTGCTTGCCAACCCTCAATATTACAGTGGCTTTCAGTGAGATTTTGTGCATACACAAAATTCTGTTGTACACCGTATCAAAAATATATTAGCTTCAGTAATGTATTTCAAACTGAATATTTTTCGTCATTTTTTTTTTGTTAACATTAATTCAGATTAAAGACTGGATGAAGTATGATCTAGACTGGAGAGCTTTCAAGAACAATCAGCAATATTCACGAAAATGTCGAATATTTTATGACGATAAATATAATGGTGTGATAATAAATCCAAGCACTATAATACAAGTGCTGGCACATTTGAGTTTCAATACAAAGGAGGCTATTCCCAGAATGCCCCTTTGGATTTCAGCCAAGAAGTGTGCATTCTTAATTACACCAGTGATTCTCAACTTGGGGGGTCGTGGTGACATTATAGGGGGGTCGCGAAACAAAAACAAAAAATAAAAGCAGCAGACGCACGCTTCGGATTCGAGACTCATCTGAAGTTGTGCGATTGCCAGCGTCTTTTAAATACTAGTAACAGCACGACTTGTTCAAACACGTCCATAAGCATATAGAAGGAGATTAAATTACAAAGAGCATGTACACATCAAGTTGGAACTTGTAAATTGCTCATGTATGTACACGTCATACATGCATGTTCATACACATCACTGCCATAAAAGTATAAATGCAGCAATATAAAATAATAGCAATAGTTGGATTCCATTTTAAAGACACAAAATTAGTGCAGTTTGATTATATAATATTAAAAAAAAACATTTTACATTTATAATTACCGTCAAAATTCAATTATTAATAGTAAGGCTTACTATTATTATCAGGGTGGGGGGGTTGCAAAATTTTAATTTTATTTATTTTTACTAATTGGGGGTCGCGGAGCAAAAAAGGTTCAGAATCACTGAGTTACACTAAAACCCACTTATTTAAAATTATTGTTATATAAATATTATATAACTCACTAGAGCCACAAAATAGGACACCACGATCAATATGTCGTAGTTTAAATAAGCTATAGAAAACAAGTAGGTACTAGGAGATCTTAAGATATTTTAAGGGTTTGGCACAAACTTGTTTTTTTTTTTTTTTTACTTGTGAGGCCACAATGGACCACTTCAGCCACAACACGAAAGACTCTACTTCGATCTCTGAGCCCTGATCTTTACCCAGTATTCCCTCATTCTTTGTGATCTCTGAGCCCGGAGTTCTTCCGTCACCCTCTGCACTCTTCTAGTCTTGGTTTCCGGTTCCAAATTTTATCAAAAATAGACTAATGTACAGATGGGAAACCCCTAACTCTATTTCTGAATTGTATATTTTTTTATGTAACATTTATATTAGAATCATGATCATGTATGCACTGGCTCATTGATAATTAACACTCCGCTGCTAGAATTTTTCGGGGTTGCCTCTCTCATTAACTAACTTATTTGGTAGTGTTACCAAATATTGTACTGGCAATCAGAACGATCTTTTAAGTGCTATGGTGAAGGTAATCTTTACTTAGCCGTTGTCAGGAACTTTAAAATAAATTCTGAAGTTTATTCAGCCATCACAGCGTAATTATAAAAATAAAAAGTTAAGACCTAACATTTGTAGATTATTAGATAACAAATGAAAACACACATAAATTTTAGTTAAATAAATAAGAAAGATCTTTTGCATAAATGAATATTGGTTGGCATCACCTTATCTTTTCACTACCATGATGCAAACTTGGCATTAAACCAAATCAAGGTTGGCTTCATTGCAATACAATAATAATAACGTGAAAAATCTTAAAACTTTGAATACATTACTCTAATTCATACTGATAAATTTTTAATAATAAACACATCCATTTTATAGTTAAATATTGTTAAGTTCAAATAACTTTCTCAGAGATACTTTAATGGACAACTTATTTTACGATGTTTTCATACAAAAATTTTTTTACGATGTTTGAATCGATAAATCGCAAAAGAAACGAGTTTAACTTATCCTCAATATGCTAGATGTTATAATTAAATACACGGTAACAATAATTATAGGCTAATAATATTTTCTATCCTTAAAGAGAAATCTGTACAAAAGGTTAATGGTTTAATTTATGAAAATTACTGCCCCAGAAAGCAGAATACTCAGCCTACTATGAAATCTGGCCCTGGTCAAATTCTGTGAATGATATTCGAGAGACACCTTTAAAACACTAACAATTTGCTACAAAAATATTTCCTCAGACACTAGACACCATAATCAAACTAATAAGTGTTATTATTACCATTCCCAGAAATTTTCTTACAGTCTGAACTTGGTTCTCTAACTATTTTTCACCTAGAACAAAACAAAATACAATTGTATTAATTCATTATAATATTTTTAATAGGGCATTTAAAACGGAGCCTCCACTATCACAAAATATAACAAAAAATGACATTTAAGTAACATAAATTGAAGATTAAATTATATTTCTCGGTAATATTTTATATTTATAATTACCATATATATATATATATATATATATATATACAGTAAAACCTCACTAATTCGGAATTCGAGATATTTCGGACTAGTCCAAGAAAAGCAGCTTTTTTAATTTTTTTAGAAGTTTTTTAGTTAAAAATTAATAAAGTGCTACTTCAAAAAATAACAGCTTTTAACTGTCTAATAAAAATTGTTTCATCCTGTAATACATTATTGGTTACTCAGTGAAGAAAACATTCCACAATTTAAGCTAGTGAAGTGAGAAACCACATAGACGAACTTATTAAATTTTCAGACTTCAATCTGGAATTCAATGACTATTATCTTGTCCTAAGAGAGATGCACCAACAAGTTATAAGAAAACAGTGTAGCAAAGAATCACAGAAAAAAATAACAAGTTTTTTTTTCTAAGCAACCTCAAATGATCCCTGAGGATATCTGTCAACTGTCTACTTCAAAAAGTGCCAAATAATCGGTACGTAAGTACAGTGTTTTAATTAAATATCATTTTACACTGGACATTTATTATTTAACAATATTTTTACTGCCATAAATATTTTTATTTCTATACTTTTAACTTTGTTGTTTTTCAATATACTGTACTTTAAATTCATTAAACATCGATATTTCAGACAAGTAACGTTTATTTTTTAATTTTAATTGCCTAAATTATTCAATTTTTAGATGTAAACAAATATTCGCGATAATTCGGACTTCACTTCCCCCCAATTAGTCCGAATTAGTGAGGTTTTACTGTATATATAATAATTGTACACATTATACAGCTGATTAGATAAATATATTTGTAGATTGAAGGTATGCAGATTGTGGTAGGTCGAAAGAAGAACCGAGGCATGCTATGCAACATTTACAAAATAAACTAATTAAAATTAAAACAATATAAATATTTCATTACTGGAATTTCAAAAGATAGGAGCACACAAATAAAACAAAACATTACCAAAAAAAAAAACAAAAAAAAAATTACTCAAAATAAAACAAACCAGGTTAAATAAAGTTGTGCTGCGAGCCCTACCACAATACCAACATGCCAAATTTTTAAAATAATTCTAAATCACCAAAAATTGCTTAATTAAAAATGACTTAGAATTATTTTATAATTACTTATAATCTATACACCACAAATTCTTTTAAAATAACAAAAAATAAAACCAAAATCATGCTGCCGATCTAAATAAAATTAAACCAAAAAATTACACACCAAATATAACAAATTGTTGTGTAGACAAGCTAAACAATACAAAGTTTTTTTTTTTAATTTAACAATTTTTTTAACACTGAAGGATTAGTTAACTAAAAGGAGCCTAATAAGTGACATTGAGTGTCTGCCAGGATCAAGAAAAGAATTCCAGGAATTAAAAATTATTTTTTAATTTGCCAAGTAAACATACAGTATAAATCAGAAATATTACCAATCTTACCACACAGTTATCCATTAACAAATTTTTTATTTATACAACAATCTAGGTATTGCTAAAAATTTATACTAATTTTTATAACTGTTTTTCTAGAAATGATAAAGTTCATTCAAATAATATCTCTAAACTACAAACCCTCTAATAGGCTAAGAATATAAAATTAATTTTACCTTAAAAAAGGCGAGGTTACAAAAGTAGATCTTGAAGACCATTTTACAAACCTTCAAGGTTCTCTTAAAATTTATTAATGGAAACCATTTACAAGAAATACTTTCCAATAATCTTCTATAAAGATACAAGAAAGAAAGTATTCAATGAACTGTAATTGGTCAAGTACAAACAAAATTACGTTTTCGATGTCTTTTGTCGACATCATTGCGAGAATTAAAAGGATAAGAAACAAACTGTTTTATATTTTATTTATCCCAATATTTATCATATATTTATTTGCACTTTTAACACCCATGCCTTGGCCATTATATACACAGATTACACGAATTACATTCAAACTAAATTTGAACATTTCTCCTTTTTCTTAGGAAAAAACTAGTCATTTTAAAGTGCCATATTGTAAAACATTTCTAATGCAGAATCATTTAAAAAACATCTTTATTTATGAATAAATCTTTAGAATTCTTCCCACAGCTCGTAACTAATTCAATTCTATAAATACTGTCTGTTTTTACTATATTTCATTGCAGCTTCAATTTTACTTTTATCAATATTATCTAACTTTCCAACACTTACAAGTTTCGGTGGGTACCCCATTATCATTTTTTTATAAAAAAACAAAAAACTGAAGCGAATTTCATTAAAACTTTTTCAGAAGATGTTATATCTTTAGTCACTGGAATAAAACTGTTCAACTATTTCAATTCATCCTTTCTTAAATTTTATGCAGATGGCACCAGCAGTCAAATTTAAAAACAATGAAGTGATTTCGACTGCAGAAATCTGCGTAAAATATGAGAAAGAATGAATTCAAATAATAGATAGGTTTAATATAAATGACTGGAAAAACCTAAACAGAAAAACTCAGCCCCACTGGATCAGGGAAATTAAGGAGGATATGAACGGACTCCAAATCTCACTTGAGGACCTCAAAACAAAATACAGAAATTACCACAGGCTGAAGACCACAAGACTTGAACAGCAGAAACCGATGAAACGACAGAAAGTTGTGTATTCTGACAAGGAACGACAGAGAAGATCGGATGGATTGAAGGAATACTGGAGAAAGTTCAAGGAAGGAAACATCAGGAAAGGACTCCAAAAACTGAAAAATTGAACCGCAAAAATTGAAATGAGTTTTTTTAGTTTGATGAACTTATGTAGTCCTATATGGCTTTAAAAAAAACAAAAATAATGACTGAAAAGGTTTTGATGAAATTTGTTTCAATTTTTGTGTTTATATACTTTAATGATAGTGGATTCATTTGAAACAAGCAAGTGTGCGAAAGTAGAATAAAAGGCACAAGAAAAATTAAAGCAGCAATAGTACAGCTTAGTAAAAACTTACAGCATATTTACATAAAGATTACAATAGGTTCAAACAACAAACCTATTCCTATTATAATATTTAAAAATCTCCCAGACCATTACGATTAATCAATGATTACTCCGATACTTTTCAGGATGGCAGACACCCTATGAAACAATATTACTAAAATAAAACAATTTAATTTTTTCTCTATTTTTAACTAAATAGTACAAGTATGTAAATAAGCCAATAATATTTTACATAACATTCAACATATTATTTATCTGATATATACGTTGTATAAATAACAACAACAACAAAGTGGCATTGTCAGCATGATGGTGGGGCCGTCAGCCTGTAAACAGTACCGCAGTAGATGGAAGTGCTCCTATAAAAATTACAATCCACAAGTTACTATTTTATTCTTATTACACAATAATCATTCATTAATAATATTACATGTAAAATAAATTCTGCTTATTTGAATCCCTATTACCCCAATGCACGAACAATTTCAGGAAATACAAAAAAAAAAAACAAATGTTTGAGAATATTACTAGGGATATTCACAAATTAAAATCCAATTGAAAAATAAAAATCTGATCTGAAACACTCAAACGATTTTCTTTTGCCCATGTAAATAATAAAATATATAACCAATGTTTAATCATTAGTAAACAATGTAAAATGAAAAACATAAACTAATTTTAATCATGAGTGAATGACGCTAGTTGAAAATCAACCTCTATACAAAAAAAAAACACTTGAAATAAAAATTGTCGATTTTTACTTTCTCTTGCCTATATGAATATATAGGAAGGAAAGTATTGTTTTCATGTCGATTTTTCGAAATCCAGTTTTCACCGGATCTATACGTTTTCAGACCCCCTGAACCCAAAAAACATGTTTTTAGCGATTGGTCTGTGTGTGTGTCTGTGTGTTTGTGTGTGTGTGTGAGTGTATACAAAATATCTCAAGAACGGAACATCGTACGAACTTGAAACTTAAGTTGCATACCACTACCGGACCCGACACGAACATTTTCATCAAAATCGGTCAACCGGAAGTAGTAGTTTATTCGTATAATTTTTCACTTTTTTGCGATTTTCTCAAAAACTGGTCCTACGATTTTTTTTAAAATCGCCTGATTTACTCAATTTTTTATTCTCTACAAGATAGGGTAGGCGTCATGTTCGCTGAAATTCTTGGTGAGGCTGTTTTTACGTAAAAACAAAGTTTTTTTAAGATTACGGCTTAATTATGCATTTTAGCGCAAAAACGTATATAATAAAAGTTGTAGAGAATTTAAAAACCTACAACTTTTATTTCTAACATTTTTTTGTATAACGCTTAGTTTAGCGGTAATTTGCGATTTTCTGTTTTTTTCTCACGAAAACGTGAGAAAAATCGATTTTTTTAATATTTCGGCCTTAGTATGCATTTTACGACAAAAGTGTATATAATTAAATTTATAGAAAATTAAAAGATCTACAACTTTTATTTAGAGCATTTTTCTCTACAGAGCCTAGTTTAGTGTGAAAGAGTGATTTTCCGTATTTCTAAGCCAAACTGAGGTTGATTTTCATTTTGCGTCTTCCACTCATGATTAAAATTAGGTTATGTTTGTTGAGGTTAGTTTTTTGTTTATTTCTTATGTTTTATTACTAATGTTAGATTTATTGTTAATTATTTGCACTGGCAAGAGAAAGTTGTGTGAGTGTTTCACACCAGATTTTTTTAATTTCATACAACTTTAACTAATTACTTTTTTTTGTCGCTAAATGCATACTATGGCCACAATATTAAAAAATCCTATTTTGTTACTACAGATTTTGATGAGCAAAATATGGAAAACCACTAATTGGTGCTAATTACGCATGGTAGGGAAAATGGTTGAAATAAAAGTTGTAGATTTTTTGATTTCCTCCATCTTTAATTATTACACTTTTGCCCTGAAATGCATATTAACCTTTTAACTACTGGGTTTTTTAAAGGAAATAAAGCTTGCACAGATAAGGTATTTTCATTACACTTCATACCATGATGAAGCTACATTTCATGGTTTGTCTTGAATTTTTAGTTTTCAGTATTTTTAGTTTCTAATTTTTTCATGATTTTTTGTTATTTTTTATTTTTATGTGTTTGTTACAAAATAAGTTGTAATTTAAAATCTGCAATAATGTAACAAACATTAATTGAGTACATATTTCGGCCAAAGGCTGTTGACAGTGACAGAATTGTGTTCTATAATCAAAAAGTCAATTCCTGCAAAATGTTTTGTTATCCTCATTATCATTCTTCTTCGCCAGATTCTACAGTTATCGGATATTCACTTATTTCTTTCGTCTGTGTGAATTTTTTTAGAAAAAATTCACAACAAAAATAAAAAACACCATCTTTTTGTTTAGTTATATAGTTTGGTAAAGAAAAAAAGTTCTCAATTCGTTATTTCCAATTTCAATTGGTCCAGATTTTATATAATTATAGATACTAACTCATTTTAAAGCCAATAGAATGCGGAACATAATAGTTCTGAAAAATTTGAACATGAAATTACATCACAGTTGGTTCTAGCCTTTGCATGTAAGTGCCGTCGCATATACAAGACAACAGTACTCAAAGGGTTAAGGCCGGAATCTTAGAAAAAAAGGTGCTTACGCTATCTTGTAGAGCACAAAAATGTAATAAATGAGGTGATTCATAAAAAATCTAGGAGCTGTTTTTGAGAAAATCTCAAAAAAAATTAAAAATTGCATAACTACACTATTACTTCTAGTTAACAGATTTAATGAAAATTTTAGTGTCGGGTTCCCTAGTGGTATTTTAAGTTTTAAGTTTAAACTTTAAGCTATTCCGTTCTTGAAATATTTCATTCACACTCACATACATAGACCAGTTCCTAAAAACATGTTTTTCAGGTTCCAGGGGCCTGAAAACACGTATTATTTCCAGTGAAAACTCTATTTCTAAAAACGATATGAAACCAATACTTTTCTTCCCTATATATTCATATAAGACAAAAGAAGGTAACAAAGTCAAAAGGTTATCAAAAGGTTCCTATTAACATACTGACATCATCACAAAGGTTCTAGAGAAATAAATGTGCATTTTTTTTCAATGGAAAAAACCGATCCGAAACAAAATTATAACAACTGTTGAAAAATAGTTCATAAATGTTAATACATTCTCATGGCCAACATGTCCAATTTTCTAACAGTTGGGTAATCTGTGTAAAAAGGAATATTTACGAGAGTATTAAAAAACTGATTTTGTACCAACAAACGATAATCTTAATTAAGATACAAACCCATTTACATCATCATGGAAGGCCTAATTTTCATAACCTTTACACAATTACGACTACTATTTCTTTCAATGAATGGAAACCTGTGCTCCATTGATTCTAATAAACAGAATTTACTCCATAATTAAGCACTTTAAATAAAAATTAATTTTTAACACAATCAGTTAACAATAACTAATCTTTCATGACTTTTAAAACTGCTACGAAATTGATCCGACAAAATAAATAACACATTATATTTTTTTTAACAAAAGACAAGTTTAATATTATTTATGTAGAAGAACTTTCTCATCATTATTATGTTATTATTAAACTAAAAATCATTGCATCAATCATAAGATTTATATATTTAATTTTACAAATTATTAAAAAATGTATTTAAAATACTTAACTCTATCGTAAGTTCATTCAAAAATACATAAATGAACAAAGAAGCCAGAACCAGAATATCAAAAAAAAAAAATTGATAACTATTGATTTAATTAGCTAAAAAATGTAAAACCATTTTTGGTGGTATTTTGTTTACAAGAGAAACCTACTGTCTAATGTTTTTCAAAATGAAGGAAGACTTAGCGATTTCCTACGTAAACAAAAAATAAAATATAATTGGTAATCAACTTACACCTAAAAGAGTAACGTACAGTTTTTAACCATAAACTCAAATCGACAAAGTGAGAAACTGATCTGAAACTAGTCAAATAATTTTATACTTATCAAGAACATTGATTGACTAGATACAAATTGATTTTTGAATGCAGGACTTAATTTGCTGCAAAAGGTAGACTTGTTTAAAATTACAACTAAAATGAACCAAACTAAATAAGTTATTTAACTACTTAATACTTCCCCTGAATTATTCCGCAGTTTTCATTAATTATAAGTTACGTTAATTGTAAACACATTTATTTGGAATGTTTCACTTAAAAGTCCGCTGGTGATTTTGAATAGCACCTTCTATGTAGGCAATTAATAACTTACAAAATTAAATGAACATGCAATATAATATTGTTTTAATAAGTAAAAATATATTACTTACAAAGTGGAGCGACATAATTGGAGGGAAACAATCCAGTTGCACCATTCAATTCTCCTCTCCACCAAGCAGGTTCATCACGACCAATCACAGTAATGATATCGTCTTTTTCAAAACTTAATTCATCCTCGTTCAGTGCTTTGTACTGGTACAAGGCAATAACTCGTTCTGAAAAAAAAATATTTATGTAAAAATCTCCTCACCCACCGGGTTGGTCTAGAGGTACAGTCGTCGCCAAAATCAGCTGTTTAACAGCTGATTTTCGGAGACGAAGGTTCCTGGTTCGAATCCTAGTAAAGGTAGTTACTTTAATACGGATTTGAATACTAGACAGTGGTTAGTACTCTCTCAGGAATGGTCGGCTTGGGTCTGTACAAGACTACACCTCATTTACACGTCATACACATCATCCTCATCTCATTGGGTCATGGGGTTGCTTATTGTTCTAAATTGAACAGATTGCAACGTACACAAATTAGGGATAAAAAAAAATCTACTTGAACTTTATTTCTTCCTGAAGTTTTCCAACTGTTATTAGTTCCCATATTTTCCTGTTTTAGGTTGTTTATAAAGATGAAATTTGGCCAAATTTCAGAATATTTGTGGAAATATTCACAGACATCTGAAGAATAAAACGAGGAAGGAAACACGCCTCAAATTTTTCAACACTATTGCGGTTCCAACACTCCTATATGGCAGTGAGTCTTGGGTGCATACTGCTAAAAGCGATAGTAAAATTCAAGCTGCAGAAATGAAGTTTTTACGAAGTGTGCATGGATGTACCAGAATGGATAGAATAAGGAACGTGGATATTAGAAGCGCACTATCAGTTCAGTCTTTGCATGAAAAGATAATAAAAAATAGACAAAGATGGTGTAGTCACCTGGACAGAATGCCAAACGAAAGGATGCCAGTGGCGGCTTTAAATTATCAACCAGTTGGCAGAAGAGATGTAGGGAGGCCGAGAGGGAGATGGGTACCGGAACAGGTTCATGTAACCTAATCCTTGGAAGTGAAGATGATGATGATGATAAAGATGAAAGGGCTTTAAGCCTTACAGTGCCAAGAGAATATTGTGAGTTCCAGCCGAAAAGTGCCAGCCTACTTTTATGCGATTTGTACCATTTTATATATAATCTACCCATAACACGGCTATTTTGCAAGGTATCTTAATGACTTATTTGTTTTGTTCGTAATGAATTGATCTAGTATGACATTCAACTTGGAACACATTTCTTACAATAGAAAAATAAAGTGATCCTAAAGTCATTTTTTATGGAAATTTCCTCTTTAATTAAAAAAAAAATCACCCTGAAAATTATGTTACTCAATTTCACTTATATCACTTTAAAGACAATTAAATTTATGAAAAAAATTACATAAAAAAATCATTTATCTATTGTAAAAAATAAAAATACTGTGATAAAAGTTTTAAAAATTTAATTTTTAGTTTTTTTAATCAATATTAATCAATTAAATTCATAAAAAAACTCTACATGTATTTATTTCAATCTATATTTCTTTCTGATTATTTTCATACGATGTTTTTAAAAATTTAATGAAAAATAAAAATTCTATGAATTTTTCAGTCAACGTACTATTAATAGGACGCTGGCACTTTAAGGGTTAAAGATCAAACTAATTCATGTACAGTAATACTGATGAGGACAGTACCTTGAAAAAGATTATGAAAACCGAAAGAAAATTCACCATAAATGTTCTAAAATATAAATAACTACACCAGAAAACATAGTAAAAATTTCCTGTTTATGCATCAACTGGAAACTGGGGAAGGGTTCCCCCTCTAATTACCTCTTTGTTACACTGTGAGCAGCGTCAGAGTTGATTAACACCTGAATTGACAGTAAGCGAATAATATCAATACACAGTAGTGGGAGAGGCAAAACCTGTACAAGCACAGCATGCCATGTCAGATTTTCAAGTGTTTTAAAAATTATAAAATAATATATTAATACATTTTAAAACTAAGAAACATACAAATTTAAAAGGAAACAAAGAAATCTCGAATAAACTACATGGGACAGAACAACTACAGGAAAATGCGATAACTAATAAAGAAATTAATATATTAAGCACAGATCCAAGAATCACGGTTGCACTGCAGTGAAACAAATATTTAAAAAAATTAATATAATGTGAATAATTTATCTAATTTATGCAAAAATTCATCAGCTAAATACATATTTTAATTAGTTTAGCTCTCATTTATTTATCTAAATTTTACAATTTAAAATTTCATTCATATTTATGATTTGTAACACCAACATGTCCAAACTGACACTTTCAAAATTTGTTTAAGATTTCCTGAAAAAAGTTAAATAAAGATGACTTTCACTGTAGTGCAATAGGATTGGTCTAAATACCTATAAAATGTGCCACAGTTTATAAAAACTATAGAAAACAAAATTTGACATCCAGCATATGAAAGACACTTGCTTTGACATCTTAATGTGTCTGTGTCATCCGGCACTTCTTTTTATACTGCATCCAAGCGATTCCAGAAGAAAGTACAGGTCATGTCAAGATAAAAATCGTAAGACTAAATTTTAACAATAAGTCACATTCATTTGGTGCTTACCAATTCATTTATTGTTAATGCTTACACGCTTACTTTAATAACCATATCATCCAACTGTTTATATCAAATAATAATCAATTTTTCTCCATGTTTACTTAGAAGTTTACGCATTTTGCAACCAAAAACTACTTAGAAAGGAATTCATGTATACTGAAAATTTTTCATCATTCCAGTAATATTTTACCTCAATTTTTAAACAAACTTAAATTACCAAAACTTTTTAAAGCTTGTGGTAGTTTATTGATGTATTTTCTACCTGCATAAAAAGGTTATTGTTCAAAAAATTTAGTGTAGTGATTAGCAACCTGGTAATAAATTCTGTTTCTTGTGTAGTGGTTGTGAACATTTAAATTCTGTAAATATGTCAGTTTCACTAACATGTTAAGAGATAATTTTAGTTACAGATAAAAAACTTAAATACAAAAATCAACAGTATTTTAGATAATTTATCAATTGGTTTAGGAAATGATTCAGTACTCTAAAATGGCAGATGGTCTGAAAACATAATGCTAAACATAATGCATCCTTAAAATTGATATTTATGTAACAATAAACCTACCGCCAGATGATCCATCAGGAACAGGTGTTGGCTCTGGTGTTTTACTCGGAGTATGGCTTACTGAACCTCTATGAGATGGCGGTCCACCTCCACCCCCAAGAGTTTTGACGTACGAAGCTGGAAACCATCCTATTTGACGTTTCTTTCCTTTAGCCTACACAGAATAAAAGAGATTTATGGTGGCAATTGTTAAAATTGTCATCTATCATATTTCTTTATATGCCAATCCATCTGTCACAACCAGATGTCAGAAAAAACAAGAGATAGCAACAAACGGTTTTCAAATTCATAAACTACTCAAAAAAGTTAGTGGGCCTGGATTGCATTTGAAGTTCCTGTTTTTATCGGAAGTGGCCAAAAAACTGAAGTCAAGAAATCAAATTCAGAATTCAGTAACAAAAATAGTGTCATTCGATCCTGTTAAACAGTAGATACAGAAATCATGGGGTTCGAAGTTCTGGTTTCAACCGGAAGTGGCCAAAAACCGGAATTCAAGAAATCAAAGTTTCGGAATTCGGAAATAAAACAAGTCATTCGATTCCTCTTAAATACTAGGTACAAAAATCACTAATGGTGTTTGCCATAAGTCAAAGGTAACACTTGGTCTCATGAAAGGGATTTTTTTAATTTGATACAACTTGTAACAAAAATATTAAAAACAGGACATGATATTCATTCAAAAATAAATCTTTATAATGCATCCTGCAGTTTGAAATTAATTCTATTTTATATAATGAATTTATATAATAAATTTCACTAACCTTCCTTTTTAACTGCGTCAACCTTTATTTTCACTTACACGTGTTTCGGTGGATCCACCGTCATCAGAGTAAATAACATATAATTGAAACTAAAAACTTTATTTATTAAAAATCTACAGACATCTTCAGTTATTTGTATAAAACTGACTTAAAATTAATTTCTTCTAATTTTTCCCTTCTCATGTTCACTATAGATAGCAGCAGTCAATATCACTTCATTATTCCTAAATTTGACCTGTTCATTTAAAATGTCCTGCTTTTTCTCTTTTAAATATTTATAAATGTGGAACATCTCATATTTTTCAATTTTATTTTTATTTTCTATATTACACTGTTCTATTACATTAAAATGTTTATCCATTTCACCAAATTTATGTTTTTCCTCTTTTATATGATTGGTATAGTTAGATATAATGTAGTCACATTTCAGTGCTTTTTTACTTTCTCTTGCCTATATGAATATATAGGAAGGAAAGTATTGTTTTCATGTCGATTTTAAGAAATCGAGTTTTCACCGGATCTATACGTTTTCAGACCCCCTGAACCCAAAAAACATGTTTTTAGCGATTGGTCTGTGTGTGTGTGTGTGTGTGTGTGTGTGCGTGTGTGTGTGAACAGAATATCTCAAGAACGGAACATCGTACGATGTTGAAACTTGAAACTTAAGTTACATACAACTACCGGACCCGACACGAAAATTTTCATCAAAATCGGTCAACCGGAAGTAGTAGTTTATTCGTGTAATTTTTCACTTTTTTTGCGATTTTCTCAAAAACTGGTCCTACGATTTTTTTTAAAATCGCTTGATTTACTCAATTTTTTATTCTCTACAAGATAGGGTAGGTGTCATGTTTGCTGAAATTCTGGGTGAGGCTGTTTTCACGTAAAAACAAAGTTTTTTTAAGATTACGGCTTTAATATGCAATTTAGCGAAAACATGTATATAATAAAAGTTGTAGAGAATTTAAAAACCTACAACTTTTATTTCTAACATTTTTTTGTATAACCCTTAGTTTAGCGGTAATTTGCGATTTTCTGTTTTTTTCTCACGAAAACGTGAGAAAAATCGATTTTTTTAAGATTTCGGCCTTAGTATGCATTTTACGACAAAAGTGTATATAATTAAATTTATAGAAAATTAAAAGATCTACAACTTTTATTTAGAGCATTTTTCTCTACAGAGCCTAGTTTAGTGTGAAAGAGTGATTTTCCGTATTTCTAAGCCAAACTGAGGTTGATTTTCATTTTGCGTCTTCCACTCATGATTAAAATTAGGTTATGTTTGTTGAGGTTAGTTTTTTGTTTATTTCTAATGTTTTATTACTAATATTAGGTTTATTGTTAATTATTTCTACTGGCAAGAGAAAGTTGTGTGAGTGTTTCACACCAGATTTTTATGTTCATTATACCTCACTTGAAAATTACGACTAGTCATACCAATGTAAAACTTTTCATTGATATTCATTCATTCATAATTACAAAATTATTCAAGAAGTACAAGGTCAATTTGAAGCAATGTTCATGACATGATAAGGAGTAGATAGCAAATCCAAAAACAAAATGTGAAGATGCTAACAAAATTATTACCCTTTTTACTCAATCTGTTACAAAAAATACTTCTGTTAACTCAAATACCCGAAGTACTTTTATACAGAATAAAGAAAAACTAAAATAAAGTTTACTTCTTTCTGGAAGTATAACAAAAGTAATAAAATAAGTACTTATTTCATATATTAAAATAAAAACAGTTACTAATTTCAGCTTTAAAACCTGCCTCAACCTAGAAGCCTAAAACCCAACTCCAGGTAATCTGAATAGCTTGTAATATGAACAGCTGTACAACTTAATAATTTTGAAATATACAAGTTATTCAGTACAATTATTATTTATATTTAATTATAAAATAATTTTAAAAAAATTGTCATATACAATGTATTTTATTTTAAAAGTTAAAAAACTTTCGGGTAAGAAATGAGGTTATACTATTATAGAAAAAGCAAAAAGGACTGACCAGGTATTCACTACGAGATGCCAAGGAAATTGTGCAAAAACCTTGACCAGGACAACCAAATATTATACTAATGCTTATAATTGATTATAAATTATTCCTAAATAGAGTACAGTGTTCATAGTCTTGTTCATATATATATATATATATATATATTAAAATAACTTACAATGTAAACAAAAAATATATATTAAAAATTAATGGAACCGATTAGAGAACGAAGACTAAAATATCATGAATTTATATAAAATAGAATTGATTTCAAACTGCAGGATGCATTATAAAGATTTATTTTAAAAATATCATGGATACCTGTTTACAATGGATGACACACAGTTGATAAAACAAATTTTTAAGACACTAAACAATAGACCTAAAGTGTCGGATAAATGGGTCAAAGAAGTCAATAAGGATATTGAGAATACAGTAGAACCTCTTTAATCCGAACTAATTGGGACCGGGGGGAGTTCGGACTAGCAAATCGTTCGGATTACAGAAAATACACTACAGTATTGCGCATTTACATACAACAGGTAAAACATGGCTAAAATGGATCATAAGTGTTTCAAAAAAGAGAGAAATGCTTTGTAGTGTACAACATAGTTTATTCAATTACTGTACATAGTAAAAATAGAATACATTGGTAGAGAAATTATAGAACTGTTCATCAATAAACATAACATAAATTCCTGTACAATACAGTTTTAACGTTTAAAAAAGTCACTCATTTTCTTTTGAACTAACGATGAGGAGCGCTTTTTGGCTGCTAAGTCTCGAATCTGTTTTAAAACCATCAATTGCGGCAAGCAGCATTCAGATTGCTTTTCATACCAGTTCATAGCTGACTCTAAAGCAGTTAACGCATCGGCATGAGATGGCCCTGAATTACAAGTCTGTTCTTCATCACTGCTGTCTTCAGATTCAGAGATGTTATTTTTTTCAGTGACAATAGAAATAATCTCATCATCACTATAAATTTGATACCCTGGATCGTTTTGGTCACTGTTAATCCACTCAGTTGCATCACTAACATCACATTGCTGGAATCCAGGAATAGACTGACAAAGCTCAACAATTTCTTCAGTGATTGCAGAATTCTCATGACCTTCAACGACTTCATTGTTGATAGGCTTAGGCCATAACTTATTCCATGCATTTTCCAGATTTTCGTGTGTTAAACTGGCCCAAGCACTCACTAGAATGTAGCAACAGTCCTTAAGATTTAATTTTTTTGTAAAGGCAATCACACTTTCTTCGTCATTTTCAGCTAAAAGTAGCTGCCGAAGCAATTCTTTCCTATACATTCTCTTTGTCTTAGAAATTACACCCTGATCCATTGGCTGGAGGAGGGCAGTTACGTTTGGTGGAAGGAACATAACTGAGAAGTTTTCATCAATATTATTCAAAATGTCAATGTCAGGGTGAGTGGGAGCATTATCGATTAATAACAACACTTTTCCCGTTTTAGCTTCTTGTTCTCTAAATTTCTTTACTTCTGGTATAAATGTATTTGTGTACCAATCAAGAAAAATATCAGAGGACATCCAAGAGCTTTTTTGCGCCCTGTAAGTAACAGGAAGACATGTTAAGTTTTTGAAACAACGTGGTTTCACACTTTTACCAATAAGCAGCAAAGGAAGTGAATGGGTGCCACTTGCGTTAGCGCAAACCATAGCTGTTACTCTGTCTTTGCTAACTTTGTATCCGGGAGCTCGAGTTTCATTACGAGATGCAAGAGATTTTCTTGGCAATGAGCGCCAATTTACGCCGGTCTCATCACCATTATAAACATCATCCCTTGAATACCCATTACCATTTACAGTTTCTTTAAATGTTTTTATAAAGGCTTCTGCAGCCATGTAGTCACCAGATAAGCTTTCCCCTTGAACATCAAGCTGTCTTATTCCATGCCGTTGCTTAAATTTACTCAGCCAACCACTGCTAGCCTTGAAATCAAGAGGCCCGTTGAGCTTTTGATTAAAATAGAGAGCTTTTTCGCAAACTAGAGGACCTGATATTGGTTCACCCAAGCTCCTTCTTTGTGTGAACCACAAATATAGTGCATTTTCAAGATCCATATTATTGGCTGTTTTTAAGGTTTTTCTATTTTTAGGTCCTTCAGTACTGTCTTGTTTACATGCAAACTGCAATATGGCATCTTGTTTGGATTTAATATCTGTAATTGTTGACTTACCAACTCCATATTCCCTGGCTAATGACGCACCACTTTCACCTTTCTTAAGTCGTTCTGTGATTTCTAATTTTTTTTCCAAGTTTAAAGTTTTATGTTTCCGTTTCAGGAATGGTTTTGATGACATTTTAGATTAACTGAACTCAGTCACTGTTATCGCAAACAATCTACTGAACACACAATAAACTACATAAACAGATACAGTGTATGTAAACACTAAGTTGTAAAGTAAACTTATACTGTACTGAACGCACTTTGAAAAACAACACACCAACTGAGACAATAAATAGCGACTGAGCACTGGAATGTTTAGAGTTGTTGTGACGAGAGTAAGGGAGGGGGAGGTTGTTGACCTGGTTTCGGCGCGCAATTCCTATAGCGCGTTTAGTGAAGGAGTGACGATTACTTCAAACACTCTCGCGCAATGATTTTTTTTTTTCATCGCGATGGCGTTCGGATTAGTGGACGTTCGGATTACTGGGGTTCGGATTAAAGAGGTTCTACTGTACTGAAATAAACTAAGAAAACTTAATAAACTGAACCAAATTCAGACACTTAATTACGAACTTTAAGGGCTTTCATGAAAAGCAAAAACAGAACACCAGTTGGAGAGAAGAAAGAAGAATAGTCTACTGTTAACGAATGGTGGTAATGTGGGCTGCAAAAAAAGCTTCCAGAAACATCTAAAGTCACCACATGTGGTCTAAAATTGGCCCTATATGAAAAAAAAACATATACGAGGTGTGGCTATTAAATAACGAGACTGACGTTGTAAAAAATTTTATTTATATTTTATACATAATCACTTACTGTCACCTTCAATATACATTCCTTCTCTATCCCTACAACGCTCCAAGCGAATTTTCCATTGTTAGAAACAGTGCTGGAAGTCATCTTCTGTCAGCTCCTTCAGGACACGTGCCGCTCAAAAATGTTTGAAATAAAGCTCGCATAAATGTTTGTACTGACACTTTATATGCGATTGAAAATGACCCAAATTTTTTGGAAACGATAATAACATGTGATGAAACGTGGTTTTTTACTTATGATCCGGAAACGAAGTGCCGATCCATGCACTAAAAGAGCCGAACTTCACCGAGAGCCAAAAAAGCTCGAATAAGCAAATCAAATTTAAAGCAATGATGATTGCTTCTTTTATATCCATGGGATTGTGTACCTTCACTGAGTTCCAGAAGGTCAAACAATTAATCAATATTACTACCTTGAGGTACTTTCTAAACTACATCAAAGAGTAAGGAAAATACGCCCTGAAATGTGGAAGGACAAATCTTGGGTTCTCCACCAAGACAATGCGCCAGCTCATTCTGCGTTATCTGTTAAGAGGTTCCTAGCCAAGTACAGCATCTTAGTGTTAGAACATCAACCTTATTCACCAGATCTTGCACCATGTGACTTCTACCTGTTCCCTAAGGTGAAATCTGCATTAAAAGGGACAAGATTTGAATTTGTGGAAGCTGTAAAAGAGAAAGCGGCACATGTCCTGAAGGAGCTGACAGAAGATGACTTCCAGCACTGTTACCAACAATGGAAAATTTGCATGGAGTGTTGTAGGGATAGATAAGGAGTGTATATTGAAGGTGACAATAAGTGATTATGTATGAAATAAAAATACATTTTTTTACAATATCAGTCTCGTTATTTAATAGCCACAACTCGTACATATAAAATATTCAATAATTTGTATATAGAATTATTTAATGTCATAATTCATGTTATGAAATCCAACTTAATTATTTTATACTAAATAGACTGAACTTTCATAAACAAAAAACAATTAATATTATACGAGGCGTGTTTTTTAAGTAAGTACCGTTTTGGAATTAAAAAAAGACGTGCAAAGATATCGCAATAATTTTATTTTTACATGAAAGCCTGTACCTTAATCTACTTTTCTACATAATTTCCGTGAATATTGAGGCACTTGTCATAACGTGGCCCCAGTTTTTGAATACCCTCCTGATAAAATTCTGCCGCCTGATTTGTTAACCACTGCAAATGTTTTGACTTCGTTATCGTCTTGAAGACGCCGACCGCCCAGGTGTTTCTTCAAGTGCAGGAACAAATGGTAGTCGCTGGGCGCCAAATCAGGGCTGTATGGAGGATGATCTAGAGTTTCCCATTTAAATGATTTGATGAGATCTTTGGTCTGATTAGCCACATGTGGACCGGCATTGTCAAGCAGAAAAACGATACCCTTACTCAACTTGCCACGTCTTTTGTTCTGGATTGCACGACGCAGATTTTTCAATGTCTCACAATAAGACGCTGCATTGATTGTCTCATTACGAGGCAGAAACTCCACTAGCAATACTCCTTTTCTGTCCCAAAAAACTGTGCACATGATTTTCCGGGCAGAAATTGTTGCACATTTGTGCGGCCATCTTTAAATGCTCTCACCCATTTCCTTACCATTCCATCACTCATAATGGTTTGTCCGTAAACTTCAACGATCTCACGATGAATATCGATCGGTTTTACGCCTTTAGCACTAAGAAATCGTATAACAGCCCGTACTTCACAATCAGCGGGACTCACGATTGTCGGAGGCATCTTAAACACTCAGTAAATAACGTATACAATGAAGAATCAGACTGTAATGGCGTCAGTGCGTAGACAAGAGATGTAGGTAACCAGCGCGCATGCGCGGAACGCCGACCGTAGCGCTGCGGCGGCGGAATCGCAAAACGGTACTTACTTAAAAAACACGCCTCGTATGACAAAAACTGAAAAAAATATTTAAATATAAACAACCCCATTACAAACGATTGAACATAATTTTTTAACACCCTTAAACAATTTTTTTTACACATTTTAAAAAACATCCCAGAATATTTACCTGTAGTTCACCCTCCCACCAACCAGTAGATGTCTTTTTACGTATCATTATAAGCTGCCCTCGCTGCAGGCTAAGTTGTTCACTGCTAGTCGCTTGGTAAGGAGCAATCACTGTCGCTATTTCAGGTTTCTTTCCACTCTTGCTACTCTGTAATGAGGAAACAAATTTACAAAATATACTTCGCTTAAAAATTAAAAATAATACCAATAAAAATAGAATATCCAATAACAAAATCTCCTTAAAACAGTTAAAGTTGTAAACCACTTTTTAATAATTGTATAACAATAAAATAACTTACATAATTTAAAAATAATAATAAATCATATTGCACGAGAATGGACCTTTAAAAACCAAGCTAACGGGAGTAGAGAAAAATACATTAACGAACATTTACATGAAATAAGGAAAACTTGAAAGTGTAAACAAGTATTTCAGAAGCATGCTGACTGAAAACTACAGAAGTGAAACTGAAATAAAAACAACAATTGGAATGGCAAGAGAAGTGTTTACTAGAAAGGAGATTAATAATGTAACATGATATAATTAAAATAGAAGAAATGTTTAGTAAAATATTATGTTTGGAGAGTACCACTCTACAGTTGTGAAACATAGATGTTAAGAGGGAGGGGGAGAAAGCCTAGAGGCTATTGAAATCTGGGGTACAAACATGTTTAGAGAAAATCAAATGGACTAACAGAGTGTTTAAAGTAAAAGTATTACAAACAATGGAAGAAAATAGAAATTTGATAACGTTTTAAGGGGAGATTGCACGATGGTTTTAACTCAAAATTTCAATTTTTGGTTTTTAATGTTTTTCAATAGTTTAGGCCTAGATCTACTCGAAAAACATTAACGTCAAATAATAATTTTTTTATTAAAATATTAAGTTTTCATCAAGTTTACACAGAAAAATTATGTTACTGAGAATGAATATTCTTCACAATTTTATACTGCTCACTTTAGTGCAAAGAGAATTTTAGTTTTTAAAATATCTGCATCACTGTTTATTGTATTCTCAGCTGTTGGTTCAGCTTTCTAAACAACTGTTGATGGGAAATTTACTTATTTGTGTACATTTTGTTTTTGATTTGTGCCTTCTTGTGGCTTGAGTTTTCCTGTAAATTTAGATTTTTTACACTAGGTTCATTTTTCTCAGAAACCAATAAACCTACCAAGCTGAAATTTTTACCAGTTAATTATCTTGTACATTCACACATTCCGACATTTTTATGACTTCCTCAGGTGCTCCAAAAATTAGTAATACGCAAAAAAACGTAGAAAACATATTGTAAAAATTTTATGTTATTCGTAATTTTTAAAAAAATGGAATGATTCAAAGATTAAATTGAAAAAATGTCAGTAGCTCGAGAAGGAACCCGACACCTATGGTGTGCAAAGTTTAATTTCCCAATATTTTACCAATCCCATGAAAAATGTACCTAAAAATAGCAAATTTAACATTGGTGGGATACAAAGTACAGTCTCCCCTTAACAGAGAAAAGCTAATTGCGTAGGGTACATCACAAAAAGAGAAGGTTAACATAAAAACTACATTAAAAGGCAAAAGGAAAAGAGGGCATCGAGGAACAAACCTTAAAAGACAAATGGGGTTATGAGCTACCAAGAAATTAAAATGCTGGTAGATAATACAAGTTGGAGACAAGCATAGTACACGTGACCTCACTCAGGGCAAACAACCTCATGATGATTGGTTTTTTATTTCACAAACAACAATTCTGCAAACTTCAGTAAATATAGACGATGAAGGGAGATAAATGAAAATGTGTGATGACAAAATGAACTAATTAGGAATCTAACCCTGAACCTCTGGTAGAGACACCAATTGCGCTGACCACTATACCATGGACTGGCTAAAGATGATGACTATGACTAACCAATTGCCATAAAACACACATTTAAAAGATTACCACTTTTTATCAGCCCACAAATCCATTATGAACATAAATCCAAAAATTTTATATATTCACTTACCTGTTATGTTTTATTTATATAATACCTCCATCATACATCATAATATATCATACATAATACCACTACATATTTTTTGGGAGAATTAATATAATGCCCAAAAACAAAACACTATTTATCATCACCTTGTTATGTCATTCAACCAAATATAGTACAATTATTTCACAGTTAACTTATTACAGTTTTTAATTTTTAATTATAACAGAAAAACTGTAAACACTTGTCGCTAATGACCATTGCAGTTGATGCGACGTTAAATAAAAAAATAAATAAATAAAAAAATTACAATTTATAATTAATATTACCCTACAAAAACACACTGTGTAAAATTTGTAATTTTTACAACTACCTGTTTTACAAGTAAAACAGAACTAATTTATGATAAAAAGTTAAAAATGTGTTATTGATTGAAAATTAAAAATAAAAATAGTAAAAATTTATTTTATAAAATTATGTTTATTATTTAATTACTTTAAAGAAAAAATATGAAAATGTAATGAAACATGCAGTGCACAGCAAACGTGAAACACACAAAGCAAAACGTGTAGTGGAAAAAAGTGGAATCAATCAAAATTTAAAAAAGTGTGAAGAACAAAAATGAATATGACTAATATAAAATAGATATAAATAAACGCAAATGATTCCAACAAATAACTATTAAAAGTACACAAGTCACGATCACAACACATAAAAATTCACTATTAATAAAAAGTAGATTTGATATCATCAATCTGATTTAAGATAGAAAAATGTGTTTTCAGATAATAGTCATCATGTAAATTCTAGTAACCTATATAAAACACAATATATCTAATTTACTTAGAGTTGCATTTAATAGCAGTAATTAAGAATAATTTCTATTCTCCTGGGAGTTCTGCAGGCACACTTAACTAAATGTTAATTTCTAAAGCATAGTCATAATAATTGCCATACAATAAAAAAGGCCACTTAACTGTATATCAAATGGACAATTTTATCATCATCTACATAAACTAAGAGATTCGTTAAGAAAAAAAGTGGATTCAACTGTTTTGTCAATAATGAAATGGCATAAATGTGTTTTCACATTGTAACACATTTTCTCATTGTTTCACATAAGTAATGGACTGGAATTATGTAAATTGTAAAATACCCAAATTCTGTATTAATGTATCCATTTTGTAAAGAAAACATTATGTCTTAAAAATTAATAAACACACCTGTTAGGCCGTCCACATATGCGGCAACATGAAACCAATTAAAGTCACTACATAATGTTGGTTAAATTGGTAATTTGAGTAAAAGGACATTCACACATGGGTTGATTTTAGATAGTCAACTCATGTCCTCCAAAGAGAGAATACCAATTTAGAATATAAGAATTCGTTTTTTCCAAAAAGCTTTTTAAGTTCTACGTTTCTTTTTTCACCATGTTGAGTAAGTAAAGCGAAAAGTAATGCAGCTACACCGTGTACTAGTATACAAGATCCTGACAAACAAGCAATCACAGTAAGTATTGGGTTCATTTCTACAATCATACGAATATATGATGCACATTACATAAATACTATTCATCACAGTCAAAAACTGTGAGAAAGTAACTGCAATTTTCTCCCATCCTACAAAATGTTAAGAGTCATAACCTGTACTAGCTGAAATATTACATTATGAAAACACAAACATGAGGGAGCGCATCAGTGCTGAACAAAAAAAATCATGGTGTTTGTCAACAGTACCCACGAATTTCACATTAAATGCTTCCATATCAAAGTGCAATATGAGCAACACGATATGCTAGCGACATTTATAGAGCATGTCAGTTAAACACCTGAAATATATATAAGAATCACACAATGTATCACTACTATCAAGCAAGAAATTCTTGTACGCTATAAAAAGTTTCACTGGCCAAGTAATTTTTCAGATTTATTTTAAAGGAATGCAAATTATCACAACATTTTAAAAATTGGGGTAATTTATTAATGAATTTTCTCCCTGCATAAGTAGGTTTTTGTTCAAACAATTTTGTGGAGTGATTAATCACATAATAATCATTTCTGTTTTTCGTGTTATGATTGTGAACATTGAAATTCTGGATAAAATTATTTTGCCTAACATACATAATCACCTCAAAAATGTAGAGAGAAGGAACTGTAAGCAATTTAAGCTCCTTAAATAGTGGCCTGCATGAGGTTAGCTGGTTAGCTCCCACCATACATCTAATAGCTTTCTTTTGAATTTTAAAAACCCTATTCATATTACCCATGCTAGAATTACCCCATACTAAGTTATTATAATGGATATGAGACAGAATTAGGCCATGATAAGCTGCCATTAGTAATTTTTTATCATTTAATCTGGCAATTTTTTCAGTGCAAATACCCATGATGATATTTTACTACAAACTTGATTGGTATAGAAGTCCCAAGACAAAAATCTATCTAGAGATACTCCTAGAAACTTCACTGTTTCTACATGCTCTAAACTATAATTATGAATAAATACATCCACTTCTCTACTTTCTTTAACGTTATGTTTGTTTTTGAACTGCAAGTACTGACACTTTTACCCATTAACTGTTAATAACATTTGATTCAAGAACTGTACTACGGACTTCACTGCAGGTCGCTCAGATTGCTAACATTGAGTGGATCACTGACAGACTGCTTTCATATAGCCCTATTAATAAGTCCTCAGTTCTTTACCTCAGAAGCGACCAGAAGGGGATATTATCATATCATTGTTGAATTGCTTTCATGTCATCCTATATGCGAACAACCTTGGAGAACAATTAACTAATAGTGTTAGCGCCAGTCTCTCCCGGGTTAATTCAAACTGTTTTCCCCGCTAATCATAATTGTTCCTGCCTTTGTTTCCGCGTGACTTCACTAATCACGTCATCCTTTATCCCCTCTCCTTTCTTGCATATCCGGCATCCTTATACACACTCTTGTATCGGCTTTCGTGATGTATGGAAGCGTTTCTGCCTCCTGCGCTTAGCGCGTGGTTTAGGGTTGTCGATACCCTGCCATTCTTCGTTTACAATCTGTTTCGTTCGTTATTCGTCGTTTGTTATGAACTTAAACTGTTCGTTATTCTTTGCTTTGTGTGAATTATATTCAATTGCTCATGTATTTTGTATTGTGAATTGTTGCTGTTTGTTTATTGCAATGTTATCAGTGTTTCTACACGTGCGTGCCTACAAGTCTCAAGTCGTTTTCTGGATTCCAGGTAAGAGCGTTTTTCATTTATTACGAATAGTCGTTCAAGTGTGTGTCTTCCTATGTTTTTGTCCTATCAATTATGTCCCCTACCTTTCGTTATTTTGTTCCTTCTTCTATTAATTCATTTCGTTTATTTTCTAAGTCGTTTTAGCTGTGGTTGGCAGCCGCTTAAAACTAACCTGGTCCTCCGAGTTCAATTAATTAATCGTCTACTAATTACGGTAGAATTATTCAGTCAAATTCGTTTTATTGTCTTTTATTCAGTGCCTTTACAAGCGCTAACAAATAGAGATTGCATTTTTGTAAATATATTTATTGAAATGTTAATAAGAAGACCAATTATACTCTAACCTATCAAATCAAATTATATTTTTTCAATAAAAAAAAGACAGTGTTAATAAATCATGAGAATCTTAATAAATATGGAACTATAGTTGTTTCCACATTCAGTTGACACAATGGATCTTATGGGAATTATCACTGCTATTAACGCAACTAAAAACATCAATTACAGGCATCTGCATGCGTATATAAATACATTTTTTAAACCTCTGAAGAACACGTATTTTCTAAGGTAGAACTACAATTCAAATTTTGCTTAACAGAAAAAATGATGTATTATGTAGAATGTTTAATGAATTGTAAAAATTTTAAAAAAATGTAAAAACATTTTCTTCTATTAGGAGGGAGGGGTTAATTTTTTTTGCATCCAGGATACCTCAAAAGAGAGTATAGGACATGTCGAGATAAAACTGATAAACAAAAATTTTATCATGATGAATAAATGATGATGATAAATTCATCACTTACCACCAAAAATTTGTTTCTGCTACTGCTTACTTCAGTAGGCTTGTCATGAACCCTATTGTATCAAATAGCACACAAAATGAATATCTAATCTATTTTACTGCAGACCTACTGATGCCATCTCCACATTCCCTCGCCAGACTTTCTAAACACTGCGTGATAAATGTAAACAAATGATGCAATCGGTTATTACAAATCTAAAATATTGTTATAATGAAGCGGCGGAAAATGAAATCAGCGGTTCATAAACAGCTGACTGATTAATTATAAAAAAGAAGGATTCCATTGTTGGGGCGCGGCCGTGGTTTGAATGGCTGACGTGTTAGTGGTCTAAATTGTACGGGATTCTTCGTTACGGTGAAGTTTATTATTTTGTCAGCAGACATTGTATTTAATGTTTAATTTGGTAAGGGATATTGTTTATTTTTATTTTTTTTTTGTCATCAGTCTCTCGACTGGTTTGATGCAGTTCTCCAACCTGTTCTATCTTGCGCAAGTCGTTTCATATCTACATACCTGTAACACCCTACATCTTTTGTAATTTGCTTTATATATTCTAATCTTTGCCTCCCTCTACAATTTACTCCCTCAATGTTACCCTCCATTATTGATAGCCCAATACCTGGATGTCTTAGGATATGCCCCACTAGCCTATCCCTTCTTTTGGTAAGATGCTTCCATATACTTCTTTTTTCATCCACTCGCCTAAGAACCTCTAAATTACTTATTTTGTCCACCCACCTAATCTTTAACATTTTCCTATAACACCACATTTCAAAAGCTTCTATCCTCTTCCGTTCTACAGCCCCTATCACCCACGTTTCACTTCCGTATAATGCTACACTCCAAACATAATGTTTTAAGAAATTTTTCCTATTGTTAATTTTTATTTATTGTTAATAAATCACGTGAATTGCATCGTTTTAATTGTTTAAGAACTTATTTTCATAAACTCATTATATTCATTGTTGTCGTTTGTAAAGGTTAGTTTTTTCTTGTCAAATAATTTTGTTAAATAAATATATGTGAACTAATTAAATTAAAGTTTACAATTTTACTTTACTATAACGAGTTGTAACAATATCTTTCCCAGAACAGATATCAAAAAAATATTTCACATTTGGAATCAACATATAAAGTTGACTAAACCTTGCGATTTGATGGGATTACTGATCTACAAAGCCAATGTTTGTGTACGTGCTTGTAGCAGTAAGAGCCCTGTAAGAAATACACTGTCCTACACAGCTCCGTTGTGTTAACTGAACTTGCAAACAACTACAGCTGAAATTAGTAATAAATCTTGAAAATACAAAAATAAAAAAAGTGAATATCTGTTATATAAAAATGAATTATAAATTGATTTAAATAAAGAACGTTTTATAAAGTTATAAGAAAAGTGTAATATAAATATTTAGAAATTAATCAGATCTAGTAAATGATTACTTTCACAAAACACAAAACAGCCTTACCTTTGAGTCACTATCTTCACCCCCACTGCTTGTACCATCGAACTATACGATACACATAGAAACGAAAAGAAAACAACACAAAACATATAAGATAAATTTACAAAAACAAAGACACATTAAAACTATTAATAAAAAAATAAATAAATAAAATGTAAACCAATAAATAAAAATAAATACAAAACTGTGCGATGCGACAGGCAAGCAAAATATAAATATAAATATGCAAAACAAGTAGAGAAAAGATATTTTAACAAAACAATTAAAATGAGATCAAAGATTTTGAAATCAATTTATAAATGCTAAGGACAAATGCAAGATTGCAATAATTATAACAAGTAAAACACAAACGTATGGTAAATGTCAAAAAATATTTGATTTACAAATGAAAACTAGTCTTGGGCTAGAACACCATTTTATATTTCCTAGAACCAAATCAGAGATACCAACTGAATGAAAACATTATTATTCTCATAGGTAATAAGAATAATTTGCATAATTATTTATAGTTTACTATAATTATTAATAATTAATTCCCTAAATCACATTATTAGTTCTGAATGACTTGGTTCAATCAGAACTAGTAATAAGGTAAATCAATTATGTTTTTGTTGTTTAGGTCATGAGCCAAAAGGCTGGTTTGAACCTGTAGAGGTTTTACTAAGTAAATCGAGGAGTGAGGTGGTTTACCATTGCCTTCCTCACTGAGTGGAAAAGTACGCTTATCAGCATGCCAGGCCCTCTGAAAAGCACATATTTTCCACTCTGCAAATGACACCTTCACTTTATTCACCACAGAGTCTGGCTGTATAATGAAATTCATTACTTTCAGAGGAGATAACTCTGATCAGTGTCTTTTACACCTCTACCTCTCTGTTCTTAAATGATTCAGTCATTTCATTGGCTGACCATTTGATAAGAAACAGAACTATTTAATTTAGCCCTGCAACGAACAGAGTGAGTGTAAATAATTTGACACTCCACCTGTCCGTTATGGGCAGAAATCAATTAAAAAGACCAATAATTAAGACCTGGTACAAACAAATACTTAAAACTCAGTTGGTACTGCTTTATCAGTTTCTAGTTCCTACAGTGGTATTCAACCTAATCTCATTACTGAGATACTTGCACTGTACACCCTCGCACAGCGCACAATAAGCGCTCACTAAATAACAATAATAATAAGGGTAGTTATCACAACAATAATGTTTACATTTTAATTGGAGCAACAAGGAGACTATGATTAATGGGAAGAGGCTGAACAATTTGAGATATGCTGATGATGCAGTCCTAGTAGCAAAAACAGCTTTGAAGAATTGCAGTCAATGTTGATGGAATTAAAAAACATATCCGAAAGAATAGAACTGAAGGTAAACAAAGATACAACAAAAATTATGACCAACCAAAATGAAAACAGAGATATAAACATGATGACTCGTTATACAACGTACAGATAAATATAACTATCTCAGGCAATTCATTAAATGTGGAAAAAGATGCCACATTGCTGAAATAGAGAGGAACATAAGTCCTTTTTTTTAACATCCAACTGTTATGCAATTACTTCTAATGCAGACAGTGAAGGATGAAATTATTTTTTTGTAACGTATGAAAATATGCCGTGCCTGAATGGGATTCGAACCCAAGGCTGCATGATGAGATGATGAGAGGCATGTACGTTACCAACTATGCCAATGCGGCTGGTAAGATAAGATCAGCGTAAGTAAGTAATAAGTAATAAGATCAGTGTGGTGTGGTTTCGAAAGGCAAAGTAAACTCCTGAAGAATCAGAAAATTTGCTTAAGACTTAACATGAGGAGTTTTTAATCAGTATGTGCTTTATGTTCTCTCATAAGCTGCCAAATATGGTCCTTTACAAAAAAAACATGATGGAGGGTGATGCATAAACACAAAGATCGATGGAAAAACTGATGCTGCGTATAGCCTGATTTTTGTAAGGAGAGCACTGGGCAAAACGTGTGTCTGCATTAGTATAGTCTTGTATGTACTACAATACCGCAGCATATGTAATCAACAATGGAACAGCATACCTACAAATTTACAATGGGTGTTGTCAATTTTCAACAACACTCTGACTGTACATCTTAGTGTAGGTCAGAGGGGTATGCGGGGTCCAAGTCAAGTATGCGCAAATGGGTAGTCCAGCGCTCACAGCAATTGGCTTTGCCTGTATTAAATTGAAAGACTGAGTAAGAAATGAGGATGTTCAGCACATGACTGAATTAGTGGGCATGAAACAGCACATGGCATCACTGAAATGGCAATGAACCAGACATACAATGAGGCACACGGACGATCAGTAGAACAAGTGGTTCAGCAGTAGAGGCCCAATAAAAAAAAAGAGGAATAGAGGTCGTCCACAAACACGGTGGAGAAGTGACTTAAAACTAGTGGCCCAATTTAATTAAGCAGGAATATCGTAGATTAAAGTACATGCTTCGATGATCAGGAACCACCGAAACCTGTAAGTGTGGAAAAGTAGAATAATACACGAAAGAAAATATTGAAACACTAATAAAACCGTTAATCTTTTCTAAAGGTTAATGAAAACTGGTAGTATTTTCACATTTAGATTAATACAAGCTGGAGGATGCATTTTAAGGATTTGTACGTACAAGATTAGTAGTACAAAAAAAAAGTTGTAGCAGAAATTAATAAAATTTTTAAGAGAAATGAATATCACTCAGAAAAGATCAATAGTTTCTGTAACTACATAAAAATAAAAAGTAAAAAAGAATTATTCTGTACAAAATATTGAAAGCACACACGTATTTGTATACAAAAAAAAATGCTGCATAACTTGTTAGACAAAATTACGTTTTACCAAAAACCTGTGGCCAATGTTTGAATATAATCATATTACTTAGTAGTTACAAGGGCGAATCAAATATAAACGGTAATTTTGCTATTGAGCGTATGTAGTAGTTTTGAGCTAGGCAACAAGAGTGTGCAATGAAAAGGCATTCATGTAGCGAGGGGGAACCGATTAGTTAGTTACTACACTCTGTTCTGCCTTTAGTGAACAGAAAGTACATCCGTCTCTTGCGTAAAGCATCATTATAAAGTTTCTAACAAATGAAGGTGTCAAACCATCGGAGATTTTAACACGTTTAAGGGTGCATTTGGTACCACTACACGCTCACAAAATCAAATGTATTCACGAGCTCAAGAATTTAAGGGTGGGCATAAATCTGTTGAAACAGCAGTTATGACCAACACCCAGGAACAAGTTTAACAGCTGACAACATCAGTGCAGTTCAAGAGCTAATCGAACTTGATTGCTGAAATTTTTTGAAAACCAAGATTATTTGGAATAATGGATCGGGTACTCCCATAACTATAGATTGAAAACTATCAAAAGAACCTTTGCACAAGGGTAATGAACCGCTGTGAGTAGTGCACAACTAAACGAACTGTTTTCAACTGATCCCCTCTACTGGCAGGCTGTGCGAAAGAGAAAGAATGTGACAGATCCATCGTTTTTGCTCTCTCTGCACACTACAGTTCATTTTTAGGAGGTTCTTTTATACGTGCACGCATTATATGAGGGCTATTCAGAAAGTAGGGAACATTTTGTAAATAAACAAAAACTATGTAAAAGAAAGATTTTTTATTATATACATCTGAAAGAGTGACTAATATACTACTTTTCTACATAGTCACCAAGCAAATTGAGGCACTTGTCATAGCGGTGGACAAGCTTCAAAATTCCTTCGTCATAGAAATTCGCCGCCTGCGACCGCAGCCACTCAGTGACGCGCGCCCGGAGTTCCTCGGGACAGGCAAGGTGTGCTGCTCATTGACTTTCTCAAGCGTGGTGCAACAATAAACTCTGATCGGTACTGCCAAACATTGCACAACCTTAGGAGAGCAGTTCAAAACAAGCGCCGAGGAAAGCTGTCGTCAAAAATTTTGTTTCTTCATGACAATGCCCGACCTCACACGGCAAACCGCACAAAAGAACTCCTTGATTCATTCAAATGGGAGGTTTTCCCTCATCCACCCTATAGTCCTGATCTTGCACCGAGTGATTTTCACTTGTTTCCAAGAATGAAGAACTGGCTAGCAACACAGCGCTTCGACGACGACGAGGAACTCCGGGCGCGCGTCACTGAGTGGCTGCGGTCGCAGGCGGCGGATTTCTATGACGAAGGAATTTTGAAGCTTGTCCACCGCTATGACAAGTGCCTCAATTTGCTTGGTGACTATGTAGAAAAGTAGTATTTTAGTCACTCTTTCAGATGTATATAATAAAATTTTTTTCTTTTACATAGTTTTTGTTTATTTACAAAACGTTCCCTACTTTCTGAATAGCCCTCGTAATAACAACTTTTAACGCGATTTCATTAATAGTAACTTGGTAATCAAGTTTGATTATCTCTCGGAACTGCACTGATGTTGTCAGCCATAAAACTTGTCCTTGCACGTCAATCATGATTGTTGTTTACAACAGCTTTACGCCCACCCTTAAATTTTTGAGCCCACAAGAACATTCGATTTCGTGAGAGTGTAGCGTTCCCAAATGTGCCCTTAAACATATTAAAATCTCCGATGGTTTGACACCATCATTTGTTAGAAACTTTATAATGATGCATTGCGCAACAGACGGATATACTTCCTGATCACTCACGGCTGAACTGAAGGCTGAACAGAGAGTTGCAACAAACTAAGTTGGTTCCCCCACTCTACATAAATGTCTTTTCATCGCACACTCGTATCACCTATCTCACAACTACTCTCTACACTCTCGCAAAATTACTGTTTATATTTGATTCACCCTCATATAATAAAATAAATAAAATAGCCTGAATATTACAGGATCAAGTTTTGCATGCCCTCCATGACCCCATGATTAAAAGGCAGTATACGTTGTACAAACATAGCCAGAAATCCGTAAAGCTCTCTGACACTGCCTCATTATAAAAAAAGATCCCCTAATACAAAATTTCATGTTATTTTATTTGACATTTCTCTTACAATTAAATTATTTTAGAAACAAAAATAGTTGAGGATTAATGTATGCATTCTTGAATGAAAAATACTAAACTATTCATATTTCAAAGCCCCATTCTGCTTGATTATTCATATTAATACTTTTTTTAGACAAAACTTTTTTACCTTGCTTATTACAAGATAAAAAATATTCTGTTTCATTTATCAACTTTTATACATCCTGAAATTGGCGTCAAAGAATAGATTTAGAGATGGCCATTTGTTAAGAACAATAAACACATCCAAGAAGTAAAATAGCAAAGTTTTTTTCAACATCTCCAAAAACTGTTAAAAAAAATACCATTATTACTTTTCAAATTGTCAAATGATCCTTCATAGACATTTCTAACAAATGCAACATTTTAATGAAATCTAAATATTGCAGCTGATCACAAGACAATAAGCACTTAACACTGACATAAAAAGCATAAAAAAGCAGACAAATCTTAAATCACAATTAGCAGTAAGTATGATAAAAAAGTAATGAAATAGCAATCAAAAATCCGTGCAAAACAAAAAAATACTTAAAACCATCATTTTATGAACATACAAATAGATAAATTTAATTAAAATATTTAATCCATGGTTTTAAAGAATTCATTTAAACTGAATAATTAAAAAACTTTTATAAAAACATTTAATTATTGTTTAATTTCAATATTATCATTTATTTAATATTTTATTGCATTTGGTTTAACCAAACATAATATTTAAGAGTTAATTAAACGATTTAAATTTAACAATAATGATGAAACTATGTGTGAAAAGAATAATGTAAAATGAATTATGTTTGTAGACATGAGTAATTTTATGTATCAATGAAATCTTCAACTTAATAACCTTTTTGTAGTCATTCATCCCCTTTATATTTACAGCAGAATTGAAAGTACTAATAATTCTTTTACAGGAATGTTCCACTTTACTACCTAACAACTTTAAATCAAAATTTGATTTTGAATCAGACTAAAAATTAAAACAAATACGCGGAGCGATAATTAAGTGATAAGACTGATTTTTTTGCAAGATATGGCGAACTTGGAGGTTGCACAGAAACTGCATCTTTGACATTGATTTCTAAGCTACTTCTAGTCCAAGCGGCACATTGACATGACCGCTCAGTCATGAGTTGTGTTGTAGAAAGGGAACATGTGTTTTTGTCTCTCGTTACGGAAATGGAACCGCGAAATATTGCACAATGGTGTGCGGGTGAGAATGCGACGACAACTTACAGTAAGCTTCAGAAGGCTTTTGAAAATGAGGTTACATTGAGAACTCAAGTTTTTTGTTGGCATAACAAATGTTGAAGATGAAGACCACAAAGAACAAACATCAACCTCACGGAGTGATGTTAAAATGGCCAGGGTGCATGAAATTGTATGATCTGATCAAAGATTATCTGTGAAAATTATATCAGAAGAACTTGACATCAACCAGGAAACTGTTCATACAATAATAACTAAAGATCTTGGCACGAGAAAAATTTGTGCAAAACTCATCCCCAAAAATCTGACAAACCAACAGTGAGAAACACGGAAAAAACTACCACAGCCACCTTCTTATTCACCAGATATTGCTCCATGTGACTTTTTTCTATTTCAAAGAGTCAAAATGACGATCAAGGGACACCATTTTCAAACAACAGGAGAAGTCCAAAAAGCTGTGAGGAGGATTTTGGAGGACATTCCAGCAGAAGTTCCAGAAATGTTACCAGCAGTGGCAGGAGCACTGGAGTAAGTATTTACAAGCAGAAGGGAACTACTTTGAAGGAGATTACATTAAAGATGGCTAAAAACTTGAGTGATATTTTTTTCACATCAGTCTCATTACTTTATTGTTGCACTTCGTATAAAATACCTTTACAAAATATAACCAGAATTAACCAGAAATATAACCGCATTGGCATTACATCATACATTCAGTCTTTAAAAAGAACTAATTTTGAAATGAACCAAATATATGTATTGTAATAAATACGATAGATTATAATAAATATCAAACTTCACATGTAAGACAAACTACTTTAAAAACTAATTCACCTGCATTGAATTTTAAAGATTCTGATTAAATGTGTACAATAAAAATTTTTAAAACTCATAAAAGTATAATGTAGGTAAATTAGAATTTAAAATACTCAAAAAAATTTTATGCAGTCAGTTTCAGTTAAATAATATTTTACTTTTCCAAATATAATATTTTTCCATGCAGCAGTGCTTTTAATTTTTCATTCAGGAATATCAAACAATTTTTTAAACATTTCAGTACATCATGTAATCAAGAAATCCTGATATTTTTAAGATTTCACAACAATGAACGCTTTTAAAAATATATTACAATGGAATCTACTACACCAAAGACTTATTCATCAACTTCCAGTATAAATATAATATTTTGAAATACATAATTGCATATTTCAGTTGAGTAGAAACTTTTCAGAACAGGAAATAAAGCGTTAAATTTCTTCTTGAATTCAAATATTTAAAAACCAACCTTAATAACCAATACAATATAAATATAAAAACTAAATTAAAGGGTGCTCTGATGCTACTAAAAAAATTAATGAAGATCAAAAATATTTTGTCAAAGCTTGAGCAATAAAAAATATATAAAGAGAAAATAGAATGATTTTTTTTTCTATTCAAAAAATTCTATACATAAATTTTGTATTTGTTAATTTTAAACCACACGTACCCTCGGCGAAGTTGAGATTTTAACTTCTTTCGTCGACTGAAATAAAAATAAAGTAAAATTCAAAACGACTAAAAAAATTAAATAAAGTTTTAAAAAGTTATTTTTAAGAAAGAATAATTGCTCATTAAAAAATAAATAAAACAAAAAGAAATCCCAGATTAGCTGTCTCTTTTTTTAAATTATGTCAGAAAGGTAATAGACTCTGTAACGTTTAATATACATAACAAAATAATGTCTAATTTTGGGCTGGATTTATGTAACTTTTATTAAAAATAAAATACAAAACATAAAACTTGCTATAAAAATTTGTCGTTTAACAATGATGAACTGAGATTTAAACAATCAAATTAGCTGTTTACGTATTAAATTTTGGCGACAATAACAAACTAAATAATAAAACAACATAGCAAAATAATTGAATTAGTAAAATTCATGATGACACAGAAAAATCTTAAATAAAACACCTGAAAAAATAATGTAAACAAATAACAAGGCAGTAATATTATAAAGAACAACACTCAAAAATCATTACACCTAAATAAAATTAATACTAATTCATAAGTCAAACTCTAAATTTTTTTCATTTTTAGACTACCTAAGGGATTTTTTTTTGGGTTTTACATACGACTGATTTTCAATTACTGCTAATGCAGATGGTTGATGGATGACAGATGAAGATGAGTGATAAAAAAATGCCAGACCTGACCTGTAATCGAACCCGGGACAATGGGTTAAAACTGCCACAATTAAAGTTTTAAAGAATAGAATTTAACCTACTCATTTATTTCAGCAATTAAGGAAATTATTGAAAAATAACTTGATATGTATAAGATTGGGTCAATGTCCACCTATTAACACATTGGACCCAATGGATGAGTCCAGCTCATCCGCCTCAAACGACTCTAAAATACTAAGAACTAGTCATGGGACGGCACTGTTAAATAGGTGAGCTAGCACACCCCTCACTTCGCTCCGCACACTTGAGTGAACAGCACAGAGCGTGCCGTACAATTGAACGATGAGACTGAGTGAACTGTGGGAGTGAGCTAGTAGATTCTAATATGTACAGCACTGAGCTGAGCTATGTTAATAAACAGTCAGTGAGTCGAGCCGAGGGTGACTTTCACTCACTCCTTCACACACAGCACATTGTGTTTGTGCGTGCATCAACCTGAACGTTCATGCATCCCTTTCCACAAACAAATTTTTGTCATGTGTCTATCTTTGTTTCGTATGCACATGATAAAATTGTTACAGTACAGTACAATGGCATTTTACAACCACTTGTCTCCGGGTTGTTATACCGTGCGTTCGGAAAGTCGCTGTGCACTGGAATTGTGACTATGGATTTATGAAAATATGTATAAAGAAATGACTAAGCATTTTGGAAAAAAATTTATTCAATACCTTAATTACATTGTTAAACCGTGATTACATTGTTTATAGAAGGTGTTCGAAATGACCTCCATTGGCGTCATCACACTCCGATTGACGAACTTAAAGCCGCAATAACGGCATACATTCAAGGAATCACTGTTCTTCAGTTGCGAAAGGTGTTTGCAAACAAAATGAAACGAGTGCAATGCTGTATTGATGCCAATGGAGGTCATTTCGAACACCTTCTATAAACAATGTAATCACGGTTTAACAATGTAATTAAGGTATTGAATAAATTTTTTTCCAAAATGCTTAGTCATTTCTTTATACATATTTTCATAAATCCATAGTCACAATTCCAGTGCACAGCGACTTTCCGAACGCACGGTAGTATAGTATGAAAGAATAATGACCCCCTCTCCGCACTGTCTCCTGGACCCTCACAAACAGAGGCAGCGTTTAATATGATATGTATACTTTCTGTGCAGCGTTTAGGTAGCCCTTGCTATGATGCGAGTAGAGAAAAGTGGTTTAGTCGTGGAGGGGATGTACAAGTCAGCTCTGTGCGGAGAGCGTGCTGCGCAGGGAGAAACGCTCGGTGTGCTGGTCATTCAAAATAAAAGAGGTGATAGCTCACCGCTCAGTTAAAAGAGCTAGCTCTTAAGCATCACATTACTACTAAGAACGTATGATGCTCATCCTCCCCACATATTGCATTATTTAAATGGAATAGAACAACTTAGTTTCATCTACAGGTTATTATAAGCTCTTTTCATAATTTTAGGTTTACAAAGAAGTTACAAGATGTGTGACCTATTTAATGTAATAGTTTTTATGACTATAACATCAACAATGAATTGTCTAATGGTAATACTGTTTACTAAGTTTTGCGTTGTGGGTCATTTTTGTGTTCGAGTTTGCTGTATTTTTTTTAAATTTATTTTAATCGTTCAGTTTTGGTTTCAAAGTGTATATATTATTTATAATGAGTAATTATTAGTATTTATTGTGATTACTTAGGGTTATTTTTATCGTATTATTTTACTTTACAAAAAAGTTTACTCGAAAAGTGGTTTTATTTTATGGTTACTTTTTATTGTTAATATTTAAATATAATGGAAGAGAAAATCAACGGTTTTAAATATATGTCATGTCAATGTTAAAGACATTAATTTTGTAGTTCATTTACTTTTTTTTTTTTTTATTGTTTAACGTCCGACTGTTTTGCAAATTGCTGCTAATGCAGACATTTATATGATTTACAGACATTTATATGATGACAGACATTTACTATGATTGTTTGAAAAATAGCTAAAAATGCGCAGAATCTGGCGTTATTACTTAATGAAAAACAGTAGGGTCCAATATGTTAAGCAGGACACAAGGTACGGACCAACCAACAGCACTTGACACTTTATTAATTTTTGAAAATGACGGATTGTTCTTTAATATTCAAAAAAGTTCACAACATTACACACAAACTAAAATATTATACTAATATAACTATAGCAAACTTTTATGAAAAACTTCAGTTACACCATATGGCTTCTCACACATCTTTGCAATTTAATTACAGTACAATCCCATTTAAATTAACAAAAATTGGACCAGATGTAGTCTGGATGTAACAATTGCACAATTTATTACTGATATCATTCTAATTGAACGATTTTACAAACTAAAATACATTTGTATACAAAAATACAGAGTTGACTCCAGTATTTCACTCGTTTGTAGCTAACAATCGGCCATAGTGAATTGAAGTTGTAAGTCCCAAACCACGTACTTAAGAAATAGATTTATCTATTATAAATTTGAATTTACTTCTGATATAGTGAACACTTAACTTCTGTTGTAATGAACATACACATGCTGGTCACTGTTGTATTTTTGAAAAGCAGTAGAATTACAGACACATACTCATAAATTACAAGCCTACCGACAAGACGCTGGACTAGCTACAGGATATTTTACTTTCGCTAATGAAGATGACATTCCGCCAACAGATTTACTGCAAATTATGGATGTCAATAATACAGAAGTTAGAGATAAACACAGTACAGAAGACAGTGGCATGACAGAAGACAACATTTAAATTCATTGGTGGCAAAATTTCATGAAGAGGGTACCTAACAGAAAGCTTTTCCACAGGTAAGACAAACACCTCAATCAACAAGGTGGTCATGTAGAAAAGTGTACATAACTTCTAGTAATAAAACATTTTTTTTCTATATTCAGTTGTTTTCCATATTATGACCTACCAGAGGTTGTAAAAAACTACCCTCATATGTTGATTGAATATTTTTTATGTTGTTCTTCACCCTAAAAATTGGCAGAATTTAGTATAATTTTAAAAATTCCAAATTAGATATGGTTTTAACAATTAGATGTAAACAAACAAACAACAGGCTAACATCAAATGTAAATAATTGAACATAACAAAAATAAACATAATTTAATTATTAAACGCTTAAGAACACAAAAAATTTAACACCGATTCTAATAAAAAGACTAACCTGTATAGGAGTTAAAGTAGAGAAATCAGGAACACCGCTCTTAACAGTTGGAGCCTGAAAATTACGGAAAACGTAATTATTTCAAACAAATTTATCTTCTTACAAATACACTATATTTTTGAACAAAACCTATTGTTTTGTATTTAATTAAGTGAACGTAAAGTGTTATTAAAGCAGCTAGCTAATTAAATCATTAAGCATAACTGAACAGCTGAATGGATGAAAGGGCTAGGTAACATTTTTCAAAAACTGAGTTTTTGAGATAGATGAAAATGTCTAAAGTTTAAGGAACCACTAACAGATGTAGGGGCTATGTAATGTTTACATTTTATGCTTTTTAATAGATAAAGTTGTACAGATCAATACCTTATTACAATACTAACAGTTAACACAATCAGTGCGGCCGCCACATTTATGTGGCGTATTCAACAGTCCCAGGGAGCGGGCCGCCACAAATATGTGGTCCGTTTATACAGTTTTATAATCTCTTCTTTCTGCCTTCAGCTAGGGTAAATTGTATTTCTTTTATTGTTCAGCCGTAGAAAAAGGTTCATTCTATGCCAGTATACCTTCAGCTTTTGAAGAAACGTCACCGGTTTTTTTTGGCGGAGTTTTAAAAACTGATATTTTTTCTTCTATGTTTCGAGTTTTACGGGCTGTTTTATTTGTTATTAATAAAATATTATTTCATTATATTACTTTTCTTACAATTAGGCAACATTTACTATACTCAGTAAATATTAAGTGTGGCAAAAATGCAACTAAATAAATAAATATGAGTATACGAATGTAATACCTAAATGCTTTAAATTTAAGTAGGCCTATTTTTTCGTACATACAGACCTAAAGTTAACTTTTCTTTAAAGAAACTAGTAGGTATTATTTTTTTTTTTTTTAAATGTTTGCCTCATTTAAAAATTGGTTATAGAAATATTTTATTAGTACTTATAATTTTAGGAGCCTACGAGGTGTGCACATTCACACAAAGCGGCAGGGTCATTTACTTATAGTAGTATACTAGTAGGCTTATTCAATTCTTTTCTTAGGTGACCCCATTTTTGGAATTGCACTTTTACCTGTTCACGGAAAGACTTACTGCCGTGGGAACAGAAAGGGTAATAAAATATTGTTGAAAACAAGAAAAAATCGTAAAGCCGTCACAGGTTCAGATATCTGTCTCCGCCTGTACCGTAATACTACTTACTTTAAACTTTTCAAAAACCTTTGGCTACACCGCAGTTATTCAGCTAAGAGTGCCATAATGAACTATTATTATTCTTTTATTCCTATAAGTTTTTAATTTTTTCTCATAGGTTTACGTGATAAAAGCAAAGTACATTCAGACTTTTACATTTGTTTTGTATTTATACTTTTATGTGTGTATTTTTAAAACAAAAAACAAATACATTTATCTATAGTAAAATACAAAACATACACGTATAAATATAAAATAAAAGTATTGAATGAAAATACACACGAGAAATTGTAATTGTAGAGAGAATATGAGGATATGAAGCGCCGCGGACTTGTGCACTTTCTGCTAGGGGGAACATAAATGCGGCAGGCGACGGTTCAGCCACAGCGAATAACATCGCTTCACCCGGGCTGCAGTGAACGTGTTAAGCAATAAACATTTACCTTTATCAGTAAAAAGTGTTCAAGTTTTTTTTTAAATATTCTCTTGTAAAAAACTTTATCTAGTTTCATTGAAATATCGGTCATCAACTTTCAGAGGATACAGCGTACAAAACAAATTTTCTTTTACATGAATGAGAAGGTGTTGCATGCATAATAAAAATGATATTGATGAACAATATTTCGTTTTACAACCAACTGTTGCAGGGCTAAAATAAATAGTTCTGTTTCTTATCACATGGTCAGCCAATTCAATGACCGAATCATTTAAGAAAAGAAGAGGTAGAGGTGTAAAAGACCCTAATCAGAGTTATCTCCTCTGAAAGTAATGAATTGCATTATACAGCCAGACACTGTGGTGAATGAAGTAAAGGTGTCATTTGCAGAGTAGAAAATATGTGCTTTTCAGAGGGCCCGGCATGCTGATAAGCGTACTTTTCCACTCAGTGAGGAAGGCAATTGTAAACCACCTCATTATTCGTTTTACTTAGTAAAACCTCTACAGGTTCAAACCAGCCTACAGGCTGATGACCTAAACAACAACATCCAACTGTTATGCACATTAACCCCTTAAAGGTTTGTGACGAAATATTACGTCAGCGGCATTGTACAAAAAAAGGGCCAGTGATGAAACATAACGTTTCTGTCAAAACATGAACTTATTTTTGTTTTAGAATGTAATAGGCTGTTTTGTTGCCTACAGCTGGCATTGTGTATCAGTCTTTTGTAGTTAGTTTTTCATCCGTAGGACTCCATTAGCGCTTTCGTTTAATGTCAATCTTTCCACATTTCATAACAGTTCCAAGGCAATTAGTTGTAGTTATTGCAATGGCGTAATCTAACTCATGTTGTTCATTGTTCGCCGCGTGCTTGTACTAGTTTTATAAAAGAGTATTAATGTCATTTTTTGTTTTATTAGTGTTAAAAAATTTATAGTAATAGTTTTTGAACAGTTAATTTTCTTAAATATACTGTACTTATAAAAAGTCATATTATAAAAAATTAACAAAAAATAAATAAAAATAAAATAAATAATATAATAAAAATAAAATAGAAAATAATAAATGAATAATCAAAAAAATATTATTCAGTGGGAAAAAATTAAGCAAAATAACATTACTTTGGGTTTAAAAAATCAACCGTCCAGGGGAAGGTTGATAAATAAAAACGAGTCGTACAAAATGACTACCGAAATCCAACCTGGTAACTCTGGCATAGAAACCAGTTGTACTGATGATTAATACTGAAAAGTAAAATTTTAATAAACTTTAATTTTGCATAATATAATTTTTTTTATATAAGGCACTTTAAAACTTTGATTACGATTCTCTCAAACTTTTGTTACATAGCATGTTCATCCATTCAGCTATTCAATTCAGAAGGCAATTCAAAACTAACGCTAATGGATTTTCTGGAATAACACAAGCCGGAATTTAAGTGGTAAAAATGTAATATTTCAATAAAATTCTATCAATAGTAAACCTTTACTGAAAAAGGTGAAACAATTTAATTATGTATAACTAACAAAAATAAATAAATGAGTAGCAATTTTGTTCTTTAAAATGATGCACAGCTTGTCTTCATATACTAAAAAAAAAAATAAAAAAAATCAAACATACAAAATTGTTTTTAAATACCTCAGAAATCTCCAGGTTTTCAGTCTCATCCACATCATCAGCGGCAAGCTTCAAAGGGATAAGAAATGATTTTTAAAAACACCATCAAGTTTATTATTTCACATTTTAGTTGGAGTACATTTGAAAAATATATCTCCAAAAGCTTGATGGTACATTGAAAAAACATGTATCAATAAGAACTACATTATTAGATTCACACACTTGATTGATTCCCAATTATTCTTTGAATTTCTTATGTACACATACGCATATTGAATGACCTCTTAAATTTTTCCAGAGGATATAATGAATGTTTCTTTACCAGAGGCTGAAGAAAGGCTGCCTACATTTATGTTGTATTTGTATGTCAGTGTAGATGTAACTACAGAAGATACAAAACCAAATGTACAAAGTACATTTGGAACCCAATGTTGAAGTATGATAATCTATCCACTGGCCATCCCATGTCCTTTTTATTAAGATACATCAATGAAAATTATTATGTTTAAACTCAAAACTTATAAGACCAAAGCCAAGGAATAGATGACTATAATATAGGGTGATACATTTAAAAGTAGCCCGCTGCATTTAACAGCGGCCTTCGGCACTCAATTGGATTCAAATAGTAAATGAATAAATAGAATTACTTAATACATAATTTTACATATTTATTTAAAATTTATATACAAATTTCAACTTCACCTTTACAGTAGATGCTGTAAGTGGTGTCCTTGAACGCTTACACATTTTTGCGCTCGTTCAATGTTATTACTGCACACACGACGCGATACGGAAACGTCTATAGCTTGAATGGCTGCCTCGATGTTATTCTTTAGCTCATGTATACTGGGGGGTTTGTTTGGTAAACAGTTCCTTTTAAATAACCCCATAAAAAAAAATCGCACACACTCACATCGGGTGAACGAGGAGGCCACAAATCTTTACTAACAACTCGCATGGGAAAAGCCTGATTGATATGAGATAGGGACTGGTGAGACGTGTGACATGTTGCACCATCTTGCTGGAAAAAATTGTACTCTATAATAATATAATAATTAAATAATAATATAAATTGTACTATAAAGGCCAGTCGATCACATCATGATCAGTGCTGCCTGTACAGCATATGAAAATTACTCGAGCGGCGGTCTACTTTTAAATGAATCACCCAGTATTTATATTATCCCAAAAAATACTCAAAATAGATTATCATTAAAACTTTAATAGATTAAGTAAATATTATTACCTGTTCCTCTGGCTGAGCAGTAAACTGAGGTATTGTTTGTTGTTGTTCAATAACAGGTTCTTCAAAAACAGGTTCAGGAGGAGACGCTGCAACCTAATAATTGAAAATAAAATTCAGTTTATCATAATTACATAAAAAATAAGCTAACATAAATATGGCATAACTACTCATGTGCCCAAAGGTCTTTACGGTTATAATCCAAATCTGAAAACATACTACAGTCGTTATCTTGCTTGTTAGTTTACTGCGTGCATAAACGCTTGCTCACAACAATGAGTAAAATAATACGACAATGTTATTGGAACGGCGCGTATGGATTGTGCGAATGAGAGCGTTATGCATTCTCTCACTCCCACGGCTAGGGGACATTACTTCATCTGTATACTGTACCATAACAGGCAAGTGGAGTGTTAAATTATTTGCACTCAATCTGCTAATTCCAGGGCTATAAAAAATAGTTCTGTTTCTTATCACATGGTCAGCCAAAATTATTTGTCTGAAGCATTTAAGAACAGAATTACAGGTGTTAAAGACACTAGTCTGAGTTATCTCCTCTGAGAGTAATGAATTTCATCATTATACAGCCAGAACCTGTGGTGATTGAAGTGAAAGTGTCATTTTCAGGGTGGAAATAGGTGCTTTTCAGAGGGCCTGGCATGGTGATAAGCATACTTTTCCACTCATTGAGAAAGACAATGGTAAAGCACTTCAATCCTCGTTTTTCTTGGTAAAGCATCTAGAGATTCAAACCGGCCCATCACCTGATGACCTAAACAACGTATGTTTTAAAGAGAGTTGTATGAGATGTCAGATAGAAATGCAAAACGTCTAGAGGCAAAAGAGATGGATTATTGGCATCGAAGTAGGGGAGTCTTGAGATTGGACAAAGTTAGAAATGACATTGAAGTCTATTTTCTCAGGGTTAGAACTAAAGTTGATGTCAGCATTGTGGAAACAGAGTAATAACATTGAACTAATGATTAAAACCTAGAACAAATATGGGTACATGAGCCCAGGAAGGCTGAAGATAGATGGCCTCAAGTGATCTGGAGATGTTTGCCAGAGACGAGGCATGGGAAAGAAAGATTAAGGTTGTCTCAGAGTATTTAGCTATTCTGAAAAAAGTGTTAAAATCCCAACTCTGATTCTGAATGTAAAGTCTAAAAATTATCCGGTTTAAAATTATTAAGGTACCTGTGATTCAGCTTTCTGGACATAATTCGACGGAAAAATTCCTGTTCTATCACCAATAAGACCAGTCCACCAGTCTCCCTCTTTTTTAATAACTAGCATAACTTCTCCTTGATTGAAACACAAATCTCCATTTTCTTCCGATTGATATGGGTATAGAGAAACATAATATTCTGTAAAATTGAAACAAATGACAATAAACAGACAATTAATGAAACAATATATTTAATTTTAAATTATTGTTAATTTAAACACTTGTTCATGTTTATTTTTTTATTGTTATTTTGTTTAGCAAGAAAAAAATTAAATTTTTTTTAGTGCCATTTGATAGTTCCAAGTTTTTTTGCATCTATTGCCGTGCCATACATGTTATTTTGATGGAAAAATTCCTGTATAATTTTGTTTTTTATTTCAAAAGTTTTTAAATAAGGGTTATAAATAAAACTAAAGATTTGGGAAAATCTGACATAATATTCATTTTAATACAATAATACAGAAATCTGATATAACAGGTGTTCAACTTAAAAGATTTTTTTGATTTTTTTTTTTTTTTTTTTTTAACATTTGACTGTTATGCAATTACTGCTAATGAAGATGGTGAAGGATGAAATGAATTTTTTGTAACATATGAAAATATGCCATGCCTGAATGGGATTTGAACCCAAGACCGCATGATGAGAGGCGAGCACTTTACCAACTACGCCAATGAGGCCGGCATTGGCGTAACAACTTAAAAGAGGCCTCATTACTCAGTAGTTTATATAAAATGAATAGTGTTGCTGAAATGAATATATTGTTGTGAGATGGGTAAAATAACATGTAAAATGTTGGTACGACTGGAGGTGAAGTTGGGAGGGTTGTTTATTGCCTGCACACTTGAGTTGTGCCAGTATTTCTTGAGTATTGACTTTTGAACAACGTTGTGTAATAATAAATTTCAGAATGTACAGTACACACGTCGTCATGTGGATTTAAAGCAACCATTGCTATGACAACATTATGTCTCACTGTCGCCAGTCCTCCTTGCCCTTCATCCCGCACTAGCAAACAAGTCAACTCCCAACTATAGACAGTGTAAAGCTAACAAGAGTAACCAGGAACATGGTCAAACGAGTTGGCAAGTCCATAGACATGGATGGACAACATTTTCAACACCTACTGTAACTTACTAATGTTAACCCATTGGCATATAATGATGGCGAAACGCCGTCCAGTATATTTGTGCCATTGTGTACAATGACGGCGATTCAACGTCCTCGTACTTTATTTAGTCCTGTGTAAGTAGTTTTTAACCTTTTGAGGACTATGTTTTTCAACCTAGAACTCAGCTCACAGCCTGAGTTCTTTTTAGGTTTTTCGTCTATTTCTGCTTCTCTTATTTATTATATCTTTCCTTATATCTTTCTGCTACTTTTTTTTACAAACTTCCACCCCCTTGAATACTTGTACACGTAAATAACCCTCACCCGCACAGTCAAGCGCCCATACGTGCATGCGCGCGCACACATACACGCGTGCATCCCTCTATGTACGCGTATAATATACGGTTTTACAGTAAAGAAAATACACTAAACAGAAAGAAAGAACACTTATAATATATTTATTTACTATGAAAATAAATCAACTTTTGGTCGTTTCGTAGGCCTTCATACGCTACAACTGGGTTGCGGGATTGCCGGTACCTCAATGTCGGTATCTGTTTCGGAACTTGAAATATCTTGCCGTACATAAAATGAATTTTTCTATTACTCTCATTGTAATTTTCAAGATCTGAATCGGTATTAGTTATATATTGTAATATACCGTCAACCCGTAGACGCCTACTACTAAAACTAGCCATTTCCACTCGTATATACAAAATAAACAATGAAATGAAACGTTCAAAATAAAACATATATATACACGAAACACGATTTACATTATAATAAAACACACTTATATTCACAAGAAATAAAAATTCTTTATTAGTAAACTATAAATAAGTATTCTGTATTAGTAAACAAACGGTAGCAAGAAACACAACAACTATAAAAACTTTTCGGAACTCATAAGTGAGGTTAGACAAAACACATGTGCTGTTTCAACCGCATAAAACAAAGCCTACTAAATTAATTATTCGTTTATAACACGTAGTACATGGAAAAAATGATAGATGTCAGCACAAGTATAAAAACAGAAGCAAACGTACCGGTACGTTCGTAGTATTTTGGACCGAAAAACATGAAACGTACCCGTACGTGCATAGTCCGTTACGATCATAGAGTAATAAAGAATTTCTTTATTAGAAATTCTTTATTACTTAAAGAAATTCTTTATTACTCTATGGTTACGATCGCAGAGCGGTAAACGTACCCGTACGTTCGTAGTCCTCAAAAGGTTAAAAAATTCTTGATATACCAGCACTAACGAAAACTACATAATTTTTGCTTTATTTACATATATTTACCAATAGAGTGCGTGTAAGCATTCAGTTATAATTTCGTGATCAAAATAACTTGTACCATGTGTTGAAAAATGACGTTTGTTTACGTTCTGTAAGTCTGTTTTTGTTAAGAGTTTCTTAGTTATTTATCATATTTTTTGGTGTTTTATATCAAGTCATAATATTCAATATTATTAATTCAATAATTTTTAACTATTAAATAAATTCTCTGCATGCTAACATCTTAATTTCATTACAGACACGATATTGATGCATAAATAAGTGAAAACGGCAATGACCGGTGATTAGAAAATAGAGCATAAATTTTTTTATATTAACCAATTTAAAAAAATTTGAATTAGCTTTGTAGAAAAAAGAATTCTCTAGATTACCCTTATAATTTTTTTTATAGAAAATTATAAATTTCAAAGTTACAATTAAAAAAACTAAAAAAAATTTCATTAACAATAAAAAAATTGTTTAAAAATTTGTAGAAAATTTTTTTTTCAAAGACAATAAAAGTAATTCTTTGGTCTAAATGGTTACTAAATTCTGAAAAAATTTTAAAAAAATTAAGAGAATTGGTTAAAAGAAAAACAAGTTATTGTCTATTTACAATATAGTGTCATTTTATGCAAAATTAAATCAGACTGTAAGGCCACCAACAGTACAAAACAATTCGTAGGTCAATGTCAATGGGTTAAGTGTTTTCCAGTAAACTACTATTTACAGAATAAACTAAATGTTGGGGCCTCTTTCAAGCTGAACTCCCAGATATATATTTAGAGCAGGAGAAAGTAATATATTGTACAATCTATACTAAAATTTAGATGAATTTACTCTACCTTGTTGATCTGGTGGTATGTCACCCGTTGAACCAACAGCTGGTTCTGCACCTTGTACGGCAGAAATTGAAACAGGTTCAGTTGATAATTTAACATATGATTTAGGAAACCATCCTTCAACACCATTTGAAGCTCCATACCACCATATTTCCTGTAATACAATGATACAAGACAAATAATTTACAGTTTAGTTGATAAAAAAACCTTTGTAGACTTGAATCTCAACTCCAAATACAGTAGAACCTTGATAGGTTCTATTTTATATAATGAATTTATAAAATAATTTCACCAACCTTCTTTTTAAACTGCGTCACCTTTATTTTTATTCTTACTTACACGTGTTTCGGTGGATCCACCATCATCAGAGTAAATATCATAATTGAAACTAAAAAATTTTTATCTCACTTATTTTCAATTTATAGAAGATGATACATCTTCAGTCATTTGTATAAAACTGATTTCAAATTAATTTATTTTAATTTATCCCTTCTCATATTTACTGTAGATAGCAGCAGCAGTCAATATCACTTCATCATTCCTAAATTTGACCTGTTCATTCAAAATGTCCTGCTTTTGCGCTTTTAAGTATTTATAAATATGGAACATCTCATATTTTTCAATTTTATTTTTATTTTCTATATTACATTGTTCTATTATATTAAAATGGTCATCTATTTTACTAAATTTATGTTTTTCTTCTTTTATTAATTGGTTATAGTTAGATATCATGTAGTCACATTTCAGTGCTTTTTTATGTTCATTATACCTCACTTGAAAATTACGACTAGTCAAGATTTATTTTTGAACTTTGATAGTTCATCATCATTGATACCATTCGGAGTGATAAAAAAAACTCCAAATAATAAATAACAGCACAAATTACAATAGTGATAAACACACAGCAAAATGGAAAAAATTAAGGGTATTTACGTCCAATGTCATAAAGATTAGATGTTAAATGCCATGATTACTCCTGGAACGTTTTTCATGGTGTATGAATTAAATTATTTTATATATAATATGTAATGTCTACAATCACAAAACATGAAAAAGAATTTATAACTATGTTGTATATAATCATAACACAAAATTGTTTGAAAACAAACCTACTTACAAAATGTGACCAAAAAATATGGCGAATAATTTTTTTACAAACTGCTGACACTACATCCATTTTAATTTAATAAGTTCAACAGCCTGATTCTTTGAGGTAGTATTATTCGAGCTTGAAAAATTATGACTTTTTGAGCCTTTTTGAGCTTTTTGAAAAATTATGACTTTTTGAGCTTGATGAAATTATGACTAGTCAGTCGGCTTCCAGAGCCGGAAGAGTACGATCATGTTTTTGATATCTCTCGCATATCACGGATTTACGCATTAACATTATGTTTTGTTTATAAGTTGCAAAATAGTGCCAAAGACGCTCATGAAATTTTAAAATTAGTGTATGGCGATTAGGTGGTAACTCTGAAGGCTGTTTACAAGTTGTATGAGCAATGAGGAAATCGGTCAATTGAAGACGATCAACGACTGGGACATTCTTCGACTTCAAAAACGGATGAAAACGTGTCGAGTGGCAAAACTCATTCGTTCAAAAAGGCAATTGGACTGTTAAAGGGCTTACTGAAGAACTGAATATCTTATACGGGTTCGTGCAGAGCATTTTAACTGATAATTTGAAAATGAGATGAATGAGTGTGAAATTTGTTCCCTGTGCCACACCATGCATCTAATCTACGGTTTAGGGCCTAAAAAAAGATTCCTGTCTGTCCAAATCGACCTTACTTTCCACATTTAGCACCATGCAACTTTTGGCTCTTCCCAAAAATAAAGCCGCACTGAAAGGAAAACATTTTGACACCATTTTCGACACTGAGAGGACCACGACAGAGCAGCTGAAGCCCCTTCCAGAAATGCTTCAAATCATGGAATCTACGTTTGAATACGTGGATCGCTAGCCAAGGAAAGTATTTTGAAAGAGATTAATTCAAATCTGATGTACGCTTATTACTTTGTTAATAATAAAATTATTCACCATATTTTTTGACCACACCTCATATTCAGGTAGAAAATACGCCAATAAATAACCAAAAGCTTAACAAAATCATGTTATCTGTATTTGTTCAGAAAGGCTTTCCGAATTAGTCTCGTATAAAGGATGATGATGCCAAAAACGGGCAGGTGGAGTGTTATTTTAATTGCACTCTATCTGTTTGGTCCAGGGCTAAAAAAAAATAGTTCTGTTTGTTATCACACAGTCAGCCACTTATATGACTGAACTATTTAAGAACAGAAGAGGTAGAGGTGTAAAAGACACTAGTCAGCGTTATCTCCTCTGAGAGTAATGAATTTCACTATGCAGCCAGACCCTGTGGTGAATGAAGTGAAGGTGTCATTTGCAGGGTGGAAAGTGAGTGCTTTTCGGAGGGCCTGGCATGCTGATAAGCATACTCTTTCAACTCAGTTAGGAAGGCAATGGTAAACCACCTTACTCCTCGTTTTTACTTAGTAAAACCTCTAGAGGTTCAAACCAGCCTTTCGGCTGTTGACCTAAACACAACAACAAAGGATGATGATGACACATCCTAATATTTGATATAACAATATGCAATAATTTCTTCTGACAAAAGGTTTTCATTGTTTTTATAAACTCCCTTGTATTATAAGTTTTTTCAGGACAATCAGATACTTTTCTTAAGAGATTTTACCAAACATAATACAGAATATTCATAATTAACACACCTGATTTTCAGACACTTGTATAATATCTCCCTTATTGAAAGCCAATTGATTAGTTAACGTGGGTAAGAAATTATACAAAGCAACTGCTGTGAAATCAACGGCAGTACCTAAACCTAACATAAGATCTGGCATTTCACCGACAGCTGGCCCCACTTCAGGTGCCACTTCAACAACTGCTGATCCATTATCGGATACATTCTCTGGCACTTCAACGATTCCTCTGTTTCAACAAACAAAACAACAAAATTAATACTAATCTTAACAAAGAAGACATTGGAGAGCACAAGATTGAAAAAATTCTAAATAAATGGTATAAGAATTGGTGTAGGATTTTTTATGGAAAAAAAAACATTTAACAGAAAAGTAAGGAACAAAACAAACTAGAACAAATTGTTTATAGTTTCATAAAAGAAACATTTTTAAACTAGATTAAATAATTTAAGGAAACTATAAACTTCACTTTGCTAAAAAATAACTTTGTTTAACGAATATTTCCATCAAGTGTTAACGCTCTTAAAATAGTAGAATTCCATCAACAAACACATTTCACGTGCTCACAACATTCTACATATTTTTAAATGAAAGTAAACACAGAAAATGTTCATATTTCAAATAGTACTGTCATATTTTTTCTTCTTCTTCTCTTCACAGTTTAGGCCTTGACCTGTTCCGACATCACTCTCTTCAGCTCCAACACCCAGAGCCCCAGAGCTAATAGTACTATGTCATATTTAATTGTTAAATTATGTCATTTGTGACACTGATGACCAACTGTTTTTCCATTACTTCAAGGGCTTACCCATTGGTCGTTTGGTTTCTGGTATTTTTGGGTTAGCCTAATTCATTTGATGCTTGGATCCATTCTGTCGACATGATCTCTTCAAAACCTTCATCATGATCTTACCAATCTTATAATATCCAAATATCAAACACAGTATATAACCGCATATTTTCAGGATATTACAACATAGCATACATGAACACAAACTCCATTACAGAGCACCAGTACTGCTCATGATATGAAGTTTACCACCATCCAGTGGCGACTTGTGCATTCAAAAATAGGTGAAGCATTGCCAAACACCAAGATAAACTAGTATACTAATAAATACCTGTGAGACTCCCGAGAGTAAACATCTGGTGTGAAACACTCACACAACTTTCTCTTGCCAATGCAAATATTTAACAATATAACCTAACATTAGTAATAAAACATTAGAAATAAACAAAAAACTAATCTCAATAAACATAACCTAATTTTAATCATGCATGAAATACGCAAAATGAAAATCAACCTCAGTTTGGCTTAGAAATATGGAAAATCGCTCTTTCTCTCTAAACCAGGCTCTGTAGAGAAAAATGCTTTAAATAAAAGTTGTAGATCTTTTAATTTTCTATAAATTTAATTATGAACACTTTTGTCGTAAAATGCATACTAAGGCCGAAATCTTTAAAAAATCAATTTTTCACACATTTTCGTGAGAAAAAAACAGAAAATCGCAAATTACCGCTAAACTAAGCGTTATACAAAAAATTGTTTGAAATAAAAGTTGTAGGATTTTAAATTCTCTACAATTTTTATTATATAAAGTTTTGCGCTAAAATGCATATTAAAGCCGTAAAAAAAACGTTTTTACAAGAAAACACCCTCACCAAGAATTTCAGCACACATGACGCCTACCCTATCTTGTAGAGAATAAAAAATTGAGTAAACCAGGCGATTTTAAAAAATATCGTAGGACCAGTTTTTGAGAAAATTACAAAAAAGTGAAAAATTACACGAATAAACTACTACTTCCGGTTGACCGATTTTGATGAAAATGTTCGTGTTGGGTCCGGTAAGGGTGTGTAACTTAAGTTTCAAGTTTCAAGTTCGTGCGACGTTCCGTTCTTGAGATATTTTGTATACACACACACACGCACACGCACACGCACACACACACAGACCAATCGCTAAAAACATGTTTTTTGGGTTCAGGGGGTCTGAAAACATGTAGATTTGGTGAAAACTCGATTTCTTAAAATCGACATGAAAACAATACTTTCCTTCCTATATATTCATATAGGTAAGAGAAAGTAAAAAAAAAGAAACTGTGAGACACTACACACATAAAACAACTAACATAGTACACAGTACCATAGCTCATGCAGGTGGAGTAGGCTGGTTGACCTGCTGCAATCTCTTCACTATTCGAGGATCGGTGGGGAGAGCTAGGTATGCATATTTGCCGCTGACATCCCATTGTCATGGCAATCCGCTCATGCTGGAAGAGTAGCGGCAGCCACACGTATAACTCTTCACTTGGGTACTTATTATGTGCATTACAGCCATTACAAAGGCTATTTAAAACATTAGAAAACGCTCCAAGCAGATACAATAACTTAATGTACTTTTTTACAAGACACTTCTTCATTTATTGTAAAAAAATTAACTATTACAGATATTATATTTATTTTGTGAGAAAAATAAATCCTGATACTATCCAGAAAATAGGTGAAGAGCCTCTTAACCTACTTCACCGGAATAGCCGCCGCTGTCACCATTATCCATTTCACTATTATAAAGCAAAATCTAAAGTCACTATTCTAAAATCTATCTAAAATCACTATTATAAAGCAAAAATATTAGGAAATGGAGAGAAACTAATCCTGAAAACATACAAGTTGGTCATCCTAGAGATAACATCAAACTTAACTGCCTAGGTTTCGCAGATGACTTGGTTTTCCTTGCAAACAAAAAGAAACTTGACTACAAATAACATCTTTAGAAGAAATTGCAGGAAGGATTGGATTGAAACTTTCTTACGAAAAAACAAAATTTATGATGATCGACCGGTTATGTATAAACAAAATAAATATTAATGGGAATCCTATCGACATTGTAGAGTTTTAAATATCTTGGAGAAACAATCACATACAATCTTAATGAGAGGGCAGCATGGAATGAGAGAATTTCTAAACTTTCCAAAAAACAGCAAATTACTAAAAACACTTACAACAAAAAATGTTGTCCACAAATATAATTAAAAATAATATAAATGAAACACTAAGCAATAAAAAGGGTGTGTATAAAATAGATTGTGGTAATGAGGATTGTAAAAAATTTTACATTGGTATGACTAGTCGTAATTTTCAAGTGAGGTATAATGAACATAAAAAAAAAAAAAGCACTGAAATGTGACTACATTATATCTAACTATACCAATCATATAAAAGAAGAAAAACATAAATTTGGTAAAATAGATGAACATTTCAATATAATAGAACAATGTAATATAGAAAATAAAAATAAAATTGAAAAATATGAGATGTTCCACATTTATAAATATTTAAAAGAGCAAAAGCAGGACATTTTGAATGAACAGGTGAAATTTAGGAATGATGAAGTTATATTGACTGCTGCTGCTATCTACAGTAAATATGAGAAGGGATAAATTTAAATAAATTAATTTTAAATCAGTTTTATACAAGTGACTGAAGATGTATCATCTTCTATAGATTTTTAATAAATAGTGTTTTTAGTTTCAATTTTATGTTATTTACTCTGATGATGGTGGATCCACCGAAACACGTGTAAGTAAAAATTAAAATAAAGGTGACGCAGTTTGAAAAGAAGGTTAGTGAAATTATTTTATTAATTCATTATATGAAATAGAAATATTTAAAACTGCAGGATGCATTATAAAGATTTATTTTTGAACAAAAAATGTCTTTCCATTCACACAAAACTTAAACACTACAAAGCAGTTCTAAGATCACAAGCAATGTACAGCAGTGAAACCCTCTTCAGTATTGATGGAAACGGAATAAAAGAAACAATCAGAAAAATAGAAAGAAGGATTCTTAGAACCTGCATAAACAAGAAACACATAGTTGACAACCAGCACAGATTTTTAACAAGAGAACAAATTTATAAAGAAATAGAACCAATTACTGATGCAATGCGTAAAAAGAGACTTTCTTTCTTTTCGCATATCCTTAGAACTCCAGAAAACCGATTATTAAGAAAAATTGTAGAAAAATTCATGTGTGCAAAAACAGAAGGAGCTACAATTCCTTGACTTGAAGAAATCAAAAAAGACAGAACAGAATTAAATCTAACAATTGCTGATGTCAAAGATCGCACACCGGTTTACAAAGAAACAATTAATGACAAAGACAAAATTTTATCAGTAAGAACAATTAAACGAAAAGAACAGGTTTGTTCAGACGAATTGAGAAAAGCAAGATCCGACAGAATGAAAAAGTATTGGCAAGAAAGAAATGAAAAGGAAATAAACTGCCGAAGGAAAAGAACTAACCAAAGAGACTAAAGTGATCCTTTGTGGTCATAAAAAAAAAATAAAAAAAATAAATAAAAAAAAGCAAAATCATAACACCATATAAAATTCTGGCTAGCTGACATTATTACGAACCAAACATTGTCGGACATTGTCTGTCCTTTTCTGACAGACAATGTTCATTTATGTAATGTATTGAAATTATTGTCAAGATTTTTCTATTCTCTTTACCAATAATTACTTACTCTAATTGTCGCTTCTGCATTGCTTCCATATCAGTAACAGCACCAGCCATACCACTGTCAACCGGTTCAACATAGGATTCCGGGAACCAACCAGTTGCGCCTCGTAGTTCACCAGCTAACCAACCAGGTTCAGCATTCTGGTTAATTGGCACCTGTAGAACAAGGAGTTTTTTATAAACAAAACCAATGCAGTATACCCAGACTACTAGGGGCTGACATTCAGATTATATCAATAGGTATAAAATACGATATCTTATTGAAATTACATAATGTGTATTACAATAAAATCTATTTCATTCATAATTAAATAAAATACAATCTTATGCATACATTTTCTATTTTCAAATAGTACATGAATAATAAAGGTACAATACAATGAAATTACCAAAACATCTGCGCAGAAATTTATTAGGTAGTTATGTATTGTGTGGCCATGAATAAAACTTAAGACCACATGTGAATGTGCTTGTCCGTAATTCCTGGATTACCCTTTTACAATAAACAGTAACAATTTGGGGCTATATACAGAAGCAAAAAGTAATTCCAAAAGTTCTGTATTGCAAATACCACAAGGAAAAATAGACTGTGCAATGATGCCGAACATAATTTTTGACATGGTTTGTCCTTAGTTTTTTCAGTTTTAAAGTTCTTTGAGACATCCAGTTTAGAATGGTACTACTTTAAATCCAATATCCACAGAAAAAGCACTAGCTAACTGAATGATCAGATATCTCATTCAATTAATCATTTAGTTAGAATGTAGTAGCTTTATCACTAATTAATTTCTGCTCATTGTTGAAAGAAGCAAGCATGCTGCATATGCATGACCCATCAAAACCAAAGTTTGTGCGAGACAATAAAAATTACCTTTCAACAGTTTTGTTTTCAAGTCAAATGCCACTATTTCAAGGACAAAGATATTATTTACTGAAGGTAAGCCTTGATTTCACAAAATGTTAGAAACAGAAGTAAATCAAATTAGTTTCATCAAAATCTTTGATCGATCTCAAATATTGGGATGTAAAGTAAATATCAAAAACCTTTCAGTGAAAGAATGAAAGTGCAATACACTCATTCCTTCCGATTTTGAATTTAAAATTCCAACTTTCAGACAAATTTAAAAGTAACAGGTGAGCAACATAAAATGAACCCATAACATGACCGGTGCAGAATCGGTTCATTACGTTATAATGAAATTCTACGAATGATGCAAATAAATTAAATAAAAAATATCATTTAATATAATTTAAATGTTGTATTTATTTACCTTATTGTTACTAAGGATGTTCAAAATGACCACCCTGAGCATCGATACAATTTTGTGCTCAACTAAATATATGAAGAGACGTCTGACGCTAAACATTATTGTTAATTGTATTGATTTCTCCTTGAATGTTCACCTTCAGTTCATCAATACTGTGGGGATTAGATGCATAAACACTCTCCTTTAAGGAGCCTCAAAGAAAAAAAATTCAAGTAGACAACTCTGGGGATCATGGAGGCCACCGTCCACTGGTGACAACTTGTTCATTCGTGAAACCAGCATGAACGCAGTAGTGAATGAACCAGCAGTGAAACGTTTTACATGTGATGTGTCGCTCCACCTTGTTGAAAGAACCTGTATTATTTTTTGTTATCTGTTAAATCTTTTATCTTTTAATCAATACTACCACTACTCGCGCATGAAAACATTGTAGGGTAGCGGTTACGTAATGGGTTAGTTTTTATGTTACTCACTCGGTAGTATTTGGTTTGTATAAAACGACAAACAAGCTACACCCAGGAAAGATAACAAATAAAATAAAATCTGTTACAATGCACAGTACAAAGATGAATGAATATTAATAAAACAAATTAAATTACCATAATTATATCTCCCGGTTGAAACGATAACTCATCACCATTCCTGGCAACAAATTCATACAACGCTCTGTATTTGTTGTAACCTGAAATACAAAACCAAAAAAGAATCGTTCAAACAAAATAAATTAATAAAATACCATCTTTATAAGAGAAAAATTAATTTTTACACATCAAGAAAATTAATCTAGTGCTTGGAGGCGTTCCACAAGGGTCAGTTTTAGGTCCAATTCTGTTTCTATTGTATATTAATAGGTTACCAGAAGTCATACCTGATGGCAGAGCTTTGTTGTTTGCTGATGATACTTCAGTAATCATTAACAGTTTACTGGTAGATGCTCTTGAAGTAAATGCACATGTTAACATAGAGTCCGTAGTACAGTTCTTGAATCAAATGTTATTAACAGTTAATGGGAAAAAGTGTCAGTACTTGCAGTTTAAAAATAAACATAACGTTAAAGAAAGTAGAGAAGTGGATGTATTTATTCATAATAATAGTTTAGAGCATGTAGAAACAGTGAAGTTCCTGGGCGTATCTCTAGATAGATCTTTGTCTTGGGACTTCTATATCAATCAAGTTTGTAGTAAAATATCATCTGGGGTATTTGCACTAAAACAAATCGCCAGATTAAATGATAAAAAATTACTAATGGCAGCTTATCATGGCCTCATTCTGTCTCATATCCGTTATGGTATTTTAGTATGGGGTAATTCTAGCATGGGTAATATAAATAGGGTTTTTAAAATTCAAAAGAAAGCTATTAGGTGTATGGTGGGAGCTAACCAGCTAACCTCATGCAGGCCACTATTTAAGGAGCTTAAATTGCTTACAGTTCCCTCCCTCTACATTTTTGAAGTGATTATGTATGTTAGGCAAAATAATTTTATGCAGAATTTCAATGTTCACAATCATAACACGAGAAACAGGAATAATTATTATGTGGCTAATCACTCCACAAAATTGTTTGAACAAAAACCTACTTATGCAGGGAGAAAATTCATGAATAAATTACCCCAATCTTTAAAGTGTTGTGAGGATTTGAAGTCCTTTAAAAAAAATTTGAAAAATTACTTGATCAGTGAAACTTTTTATAGCGTACAAGAATTTCTTTCTTGATAGTAGTGATACATTGTGTGATTCTTATATGTATTTCAGGTGTTATATCTGACGACATGTCCTATACTCCTCCTGGAGTCTCCAGGGCGCAAAAAAAAAAAAAAAAAATTAATTATTTACTGTATTCTACATATCAACTACTTCTACTAGGATACTCCATATAATTACCCCAAGTGATTTACTTTTTTTTGAAGGGGAAAAACCAAGATGGTTATCATTGCCTGTTAGTCCACACAAGGGTGTAGAGGCCTCAAGTGTGGAGCGCAGTTTTCTTACAACACTAAAATCTTACTCACTAGTAACAAAAGCAAGAAAATAAAATTTACATAAAAGAAAAAAGTAATATCACAGGCACAAAGAATTAAAAAAGGCTGTAAAGGGGCCACGAATATAAAAACATAAAAATATAAGCTTAAAGCTAATATAAGAGCTAGAAAATCAAACATTCCACTCCACCCAAGACTTTCACATACTGTCATAAACATTGATGGATCAAAGGAATCTAAGAATCATGTCCACAATAAGCCAAGTTATTGCCAAGTTATAAGCCAAGATTGCCTAGTATATCCCAAAGTTCGAAGGGTATCTTGAATTGGCGAAGCAGAGCTGCGTAACAATCCACCAATACATGTTTGATTGTCAAAGGACAGCTGCACCTGCCACACATTGGAGCATCACCAGAAGTCATGAGATACCCGTGGATTAATCTGGTGTGCCCAATTCTAAGTCGCGCGATTACAACTTCTTCTCTTCTGTTTTTCCTCAGCAACATCTTCATTCATCATAAGTGATACATGAAGACAATGCGTCTCATGGCTAATGGTAATTTTTAAAAAGGCTTTCCTTTGACTTATGGCAAAAACCATTAATGATTTCCATATCTACTCTTTAAGACGAATCGAACGACACTATTTTTGTTTCCAAATTCTAACTTTGATTTCTTGACTTCTGGTTTTGGTCAACATCCAGTCAAAACGAGAACTTCAAACCCAATGATTTTTGTACCTACTCTTTAAGAGGAATCAAATGACACTATTTTTGTTTTCAAATTACAACTCTGATTTCTTGACTTCCGGTTATTTTTTATTTTTTTTTGTTTAACGTCCAACTGTTCTGCAATTACTGCTAATGCAGACGGTGAAGGATGAAATGATATTTTGTAAAGTATGAAAATATGCCGTGCCTGAATGGGATTCGAACCCAAGACCACATGATGAGAGGCGAGCACGTTACGAACTATGCCAATGCGGCCGGCAACTTCCGGTTATGGGCCACTTCTAGTCGAAACTGGAACTTCAAACCCAATCCAGGTCCACTAACTTTTTGAGTAGATTATGAAACCAAAAACTGTGTGTTATCTCCAGTAGTTTCTGATATTTGAGTGTGACGGACGGACATACGAACAAAGGAAAATGATAGATGACAATTTTAAAAACTGCTACCAATTAATTAATCAACTTTTTTTTAAATTAATTAGTGCCTTTAAATTAGACGCAGTGGCTGGAAAAAGGTAAAGTTTTGTTCATTCTATTCTGCAAATACTTGAAATAACCATCAAAGTTACAAGTTTGTTTATTGAAAATGAAATGAGGAAAGATGCAGTACATCTTTTAAAAGATAATGCACAAAATTGAATGTAATATGTCGTCACCGGCTTTTAGTAGCGCAGTCTGTTGAGCTCGTCATAGGATCGACCGGGCATCCGGCGGCATAGTTCAAAGTAAAACCAGATGCTTGGGGAAGCCTTCGCCGCTACCTCAAAGAGGAGCAGCCGCTGGCAAGCGAAAGGGATGTCGTCTTTACCGCTGCCTAAACGATGAGGAGCAGTCGCTGACGCAGCGAACACCTTTCACCGCTGCCTCCGAAGAGGAGCAGTTGCCGGTGAAGCGAAGCGGGATCGTCTGTACCACTGCCTAATCGAATAGGAGCAGTTGCCGACGCAGCGAGCACCTTTTACCGCTACCTCCGAAGAGTAGCAGTCACCGGTGATGCGAGGGGCAGGGAAGGGAGGTGTAGGTGATCGTGCAGAGCAAGAAATACTCAATGTCGAGTGCTAAATCTTCTCCATATCGACCCTCTCATATGAGCGGATCGATACTGACTGTTCACCTTCTCAACTATCACATTCATCAGTACGTAGATACATTTTGCCACTTGGCACATGCACTGCGAGAGGTGTGACCACTGCGCTATCTATCGGGAGCAGCAACCCCATCACAGCGCCAACAGTGGGCAAAATATGAACTACGGACCGGCGTAAAAGTAGTACAGTATTAAATAATAAACTGTTGAATTAATTACTGTATAAGAATCAAACGGCTGTTTTGAGAATCGAGGGGTACGAAAAAGAGGCTGCTGTAAGAAAAGGTGTACGACAAGGTTGTTCTTTGTCACCACTACTTTTTAACTTGTATATAGAAGAGGCTATAAATGAAGTGAAGGAGAAATTTGACGTAGGAATAAAAATTCAGGGAGAAACAATAAAAATGTTGAGATTCGCCGATGATATAGTAGTATTAGCCGAGGCAAAGAATGAACTAGAGGATGCCTTAAATGGAATGGATGAGATCTTGAGGAAGGATTACTTCATGAAAATTAATAAGAACAAAACGAAAGTGTTGTGCAGCAGCAAGAGTGGTTTAGAAGGGATGGGAAATTTAAAAGTAGGCAACGAGAACATACAGGAAGTTGGGGAATTCTGCTATCTAGGGAGTAAAATAACAAAGGATGGTAGAAGCACGAGTGATATCAAGAGTAGAATTGCTCAAGCTAGAAAAGCCTTTGAAATGAAAAACAGCTTACTGACTACAAACATTGATTTACAGATTAGGAAAAATTTCTTAAAACATTATGTTTGGAGTGTAGCATTATACGGAAGTGAAACGTGGGTGATAGGGGCTGTAGAACGGAAGAGGATAGAAGCTTTTGAAATGTGGTGTTATAGGAAAATGTTAAAGAATAGGTGGGTGGAAAAAATAAGTAATTTAGAGGTTCTTAGGCGAGTGGATGAAAAAAGAAGTATATGGAAGCATCTTACCAAAAGAAGGGATAGGCTAGTGGGGCATATCCTAAGACATCCAGGTATTGGGCTATCAATAATGGAGGGTAACATTGAGGGAGTAAATTGTAGAGGGAGGCAAAGATTAGAATATATAAAGCAAATTACAAAAGATGTAGGGTGTTACAGGTATGTAGATATGAAACGACTTGCGCAAGATAGAACAGGTTGGAGAACTGCATCAAACCAGTCAAGAGACTGATGACAAAAAAAAAAAGTTTTATTTTAGGCTGTTCTTACCCCTGGCAGTTTAATATAACTGGTGATTCTGTTATCAATGGCTTCCCTACCCCTTCAATACCCTGGACAATTATTGATAAACTACATAATTGGATTTGATTTACCATTATGAAAAATAAAATAGTGAAAAAGTAAAGACAATTAAGAAAAATTTTAAAAGTAATACCAGGTTCAGCAACAGTGTTATCCTCAGGCCACGCAGCTGGCGTTGAACCCCAAGCGTTATCATTCCATCCTCCTGAAAAGTTATTGACACGTCCACCCTTCATTTCAATAACCTGTTACAAAAATAATAAACAATATATCAGTATGATAATAAACAATAATAATAGATTACAAGCTATCAATGTACTAAAAAGTAAGCTGTACAGAAAAATCTGGTGTGAAACACTCACACAACTTTCTCTTGCCAATGCAAATATTGAACAATATAACCTAACATTAGTAATAAAACATTAGAAATAAACAAAAAACCTAACCTCAATAAACATAACCTCATTTTAATCATGAGTGAAAGATGCAAAATGAAAATCAACCTGTTTGGCTTAAAAATACGGAAAATCCCTCATTCACGCTAAACTAGGCTCTGTAGAGAAAAATGGTCTAAATTAAAGTTGTAGAACTTTTAATTTTCTATAAATTTGATGATATACACTTCTGTCGTAAAATGCATGCTAAGGCTGAAATCTTTAAAAAAATCGATTTTTTACACGTTTTCGTGAGAAAAAACCAGAAAAATTGCTAATTACCGCTAAACTAAGTGTTATTCAAAAACAGTTTGAATTAAAGTTATAGGAATTTAAATTCTCTACAACTTTTATTATACACACACATTTTTGCGCTAAAATGCTTATTTAAGCCACAGTCTTAAAAAAACAATTTTTTTACGTGAAAACAGCCTCTTCAAGAATTTCAGAAGGGGTCAATCCATGTCAATTCAACCACACCATGACACCCAAGTTCTCAGATTTTGATGAAACTTGGTATAATTGTTCATTTTTTGCTTCTAAGTAGCCAAGCAAAATTGTTTTTCTGTATTTCAACCGGTTTATTTTTTACAGCTTATTGAAGTTTTTGTTATTTGATCGTTTTTGACCATCGGGCGGAAGAACCTAATTGTGACGTTAAAAGACAAAAAAATTCATAGCTTCCTTATTTACCAATCAATGATTATGAAATTTTTTATAAGGATACTTCAATATATAAGGATTTGATAAATAACTACTTTTTGAATAAGTAACCATTTTTAGTCTAAAAAAATTTCTTAAGGTCATTTTTTAGATGTTTTTCATCGATACGCAGGGTTTTACGGAAACTGCAATATCTTTGAAAGGGTAAAGAGTAATCAAATAATTCTTTTTGCATTTCAGTTCTACAAAGTCTGCTCTATTATTTGAAGTAATAAAATTAATGGTATTTTTACTCCTTCAATTAAAATTTTTACTTTAAAGACAAAAGTCAGTCATTTTAATTTTTATCCTATTTTTGACGACATGGCAAATTAGAACTTGGTTAAATTATTTCTCGTTGTTATTCAAAATATCATATTTCTACTAACTATACATTAGATAACAATTAATAAAATAATACTGATTAATACTTATTACCTTAAGCATTTAAAAAGCTCTCAACACATTTGCAAGAAGAAATTTGGAAATAGCTTTTAATAGTTCAAAAACAAAGAAAGCAAGTATAAGTTTATAACATTAAATTCTTTCATGCCTCATTAATAAATCTGAGAGAAGTTTATAAAATATTAAATTCTTCCATGCCTAAACAATAAATCTGACAGAAAACAGAGCCTGGCATTTGTTTGCCAGTCAGTCAGATGCTTTTGTTGGAGTGACATCATGTTCCAGGAGTGTATTTGAAGTCTTTTATTGTTATGTTGATCAAGTGTTGAGTTATTGTAATTTTACTGATATACAGTACTTAGTTAAATTGTGCGGGCTTGTTATTCTTAATATGTATGATGATCAATAATTTGACATTTATTATTTGTCAATATTATTATTTATAAAAAGTGAAGTGTGTTTTGTGTTATAGTATGTTCAGTATTAATATTTTTAATTTCTAAATCTGGAAAAAAAGAAAATGCAGTGTGGGGGAAATTTCTGAAGTGAGTGTCACATGTTACACTTTGTTAAACATAAAGCCCTTACTAACAGTTGATAAACTGTCTGAATCAGACTTAAATCTTTTAAAACTCATAACAGGTCTAAGCTGTAAATATACAGTTCAGCCGTTCTTAGTTTGCTCCTACTGTCAACAAACAAAAGCCACCTACTACAGGGTGCACGCTAGAGTCTGCGACTTTACGGATGTCGTATTCCTATTAAGTTAACTATTTTTTAAATTATAAGTACTTTAAGTACTTAAAACATCACTCATGATATGATGTAGGCCTCACAATTTCATTTAGAAAAATAGTTTTGAAAGTATTTTCTATTTAAATACTTTTGAAAGTATTTTGTTGTTACTTTTTAATCAGCGTGTACAAATTTTGATATAATGCGCATGCTCAGTGATGTCATTATTTGTTTACATTAGGAGCAAACTAAGAGAGGCTGGACTTTAGTCTATCTGTTTGCACCATCAAAGTGTTTTTCTGAACAAGTATGAGTTATTACAAAGAGTATGCTGTGATCCCTTAAAAAGACATAAAACTTCAATTAAAAAATCACTGCGTGTTGTAACTGTAGAACACTATAGGGCTATTGCATTTACAGGATATAAAGTTAAACCAGGTCAAAAACTTTGTGGATCTTGCAGAAAAATTTTACTCTCTCAAACTGATGAAAGTAACATTGAAACTGATGACTTAAACATGTATTCCCAGGATGGTGATGATGTTGACATTGGATTAGATCCTGAAGAACTGAATAAGTTACAAAAAGAGAGTGTCATTGAAGAATTAAATACTTCATTCAATGAAATCGGTTGTTCCCCACTGAAACTACATGCTCTTGGTGCGGGTAGTAAATCATCATATGGAGCACAGAAACTGCAACGAGTACACAAAAATTTAAAAAGAAAATTTGAAACAGTCCTAGAAGTTGAGTTACCATCTGAAAAGAAATTTTTAATTTTTACGTAATGTATAGTTAGTAGAAGTATGATATTTTGAATAACATGAAATAATTTAACTATGTTCTAATTTGCCATGTCGTCAAAAATAGGATAAAAATTAAAATGACTGACTTCTGTCTTTAAAGTAAAAATTTTAATTGAAGGAGTGAAAATACCATTAATTTTATTACTTCAAATAATAGAGCAGACTTTGTAGAACTGAAATGCAAAAAGAATTATTTGATTACTCTTTACCCTTTCGAAGATATTGCAGTTTCCGTAAAACCCTGTGTATCGATGAAAAACATCTAAAAAATGACCTTAAGAAATTTTTTTAGACTAAAAATGGTTACTTATTCAAAAAGTAGTATTATTTATCAAATCCTTATATATTGAAGTATCCTTATAAAAAATTTCATAATCATTGATTGGTAAATAAGGAAGCTATGAATTTTTTTGTCTTTTAACGTCACAATTAGGTTCTTCCGCCCGATGGTCAAAAACGATCAAATAACAAAAACTTGAATAAGCTGTAAAAAATAAACCGTTTGAAATACAGAAAAACAATTTTGCATGGCTACTTAGAAGCAAAAAATGAACAATTATACCAAGTTTCATCAAAATCTGAGAACTTGGGTGTCAAATCATTAATTTTTTGGTTGATTTGATGTGGACTGACCCGAAGACATGGCACCTACCCTATCTTGTAGAGCATAAAAAATTAAGTAAATGAGAGGATTTTAAAAACAATCGTACAAGCCGTTTTTGAGTAAATCACAAAAAAGTGAAAAATGACACGAGTAAACTACTACTTTCGGTTGGTCAATTTTGATGAAAGTGTTCGTGTCGGGTCCGGTCGTGGTAGTAGTATCTAACTTAAGTTTCAAGTTTCAAGTTCGTACGATGTTCCGTTCTCGAGATATTCTGTTCACACACACACACAGACTAATCGCTGAAAACATGTTTTTTTTTTTGGGTTCAGGGGTCTGAAAACTTGTAGATCCGGTGAAAACTCAATTTCGAAAAATCGACATGAAAACAATACTTTCCTTCCTATATATTCGTATAGGCAAGAGAAAAGTAAAAAAAAAAACATTTGTACTCGTGAGTTGTAACAAAATATGTAATACCCTTAATAAAGAAAAAGATCATACAAATAAAAAAAAACAAATGACACACCTTATTTCTTTTCTGGTCATAAACAGTGTAGATATCTTCACATTCTGATATCAGAGTGCCCAACTGCTTTTTCAAATCACCGAGTTGAGTATTATTATTCTCTATATCTGCCAATTTAACTTCAATCTGTAAACAAAGAACATTTTAAAGAAATTTTAGCTACTAAAATTACAGCAAAATATTTAACAGTTACCAAATAAATCCTTCATTACATAAAAGTAAACAAAATTACACTGCTAAAGCCAGTTTCTTTGTTAGACGTTAAAACCATACAAAGAAATATGAACAACCTTACATACTCATAATAATGTTGATATCAATCATCATCTATCTATATTCATCTTCTTTATGCCTCTTCCATGTTTTCTCGGGCCCAACAGAACTCCTTTCCAAATCTTTCTCCCACTGACCCATCTCTCCTCCATTGCTCTTTTGGCGTCGCATCTTTTCCTTAATTCATCTGTCTCTAAACCCATCCACTTCATTCTACGTGTTTTTCCATCAATATCCAGGTACAGCAAACTTTTCAACAGTCTACCTTCTCCATCCTACTGACCAAACCATTTCAACTTTGTCTGTTCAACCCTTCTTAATAGGCTGTAACGTTTTTAGCAGTTCCCTAATTACATCATTTTTCATTCCAATTCAAGCAGTCAGATCTATTAAAGATGTTGCCCCCGGTTCGTAGTAGCGCAATCTGTAGAGCTCATCATAGGACCGGCCGGGCATCCGGCGGCGTAGTTCAAAAGTGAAACAGATGCTAATGGAAGCCTTCACCGCTACCTCAAAGAGGAGCAGCCGCTGGCAAGCGAGGGGCAGGTTGTCTTAACCGCTGCCTAAACAATTAGGAGCAGTCGTCGACACAGCGAACACCTTTCACCGCTGCCTCCGAAGAGGAGCAGTCGCCGGTGAAGCGAAGCGGGGTCGTCTGTACCGCTGCCTAATCAAATAGGAGCAGTCGCCGATGCAGCGAACACCTTTCACCGCTGCCTCCGAAGAGGAGCAGTCGCCGGTGAAGCGAAGCGGGGTCGTCTGTACCACTGCCTAATCAAATAGGAGCAGTCGCCGACGCAGCGAACACCTTTCACCGCTGCCTCCGAAGAGGAGCAGTCGCCGGTGAAGCGAAGCGGGGTCGTCTGTACCACTGCCTAATCAAATAGGAGCAGTCGCCGACGCAGCGAACACCTTTCACCGCTGCCTCCGAAGAGGAGCAGTCACCGGTGAAGCGAAGCGGGGTCGTCTGTACCGCTGCCTAATCGAATAGGAGCAGTCGCCGACGCAGCGAGCAGCTTTTACCGCTGCCTCCAAAGAGGAGCAGTCGCCGGTGAACCGAGGGGTAGGGAAGGGAAATGTAGTAGCAGAAAGAATTGACTCAAAAACTCAAAGTTGAGCTGCAATTCCTCCGTATCGACCTTCGATTACGTTAGACTCGATACTGACTGGTCACCTTCTCAACTATCACATTCATCAGTACGTAGATACATTTTGCCACTTGGCACATGCACTGCGAGAGGTGTGACCACTGCGCTATCTATCGGGAGCAGCAACCCCATCACAGCGCCAACAGTGGGCAAAATATGAACTACGGACCGGCGTAAAAGTAGTACAGTATCAAAGAATGCAGTTAAAAATTATTAACGTTTATTTCCATCTAAAAAAACAAACACTGTTATACCGTGCGTTCGGAAAGTCGCTGTGCACTGGAATTGTGACTATGGATTTATGAAAATATGTATAAAGAAATGACTAAGCATTTTGGAAAAAAATTTATTCAATACCTTAATTACATTGTTAAACCGTGATTACATTGTTTATAGAAGGTGTTCGAAATGACCTCCATTGGCATCAATACAGCATTGCACTCGTTTCATTTTGTTTGCAAACACCTTTCGCAACTGAAGAACAGTGATTCCTTGACTGTATGCCGTTATTGCGGCTTTAAGTTCGTCAATCGTGTGTGGTCTGTTCCGATACACAGTTTGTTTCGCCGCACCCCATAAAAAGAAATCGGGGGGAGTCAGATCAGGAGATCTTGCAGGCCACAAATTCTTTGAAATTATTCGTTCACCAAACACGTTGCATAACGTTTTATACAGTTGCGAAAGGTGTTTGCAAACAAAATGAAACGAGTGCAATGCTGTATTGATGCCAATGGAGGTCATTTCGAACACCTTCTATAAACAATGTAATCACGGTTTAACAATGTAATTAAGGTATTGAATAATTTTTTTTCCAAAATGCTTAGTCATTTCTTTATACATATTTTCATAAATCCATAGTCACAATTCCAGTGCACAGCGACTTTCCGAACACACGGTATTTGGCTAACTGATTCAAGACACAACTGTACCTCTTCTTCACTTGAAAAATTCACTGATACTGTATTTTATAGAAATCTAGTAAAATGTTTCTATCTCTTTTCCGCATGTTGTTTTGTGTATTATCCTTTTCTAAATATGATAGCATAAATCAAAATATGTTATCGTTTATTTTGACGCTAATTGTAAGGTTTAATCGAGGGATAGGCAAGACAGGGTGAGTTAACTTTCTTTGTTCAGTTTTACAGTCATAAAATTTTTCGCCGGCAGTTCTAATTTATTGGTTTCGACCGTAACATTAAAAGCTAACTGATGATGTCATTTTCAAACAAATACCTTCTTTTGTTGAAAAGTTATGGACAAAAACACCCAAATTTTAGTACTGGCTCATTAAAAAAAATCTCTTTCGCGTAACACCACGTCATCAATTTTCATCGTACAAATATGCAAGATACATCAAATGAAAGAGAAGAAAATTCTCCATCCCATAAAACTAAACTTGTCGGAAAATAATGAATAGTTGCGGAGAAAATTGAGTTTAAAGAAAGGTGATGATGCATGTGTGATTTCTGGCTTCCAGGTTGGCAAGGAATAAGTGGTACCTATGACAACTGCAGAATGAATTTCAATACTTGCACCTAAGTGATAGAAAGGGTAAAAACAACCCTAAAACAATAAATACTATTTCAGTACCTTCTCCAAGAGCTGTAATTTTCGAAATTTACCAAAGTTGTTCAGAAGAATTTTTTTTTATTTACTTTATTTATGAAATCCACAACTGTGTTGTAAGATAAATAACCAGTGAACACGATGGTGGGTGAAAGAATGAATGAAATGACATGGAGAGCACCATCCATTGACAGGTCTCCGACATGTTATTAGTTACTTCTTACTAATTCAACGATTAATTCATCAATTCATTCATTAATAACAGTTACCGTTTTTAAAACAGGAGGTCCCTGCTCCACTTCCTCCTTAGTCGTCTTTGAACGTTGTTTGGTAGATGACAGGAGGAAAGTTTCGATTTGGATGAGCGAAAAGTCTAGAAGAATTTAAGTGCACAATGAAACCAATAAAGCAGTTTATTTCACGCACTTCTCTGAAGAAGTTAATAATTAAATTTCTAATAATAATATAAAATTCTCTCCTGACAATCTAAATAACTTATCAAATCCCTTATCATACAATTAACTAATATGTCAATACACCACAAAAAAACAACTGAAAATACAATTAAAAGTAACAATTTACCTGTTTTTCCATGTCCTCTAATTTATCTCTCATCTGTTTGAGTGTTATTTGCTTATTATTGAAAGCGATCTTAGCTTGTTCTTGACCAGCAGGATCGTTCGCTAAATTCATTTTATTCTTTGCTTCTAATCTAGCCTTCTCTTGAGTGATCGCTAATAATCTTGCATTGTGTTCTTTTAGACGTGCTTTTAACGTACTCATTTCACTTAATTGTGAATCTCTAGTGCTTCGCATACCATCAATCGTTGACTTTACGCTTGTAACTCCTGTTCTTGTTTCACTAATCTTTTGAGATAATTCCTTTATTCTTTCATTCTGTAAACAACAATTTACTTTAAGTAAAACCACTAAAAAAAGCAAAACTGTTTGTAATGTTTTCATTGTTAACAAAAGTTTTTTAATAAACTCGTAAGACTAACATTAAACTTTTGTTAAACATTTTCCTGTGTATTATTTAGAATTATAGAACAAAAAATAAAAAAGCACTAAATACACAACAGATGATTCTCAACTGATTAAAAAAAGGCAATTGGTCTTTTCGGATATCATGTATTCATCTTCAGTAACAATATTAAGATGTCAATGCACGCACACTTTTGTCAGTTTTTTGCACAGATCATAATTTCTATATAAATTTTGCCTGATTTGGCATTATTATAATTTTATTAAACATTTTCCTGAGCATTGAAATTTTATGCATTGGCATTTTAATATTTCAACTAAAGATGGATACATGATATCTAAAAGGACCTATTGCCTTTTTTAATCGGGCGAGAGTTAACTGTTTTGTATTTTCTGGGTTTTTATATTATAACTAGCATGCCCCGTCGCGGCTCTGCACGCGAAAAATGGTGTAGTAATCACTTTATTTAAAAATATGATATAAATGATTCTAGTCATGACAAAGTACATGTACATCAACAAAAACATAACCTCGAACACGGCTCAATGTTTTTCTACATAGTTCACAAAATATTCGGTAGATTTCGCTGCAAGCATAGAAACAATGTTTTTCTACATAGTTCATGAAATATTCAGTAGATTTCGCTGCAAGCATTTTTTATCTAACCTCATAAAAGCCTTAATGTAGGATATAAACATTATTTTCAACCCTTTAGGGCTAACTTTTTAAGGGTTCAATAGCCTAAAACCTGCACCGGCATCATAGTTACAACTTAAAAAAACTGCATGAAAATTGGTTCAGTAATTTAGGAGATAAAGGGGAACATCCACACATACATACACACACACACATCAAATTTTATATATATATATTTTTTATAATATTATGTTACGCTACATTTTCATTACCTGTAACCTTATTTTAGCTAAAATGAACAGATTCACTGCACAAATAACAGAAAACAGTCAATTTAATTACAAAAATTTGTTTAAATTTCTGGTATTAGAATATGAAATAGGTACCAACCAGTTGTGAAAGTTCGATACTGAGGTTTTGATTGTGGGCTTTTAATTTAAGAACAGTTTCCTGTTCCTTTTGCCTTTGTGTTTGTAATTCTTGACTCCTTTGTTTTTCCATTTCAAGTTGCCTTTGTCTTTCCATCTCACTGAAATTCACAAACAAAATTAGGATCACAAAAAACTCTTCAATAGATCCCACTTTTCAATAACATATTCATTAAAAAACATAAAACACTGATCACAAATGCACAAAAAATTTGTTATAATTCTTTAGCACGAAAATATTACTTTTATTATTTCAAAAAAGGAATTTTTTGTTAACATTTTGTCGCCACCGGCTTCTAGTAGCGCAGTCGTTTGAGCACACAGGACCGGCCGGGCCTCCGGCGGCGTAGTTCAAAATAATGAAAACATCGAAGGGGGGAGGAAGGGAGGTCATCTTCGCCGCTGCCTAAAAGATTAGGAGCAGCCGCCGACATAGCGAACACCTTTCACCGCTGCCTCCGAAGAGGAGCAGTCACCGGTGAAGTGAATCGGGGTCATCTGTACCGCTGCCTAATCTAATAGGAGCAAGTCGCCGACGCAGCGTGCACCTTTTACCGCTGCCTCCGAAGGGGAGCAGTCGCCGGTGAAGCAGGGGTAGGGGATGGAGGTACAGATGACGGAATGAAAACTCAATGTTGAGATGTCAACTTCCCCGTATCGATTCTCGCACACAGAGAACATCGATACTGTCACCTTCTCCTTCTCAACTTTTGCATCGCGAGTGCATAGGCACCATATGTTGCCACTTGGTACATGCGCTGTGAGAGGTATGACCGCTGGCGCATTCTATCGGCAGCAGCAACCCCATCACAGCGCCACAGTGGGCAAAATATGAACTACGGACCGGCGTACAATTAAAAACAGTATCAATTTTTCAGTATTAAAAATAGTGTAGGAATAAAAATTGAAACAAATTTTGTTTTTTTTTGTGATCTTTTGAAGAAGACTAAAATATCAAGTACAGAAGAACAATAATAAAGTAAGTAATCAAGTTGAATCAAGACTCAAAACATAAATCAATGCAGTTTAAACTTCTTAAAGCAGTTACAATAATTTATTACTTATTTCAAACAGGACATTTTTAATGGGTGTTGGGGTTTAAGAAAAAATTTTAATTTCTGCAATAATAAAAAAATGGCTATTCATAGTTTATCTGAATTTTGTTCAGATCTAAAGGCAACTTAATAAAACATTAAGTTACATTGCCTAAGTTTACTTATCCGCGGGCAATTGAAAAAAAAATCAAGTTCAAATTATCGGATTTATAACAATCTGTTATAATTCGGTTGCTCGTTTTTGGATCTTAGCTGAAAGATGTGCACAGCAGGATCTTGTTTGAGGCAAAAAGTGCAAGATTAGAGTCTATATAACAAGGAATTATGGGAGAAACTGCGACGTAATGTAAAGTAGTAGGGGTCATTTAGAATTCTTGTTGTTTTTCCATTGCGATTCCAGCGTTCAAAACATTTTTTATACTCATCAGAAATGGCTGACAGGTTCCTCCCCCATTTTTTTCTTGACCTCATCAATATTGTCAAATCTAAGTCTTTTCATAGACCTCTTCATGCATGAAAAAGAAAAAAATCACATGGAGCTAGGTCACGTGAGTAAGGTGCATGGGGCAGCAGAACCATGCCAAAACTGGCTAACAGACATGGCTGTGAGTGCAAGTACCTTGTCACAATGGAAAAACCAGTCCCCTGTCTGTCAGAATTGGGTCTTTTTTACTAGTACAGTAGCACAATCTTCTTAAAACCTCCAAATAAAAAGCATTATAAACGGTCTGGCCTGGTGGAACACACAACTTCACAAATTTTCTCAACATTTTTGTCTGTTCAGGCAGTTGATGGACGTCCAGAACAACAATCCAGAAAGCCATCAATCGACATGTCACTATTTTTAAACAGTGAAAACCACTTGTACATTAGACTTTTTCCTTTAGCATCATCTTTGTAAGCTGTCTTCAACATCAAAACAGTTTCAATAGCGTTTTGACAGAGTAGGAAGCAAAATTTCACAGCCACACACTCACCTAAACTCTCCATCACAAAAAACGAAAAGAGAAAAATACAGTACCAATGAAAAAAATTACTACAGGCAAACACAACAAGCCTGGTCGATGACCTAGACGGCACTGAACTGGAGACAAGTCATGCTACACATGCTTAGCGGGAAAAACATATACAGTAATCCCTCATTATCTGTGGGGGTTACGTTCCGGCGGGTTACCGCGGTTAGTAAAACCGCGGATCATAAAACGTTATATGAACGAAAAGATAAGGGTTAGGTTCTAAAGGTAAAGTCCTGTAGCCGTTTTAAGTGTTTAATAGTTTTAGGAACATTTTACCATTATTATAATCTATGAATATTTAATAAATACAGTAATGTACGCATAAAAAATTTAAGTTGCTTTAAAATAGTTTGTTATGGCTCTTTGCTTCTTCTTCTTGTCAAACTCCTTTTGGATTTCTTCATATGGTATTATCAGCTCCTGAGTTCTCTTTTGAATTGAAAGGCTCATTCCATGACTGTATCCGTCTCCAACATGTGGTTAGCCAATGCGTTGCCATGCTGAGGATCTCGTTGATGGTTTATGAAGAAATGCTTGGCTTTGTTTAAGGATCGTCGAACACACAAAGAACAGTACGTACGTACGAAAAAGTTAGACTGACACATGGAGGAAAACGTACGGAGAAATTACAGTATGGTGCCTGGGCGTACGTATGGCGGTGAGGGTGGGGTGTTACTGACGGGGCCCGGTACCCGGTGACAGGCTCACTACGTACATTACGCGGAAATCTAACTTGGCTCATGGCGGCCGTCGCCATACTAGTGTGTGACTCAACATGATACGGATACCAAAACATTTATTCAAACACATGTTTTCAGAATTGTATGACTTCCCAACCAAGTATGGTGTACACAAGATGAGAAAACGTATGTATTTTAAGGTTTTAGGCCCACGGACAAAGTCCACGGATGCTAAACCCGTGGAGAGCAAGGGATTACTGTACTACGCAAGCCCTTTCTACAGCAGCGCTATTCCGGTTTCTTTTGAGTATCCTCTCGTACAATTCAAATAACCGAAAATTTATTTTACAATGGAAATAGCAACAAGATTATCCACAAGCTTCCTACCAAACTTACCGTCTAGCTGCTTCTCGTTGTTCTTGAGCACGCCGCCTTTCTTCTTCTCTTTGTTGTTCCAACTCACGCTGCTTTTGAAGTTGCTTCTCAAATTCTTCCTGTCTTCTGCGTTCTTGTTCTAACCTGTCACATACAATTGAACAAATTAACTTACTATAATAAAACTTAAACAACAGACAGTTTAAAATTAGTATACACGAATGGATAACAAATGTAAGTAGAGATAACATAGAAATAACACTTACTGAATAAATAATGGCTCACTTATTTGTATTTCAAATTTATTTTTTGTATTTCAAATTGACTATTTACATTATAAACTTTTTAACATAATAACATATACAAAATTTATAACAAAATGTTTTAAAACTTAACTAAGACTCACTTAACTAATCAGAAACGTTGTCGTTTTACAAACAAATAACTAATTAATAACAATAATAATTGTGTTTTATTTACAAAACTTAGCCTACATTGAAAATAATACAATTTATATATACTAACTAGTTTTATATACGTTTTCTTAGTTTTTAGATTATATTGTTTAGTTAGTTGACTATATTATAACTTAAATTGCAGGAGATTTAATATCTTAAACTATTTAATAACGTTTTTTCAAATAAGTTTTTCATGATTTAAAGCCCTAATCCTGTTTTATCTCACTTGTACTGTGAAAACTGTATAAAAGAAAAGAACACTTAACTTAGGACATAGCTTCTAGCCTTAGTTGGGTAGGTAGATTTCCTCATCCTCAAATAATGTGCATTATTGTTAATGTAATATAGTTTTTAGAAAGGATGTACTTAAAATAATATTGTAAAAATAAGGAAATAGGTATTTATTATATTATTATTATTAGTCGTAAAGCTCCTGAAGTGGAAGACACTAAGTAAATCTGGTTTGTTTTAGGGATTTCTTGTCCTTTTTAACTCCCCACCAGTTTTTCATTCTTTGTGAGAATTCAGCTTTTCTTTGTTCACTCCATTTTGTTCCGGTTCTTGGAGCTTTTTTCTCTGGTTTAACCTCCCATTTTTTAACTTTTGTTCTAAAATTGTCTCTTATGAGAATTTCTTCTTTTGTGATTTTGGCCAATTTTAAATCCTTTTTAACACTTTGTATCCATTCCCCCCCATTAACAAGTGATATTATTATTATTATTATTATTATTATTATATTAAACTATTGAATGTGTTAAAATACCATAAGGTAAGATTACTAGATTAAATGTATATCTGTTTGATTAGCCCTACGGTTTAGTTTTCCTTCCTGATAGGGAAAATGGAGTTCATTGACGTTTTTGTTAAAGTCACTTGAGTCACGAGTTTGCCCTTGTTTGCATTGAGGGGTAAAGGGGGAACAGCATCTGTGCGCATGTGCGACTGCTTTAATTTCAGTACGACAAACATAACTACTTACACTATACCCAGAGCATATACAATATATCGCGGAACCTTTTGTAGGTTAACTCTACAAATATAACTGTTACCGTAAACAGAAATGTCGGTTTCTTGAAAACGTGGTCGAACTATTCAGTGCTGAACGAAATCTAATATGCAATGTAATAAAATGTTGTGAAGTTGAAGCTAAACAAAAATGTCTATCCGTGGCGCTTAACAAAAGCCGTGAGCGAGCGGCTAACTACTGTAAAGTTTCTCTTTCCACAATTTGAAAAATAAAGAAGGAAATTGAGGACATGAAGAAGCTATTCTTTAACAGTTTTTTTGACACCTGGTAAAAAAAGAAAACAGTTAGGTAGATACTAGAGAGACTGATAATGAAAACGCCGATGACAGCAATAGTAAAGAAGGCGATTCATTCGTAGATACAGTAAATTAAACATTTGTAGTCATGTAATTAAGCTATAGGCAATATTACAGGTCACAATTATTTCTTATAAGCTTTATGAAGAAACCATTTTCTCGGAATAAACCACAGTTTACAATTTGCATCTATAAACGACACGGTAGTGAAATGTACGAGTAGTGTCTCACTGTTGAGGTTGGCAGCACTGCAAATATTCCACTTCTCTTCCTCACAGCCCATCCATACACAAAAGGCAATCTCGTGACTTCACTATCTATACTGTCCTAATGCATTTGCTTTAACATCTAGCTCAGGTCGTCCCCATTTCCCTGCTTAGAGTAGGTATTTATTTATGGTGGAATAGATTGGATATTGGAAGATGAGGAGACCATCCAAAAAAGAAATTAATGAGTAATCGTTTGTTTGTTTATTCCCAAAAATCTCAAGAACCACAGAACCAAACATCTACAAATTTTGACAGTACCCCTATTTATAGTTTTCCAGAAAGTCATGGGCAATGAGAACACAGTGGAGGTCCAAGGAACAAAGCCCTTAGGGTAGATATTAGAAATGGGATCATTTCGGTCAAACAAACTTTTTAGACATATTACGATCACCACAATTTTCTTATACACAGCTAATCTAAATTCATTACCTAAGCTTTTCTTTTTTTTCTTGCTCCTCACGCTCTTTACGTTCTCTTTCTTCTTGTTCCTTTCGCTGAATTTCTAACAACGCCTTTCGTCTTCTCTCAAGTTCTGCTTGACCCTTTTCGAAATTCTCTTTTCGTTTATCTTCAAAAGTAACTGCAAAATGAAAATAGCAAAAAATTAACTTACCACAAAATTACTTTATATCACCTGAACAAAAAATAAATAAAAACCACTGAATTTCAAAAACACTAGAACTAGAAAAACCATAATTCAAAAAAGAAACAAAACAAATCAATTACGAATTCAAGTATAAAAAACTGAATTATTTTATTTCAGTTGTGTTTAACTTAATTACTCTTAACTACTTGCAAATTCCAACCAAAACTATAAAAAAGATTGGGTTCATATCTACAGTCAAATCAAATACACTTTTGTTAATTTACTAACTATGACATTATGAAATCAAATTTATAGTTTCAGCACAGCAAGTAGATGAAGTAGTGTCAGCAATCCTGTGTATTAACATTGCATTGTGGTGGACAAGTGAACAAAAAGTACTTCAGTAGCTAGAAGGCATAGTAGGTTTCTAATAACCTATATCTGGTTTCTATCTAGGTTTCAATCTGCTCCATAACATAAAAATGTTAAAGGCAAAGAGTAGAATAAATAAAATATTCAGGTGGAATAAATAAAATTCAAGAGGAGTACACTAGGAACATATGCAGGCGGAATAAATAAAATTCAAGAGGAGTACGCTAGGAAAGACAAGAAAAGATAGAATGAGAAACTATGTAATAATGAAACAACTGAGGGGGGGGGGTCAACAGCCTGATCAGGAGAGTTGGACAGAAAAATCTACAATGGTTTGGTCATTAAAGTACAATGGAAGAGGGTAAATTGTTTAAAAGGATGCTGTTCTAGAAGGAGGGAAAAAATCAAATGGCAGACCAAGAGTGAAGTGGTAGGTTCAGTAACGGATAAATTAGGAAAAAATGCGAGTAGAGATGGTTCAACGATAGAAAGAGGTGGAGAGAAGTTGTGCTGGCCCTAACTCAATGAAATTTAGATGTGGGTTAAAGAGGAGGATATAATTACACATTATGTGTGTGTGTTAAATTTTTTATTTTGTTTTTGTTTTGGACCTCTATCACGATTGTTAATCAGTAAATTACAGTATTGTGCGAATTAATGTGAACAAACAGAAATAATTTGTAAATATGATTTATTTAGGACAAAGATACATTTAGGTACATTTACATGAGATAATTTCCATTAACTAGTATTTAATGTGTCCCCCTTTTACTTTTATGACTTCCTGGAGTCTTCATGGCATGGAATCCACAAGTTTTTTGCAATTGTTTGTGATGGCTTCATCTCTAAACCAAACCTGAATCACTGCTTCCACCAGTTTTGTTTTTGTCGTACAGTCCAATTTTTGTAGCCTAGCCTTACATATTGCCCACAAATTTTCTATAGGATTAAGATCAGGTGAATTCCCAGGCCAATCAAGAAGGGTAATATTATTATCTGGCACGGAGCCGAGTCTTGTTGAAAAATTGCGGTCCCTTCGGCCTGTACTTTATTAAGTTCTATAGCTAAGCGTTGCCCTAGCAATGCTTTGTATTTTTCACTATTCATCATACCTTCAATTGGAATAAGTGTGCCAGTACCTGAGTATGAAAAACAGCCCCAGAACATTTTTTTGGGGGGATGTTTGACTGTTTGGTTAACCAACTTATGAAAACTGAAATTTTGTCTCTGTTCACATTAATTCGCACAATACTGTATTTGTAAAATTTTAGTGTATAATACTGTTTTAGTTATATTTAATTCTGTTTACATTATTGACTATTTTTGATTGTATTTTCTCTCCTTTTATTTGCTTTTTACTTTTATATTGTCTTTTGTTCTGTAATGAAATATTGTTTCTGTAATTGGGCCGTGTTCGGCCTGTTGCAAACAATTAAATAAAATAAATAAATAAATAATCCATTTTTTCTGTGGATGAATTGAGCTATACTATTTTTCAAGGCTGATGAGCTCTGCCCCTTACCCACTTTATAGCTAGCCAATGACTTGCCAGCAACGTTGCCAATACTTTCTCTCGTAGCTCTGTTATACCGTGCGTTCGGAAAGTCGCTGTGCACTGGAATTGTGACTATGGATTTATGAAAATATGTATAAAGAAATGACTAAGCATTTTGGAAAAAAATTTATTCAATACCTTAATTACATTGTTAAACCGTGATTACATTGTTTATAGAAGGTGTTCGAAATGACCTCCATTGGCATCAATACAGCATTGCACTCGTTTCATTTTGTTTGCAAACACCTTTCGCAACTGAAGAACAGTGATTCCTTGAATGTATGCCGTTATTGCGGCTTTAAGTTTGTCAATCGTGTGTGGTCTGTTCCGATACACAGTTTGTTTCGCCGCACCCCATAAAAAGAAATCGGGGGGAGTCAGATCAGGAGATCTTGCAGGCCACAAATTCTTTGAAATTATTCGTTCACCAAACACGTTGCATAACATTTTATACAGTTGCGAAAGGTGTTTGCAAACAAAATGAAACGAGTGCAATGCTGTATTGATGCCAATGGAGGTCATTTCGAACACCTTCTATAAACAATGTAATCACGGTTTAACAATGTAATTAAGGTATTGAATAAATTTTTTTCCAAAATGCTTAGTCATTTCTTTATACATATTTTCATAAATCCATAGTCACAATTCCAGTGCACAGCGACTTTCCGAACGCACGGTATATTTCGTCAGCCATTTTTTTTATCTTTCAATAACAATTATAACATATAAATACAATCAACTGATTATATTATAAAGTATTGGATGTTAACACACTCTATAATCGATGTGTTCAGTACGGGATGCAAGATGAGAGTGAACTATTGCGGCTCTTACACGCATGCGCACGTAATGTTTGTCAGGTACAATCTGACAACGCTGGCAAACGTTCTGATTGGTCTAAACGTGTGGAACAGCAGAGCTCATCAACCATGAAAAGCATATTATATAATTAATTAAACACTATTTTTGCTTATTCCTTCTTCTTTAGCCTTAGCACATCTTTCTTTCATTATTCTAGATCTCCTTCTTGTTCTTCTTGAGAGAACATTGCTTTCTTTTTAAGTTTAATCACTGTGGATTTAATTCCAAATTGTCTATATACTTTCTGAAAGTTTCCCAATCTAAACATTCACTTTCTGTGATTCCTAAAATTTTATTTTCGTTTCCTGGACAATTCATGTATCAATTTTAAATTAACCGGTTTATTAAATATTTGTTTGTTTAATCTTTGTTCATTCATTCTAACCATAGCTCCAAAAAATTTTACCCTTCGTTTGACTATGATTGGTTATAAATGGATTTAAAATTTTCGTAGTTTTTCATTGGATTCTTTTTTTAATGTCACTAAACCAATTTCTTTAAGAGGCCTTATTTTTTTAAGATATTTTGTCCCATCATTTTTAGTTTGTTAATGTCACTTGTTCTATACTTAATAGTTTCTATACCGTACAAAATGATGGATTTCAACACTGTTTTATAGTGTTTTAACTTTGAATTTTTCGAGATGTTGGTCTTTGTGTAAAGATTCATGGTTAAATTAAATAAATGTTTTACCTTTTTAATTCTTGATTCCATTGAGAATTTTGAAAGATTATTATTTTGAATGATTTTCCTTAAGTATTTAAATACGTTGACAATGTGAATTTTCCCATACTTGGTACTTAAATATTTCCTTTTATAATCACTGTTAGTTGTCTGTGGATCACTGTTAGTTGTCTAATACTAGAAATTTAAACAAATTTTTGTAATTAAATTGACTGTTTTTCTGTTATTTGTGCAGTGAATCTGTTCATTTTAGCTAAAATAAGGTTACAGGTAATAAAAATGTAGCGTAACATAATATTATAAAAAATATATATATAAAATTTGATGTGTGCGTGTGTGTGTATGTATGTGTGGATGTTCCCCTTTATCTCCTAAATTACTGAACCAATTTTCATGCAGTTTTTATAAGTTGTAACTATGATGCCGGTGCAGGTTTTAGGCTATTGAACCCTTAAAAAGTTAGCCCTAAAGGGTTGAAAATAATGTTTATATCCTACATTAAGGCTTTTATGAGGTTAGATAAAAAATGCTTGCAGCGAAATCTACTGAATATTTCATGAACTACGAGGTAGGGTCAAAAAGTTCCCGGAATTGGTTATTAAAAATTTATTAAAAATATTTATACACATTTATAAACATTTATATTTATAACATTTCTGTTTTTTTTTTCAAAATTTAAATTTTTAAGCCTGTTCTTTCTGCAATAATATATATGTACAATACAATTTTTTACATTAAAGCAGTGCCATATACCAATAAACCTGAAAAATTGAAGAGGTCGGGAGAAGACAGCGCTAACCCTCATCAACATAATTTTACGTAATTTCATTTTTAAAGCTTACTGAAATCAACAAATCATGTTTTTGAATTTTTGTGAAACATTTATTATTTTCTTTTAGTCTAGGTTCTTCAGATCGTAAATATAGCATTTAAAACGTGCTGCATATTTTATTTTCACAGAATATTTAAGAAAAATTATGCTGGAAATTTTGTGGGTAGCACTTTCTTTTGCCAACCCCTTTAATTAAGGCTTTCCAAGGGACCGCTAGATGCTGCATCTCATAATTCAAGGGAAACTCGTTGGTAAACGCTCAGTGGGACGCAGATGAATATCCTGGTTAAGAAACCTGAGAGAAGCGTTTAACTGCTCGTCGCATGACCTTTTCAGAGCAGCAGTGGAAAAGGTACAACTGACCATGATGATAGCCAACCTTCGTAATGGAGAAGGCACCTGAAGAAGAAGAAGGAACCGCTGACTCATTGGTGCAGTTAACAGTCCAATGACCTTCTTCCATGCCATAACTCCTGAGTTCGATTCTCAGTCAAGTCCGGCATTATTTCATCAATCACACATCGATGCCAATATTGTCCTTATTGTGCATTAAAGTTCGACATTACACAAGAAAAAATTTCTACGTAACAAACGGGCCAAATACTAATAGTACCGTACGCAGAAATTTATTGAAACTGCACGATTTCACACACTACTTTCTTCTACCTGCTATGATTTTAGCGTTTCAATAGAGCAAAATTATTTTTTTGTTAAATTTAATTTTACGACTTAAAATGTTTTAAAAAAACATTATGTTTTTTTAAAAACATACAATTGTAAATAATCTCAATAAAACAATAAATACTACATATAAAATATTAAAGTTACATTCTGCAAACAATAATACAGATTTACACAGTTGTTCTTGAGGAACTGATTTACTTGTATAACACTTTCTCAAACAATTCAAACACAATAAAAGTATCTAAAATTTTTTTTAATGACAAGACATACACAATAACACATGTCACAGTTAAATATATCACTTACATGAAAACCTTTCGGCGAATGGAACCATCATCATCACTGTTTATAGAAAAAAAATAAAGAAAATAAAACACTTTGGCAAATAATAAAATTAACATTTTGGTGAATCCATGTATGGAAAATGAATAAATCAAAACAAACAGATAACCAAAAATACAGAATAAAACTGGTGCAAAACTCACACGACTTTCTCTTGTCAATGTGATTATGAACAATTTAATCTAGGTAAATTCATGAGTAACAAAAAGATTTAAGGAGTAATACAATAAACAAAATTATTGGAAATACTTTGTAAAAGTATAATTCACAGCTATATCCTAATACAAAAACACTTAAAGAAGCCTTTTAAAAAGACCATTTTTAAAAAACACATGATAAATTTCAACATTCATTTATGCTGTAGATTTATGAACACAGAAAGTTTCAATTTTTTTTTAAATTTTTGTTCAAGGAGTTAAACAAAATAAAAATCCATTAAAATTCAAGTCATTTTTTTTTTAAATCGTGAAACGTTTTTTTACTAGGTCACAAGAAAGATTTTTTTTCATTTTGTATAACCAATCACAGTAGAAAAAATATTATTCTAATATAGCTTTTTATCAATAAGCTGTATCTCGTTGGTACTGAAAAATAATTTTTTTAACCTCCCCTTAGACTTACTTAACACGTTCAGCACGGATGCCGCCTTAAGGCGGCATATACAATACCACATTTCTATAGCTTTTATTAAATCGCCGGTGTACTGGCAGTGTAAGTAAAGGTTGTTCAGGGGTTCAGATCTATTCTACGAGCGCCACTGTGAAGATCGTCTTTTGTTACCAACTGCCGGGAATTTTTGAACGAATTTTAAAAGTGTAGTCTATTCGGACGTCCTAGTGCCATGTAATTTTGTTTTATTTAATTATATAATTTATTCTACGTTCCCAGTGACTTCTTTTTACAAATAAAAGGTAAGAATAATAAATTTTTACGTAAAAATAGTTTAATTATTACTCAAAAGAAATTTCTGTTACTTTCTGAACTCGCGATTTCTATGCACTCTGTTTCCTTTGCAGGCCTACTGTACGTTATATAATATACTGTACTATTATTACTAATGTTTCCATATTGCCATGTTCACATTAAAAATTATTAATTAATTTATTGTAAACATGTAAATATATTTGTTTTTATTCTGGGATATTTAAAAAAAATTTACATAAATTTTAATATTTACATTTTTAAAAATTTTAATTTTAATTTTACATATTAAATTTTGTGAATAAAATATTTTTTATTATGAAACATAATTATCGTACTTCTTTATTTTACACATAAAAATAATTTTCAATTATTTAATAACTTATAAGTATAAATTTTTCTAATAATTAAAAAGTTAATTTCAAATATAAATTTCGTAAAAACAACAAATGCGTATAATACCGTAATATATTGAGCCGGTGAGTAGTTGAGCAAATAAGGAAGATCGTTTCTGTGGCCTGATGCCGCGTTAAGGCAGCATGGTATATTTTAACTGTAATGGCGGGTCGGCGTAGCGAAGCACCCGTGATTCTAGCCGCCGTGCTGAACGTGTTAAAAAGTGTTTATATCTATCATGTTGAAATAAACATTAAATTAAATATGAAGATGAAACAAATTAATACATAATTCTTCAATACAGAATTATTGAAAAAATTATAAAAACCAACCTGAAGATATCCCAGCTAACGGATCTCCTTGTTCACTGTTAATACTATTCTGCCGTTGACGCCTCAGTGTAGGAGGTATTAGATCAGGTGGAAGCGGCACAGGTATTTTCTCACCGGTTCTAGCAAGATCGCACAAATGCATTGCCAAAACAAACTCCTCGCATGATAATCTACCATCTGAATCCATGTCGGATAAAGTCCTATAAAAAAAACGTACACACGTAAGAATACATACTCCTAATTTGCTGATCCATATGTTATCAGTTATTCTATAGACAGAAAAATCTCCTTGGTATATTGTATCCTAAATAAAATATAAACTGGTTTATAAAATTTAAAAGATTGTTAAATTACAGCATAATGTTAAAAAAAACCTGGATTATCAAAATCAGAATGCATAACAAATAAAAATTAAACATTTATACACATTTTCTCTCGTCAAGTAGGTAAAATTTATTGTAAAATTTAGGTACAGATCTGGTTCTAAAAAAAAGTGTTTTTCTCAAAAGAGACTTCCATTGATTCAAACAATTCAATTTCAACAATTGTATCATTTTTTTGTTGATGATAATTAAGTGACACTTAATACTTGACTGCTGAGTTTTACCAATATCCATTCATCAAGTTTTCTACTTATTCAAAAATCCAAGTAAGTTTAGAGTCCAATTTAGAGTTAAACCCTTGATTGTAAAAATTACTATTTCTAGTATTCTACTAAATTACTTACATTTTTAAAGTTTGTTCATACTACATTAAAACATTATTTTATCATCCTTTGCTTTGAATTCAAAGAAAAACTTGACAAAAAAATCATTTAGCATAGCTTCTTCTTCTTCTTTTAGTGCCAACTCCATAACCGAAGGTTGGCCACAACACTCGCAAATCACTCTCTATCATGAGCCACTTTCAAATGAATGTGTGCACTCAAGTTTGTCCAGTCTCTAATGTTCTTTAACCACAAGCATTTCCATCGCCCAGGCCTGCGCTTGCCTTCAACTTTACATTCAAGAATCAGTCTGAGAAACTCAAACTTATCACCCCTGTAACAAGGTCTTTCTTCTTTTAATTATGCCTATCAACTCACAATCCACTCGTACATTTCTTACTTGCCTCTCATCCATACATCTCTGACATCCACATGCCTCTCCAAAAGTACTTGAGAGTCTACAAAATGTCTTACAGGCCCTAGGTCTCAACAATAGGAAATTCCTGACATTTTTCTCTCTCTGGTGAAGAAAGGATAATGTTTTTGTTACAAGCAGCTGACAAATGCAGGAACCGAGTATCTCCCTAGTGTCAGATTTTCCTTTATCAAAAGCCAACAGCCTCTACCAGAGTGCATGAAAAGTTAGAAGAGTAAAGCACCCTCTTGTCCTTGAAGTGGAAAATTGTCTTGGACAGTGGATGAATCAATTGATTTATCGGCATAGGATGGAGAAGACAACAGAAAACAACTACATTTAATGACTCCTAGGGATTCAATCATTATTAAAACCTTATGATGGACTACAGCATCAGTCATACCAATCACTGTTATAAATAACTTATAAATAACTACGGCGGCCGCATTGGCGTAGTTGGTAATGTGCTCACCTCTCATCATGCAGTCTTGGGTTCAAATCCCATTCAGGCATGCCATATTTGCATACGTTACAAAAATAATTTCATCCTTCACCGTCTGCATTAGCAGTAATTGTAGAACAGTCAGATGTTAAACCAAAAAAAAACTTACTCAAGCCTCTAAAGAATTTCATTTTACTTTTTATTTAAAAAAAAAAACATTTTTTATTTAAAAAAATACTTTACCTCAAAACTATTTCCAGTTGTACATTCTAGTTGAATAAACTATATTATATATACAAAGAAAAGTAAATAATGCATACCAGATCTGTGCTAAAACAGGCTGTGGAAGCTGTGAAGCCATTAGTATATTTCTTGCTTGTACTCCAGTAAGATAACCTGACCTAGTACGATCAGTAGTATTGAATAACTGAGTGTACTTTAACTTGGATGGATGAGGCACAGACCATTCAACCAACGGAGAACCAGAAGTTAATCTGAAATACAAACAATTGTTAAAATAAATAAAATTTTTCATGCATTTAACCAACAATAAATTGCCTCAAGGTTTAAAAAGTTGTGACAATTTAAGTCATTTTAAAAAAAAGCTAAAACAATATTTGATTGATGAAACATTTTACAGTGTGCACGAATTCCTTTCTAAATAGTTTTGGTATTTAACTTGAATTAAACAAATACAATTTGATACAAAGGGGTTCTTGACAAGCCTGCTGAGTTAAGCAGTGGTAGGGGGAAATTATTGGTAAGTGATGAATTTATCATTGTGTTTGATTTATTTTTATTATTTATTGTGTGTGATATTTAATTCATTAGGGTTCATGACAAGCCTACTGAAGTAAGCAGTAGCAAAAACAAATTTTGGTGGTAAGTAGTAAATTTATTACATTGGTGATAAACTTTCAGTTCATCAATTTTACCTTGACATGTCCTATACTCCCTTTGGAGTCTCCAGGATGCAAGTAACAAAAAAAAAAACAAAAAAAAAAAAAAAAAACATTTTGATTAACTTCCAGTAACAGACTGAATTCATACAAACTGTACAACTAACTATCTGATCGCAATCTGCAAAGGGCACATACTGTAACATTCTTCGAGTTCATCCATATTCATTAAACTTGAATAACACTGTTAAATTACCAATTTAAAATTTGACGTTGATATTTCTCTAAGAACTAAGGTTCCTATTAAAACACAAACAGCTGCACCACCAGTGACGACTCAGTCGGCGACTTGTGCTGGGCAACCGGTGGTGCAGCCAATCACTCGTTGTTTAGAAAATTAGTCACTATATGTACAAATAATCATAAAGCTACTGGTAACGCAATGTAAGTTGACGATCGTCAGCGAGAGTAAGACTGGACTATGCGGGGCGGGTCATAGCGACAGCTCTAACCATGACTTCATGTTGTAGTTTTACTCTTACATTGATTTATTATGTTTACAACTAAGTCATTTTATAAACATCCAATTGTATTATTTATTGATTCTTAATAATTATCCTGAATAATAAACATTCATTCTAAATATGCCATAATACTAAGCCTAAGCTATATTTAGTATCCTTTTTGGTCATCCGCAGTAAACTGAATTACTGCACTCTGACATTTGTAGCGATAGACTAGTTAGTCCGTGAGTTCTGTCGATACGAGCTTATTATCATCAGTAATACTAGTTTTACAGTAATTTACGGTGATTTTAAAATGTTATTGTATTTTTAGGGTTTTTATATTTCATTATTTTCGGTAAAGGTTTGTTAAATTGCAATTGAATTTTAAACAATTCACTTTTTTTAAACAATTACATTACTCCTTGCTGATTTTAGTGTGACGGGTCATGAACTGAATTTTATTACTTAAGTGTTTGGGATGGTTACGTTGTGAGTTACACACTTGATACATATCTTATGCTTTCAAGTTGGCTGATCTAAGTAGGATAGATAATATACTGTCCTCCACATGTTAGGCGCAATCGTCAACTTATAGCGCATTACCAGTACACTTCTTACATTAAAACTAATAGAAAAGTAAACTAAAAGATGGAGGAACTCAAAATTAACAAATTTTCAACTTACGGAGATTCAATTGATCCAACTCGTTCAACACCTGGCTGTATGGATGGTGGAACTAAAATAAAACGTAAAAAATTATTCAAAATTAGCAAAAAATTACAAATAAATTATAATAAAGAATACAAAACTTTTAATAAGACCTTAAAACTTCTTTAGGATTATTAAATCAAGGATAGCTTTTCATATCTGTTAAGGCCATTTCTCCTGGGGTGTTACGCTTTCGCTTCCATGCTATTTATTGTTCAAATTAGCCGCGGTTGGCTCCTTCTAATCGTATTTGATTTTTCACTGCTTGTCATATTGGCCTACTGTATCTCGCTTCCGTAATCTCTGCATTCCTTCCCCTTCCACCTGCTAACCTGTATCCGTTTCACTCTTGATCACTTATGCAACTGAATTCATCACGGACAGACGCATCCTTCGACTGAGGCTATGTATTCGGCTAAGTATCTGATGGTGTATTTGGCAACAGCTAATGTGTTCCAATCGATGCTTTAAATGCTAACTGTGCTTATACAAGCTAATTGTATAATATTGTGTTTGTGTATTCTTTGTAAATGTGTAACTGTTAGTAAAGTGTTCTTCACCGGCAATCATGGACTTTCGGCACGTGCTGCAATAAAGGACTTGACGCTATTTCGTTTTGTAACAAGTAAGTGGTTGTTTATGTTTGTGATACTTAATTTAGTTGTTTAAGTGGTCATTCTCCTATGTTATTTGTGTTCCTACGTTTTACTACCATGGTCTTGTACGCGGACCCCTGTAAATGCGTACTGGTCCTCCTATAAACACACTCAAGGCAAATTCCTTTTTGAAAAACCATACAGGCATTACAAGGTGTTAAACCTAACATATCAATTTGTAAACGTAGCAAACCAAATTTTTAATTTTTTCATATCGCTCAACAAATGTGCAGTGGTAATACAACAATGTAGATTTCTACTGAAAAATAAAGCAAAATTCATACTTCATAACTGAAAATAGTCCGCATTACATCTACACCCTACTGTATATTGTTTTAGCCAAGAATTAGCTGGAACAATTTTCATTAGCCATGACTAACCACACAAATTACACAATTAATTCCTTTAAAAAAATTTTATTAACCAAATCAAAAATTTGTTTTATTTTACGTCTAATATCACTAACAGTTAATAATCATCATTCCCTATTTAAATACATTATAATCATTAACATCTGTATTAAACTAATGTGAATATAACCGAGATCAAATGAAAAAGAAAAGCAAATAAAGTTACTTCAGTACAAGAATGTGTGCTGATGAAAATGGCGTTGTTGTTTTAAAAACCTAAATCTTTCTATCTCTTTTTCAAGTTTAAAAAAAATCTGGTGAGAAACAATCACATGGCTTCCTCTCGCCAATGTAAATTATGAAAATTATAACCTACGTTTAACCATGATTAAATGATGCTGAAAATTCACCTCCGTAGAACCTAAAAATAACTGAAAAATACTAATTGACACTAAACTACGATTTGTACATAAAAAATGCTGAAATAAAAGTTGTAGATTTTTTTTATTTCCTATAACGTTGATTATATACACTTTTGTCAAAAATGCATACTAAAAGCCGTAATCTTAAAAATTTCATTTTTTTAACAATCTTTTAATGAGCAAACAATACAGAAACTACTAGTTAACACTAAACTAAGCATTGTAGAAGAAAAACACTAGAAATAAAAAGTTGTAGGCATTTTTTAAACTTCAAAAACTTTAATTATATACACTTTTACCCTGAAATGCATAATAAGATTGTAATTTTTAAAAAAACCATTTTTACTAATCACTAAAAAAGGTCACTACTACACAGATGGTCACTAAATGTGTTTTTCAAAACTGTTACCTCCATGGACACTACATCTCTTTTAGCAATAAATTAGTATTACAAAATCTATCTGTGGTTTTAAAAGTGATAAATAAGTATACACTGATCATATAGAATCCATTAAGTCAACACAAGGAAAAAATTAGAAGATAAAACAGTTTTTTCAAGTAAGTATAAGTACAACATAGAGGAATCTTCTTCTTCTCCCAGCAAGCATTAAACAACAGCCTGTTTTGATTTTCATATTTTCCCTCAATTTCTTTGAGACTTTCCTAATCACCTCCATCCTACAGGCTGATAATCCTTTGCAATTATTGGGATATAGCTATTCACCAAATGCTTAAAGTGGGAAAACCACTTTGACCTCCTTTCTCTAATGAGATAGCCAACAGAAGGTACATTTAGATCAGTTCTTATCTTTATGCTACTTAAAACATTGTCCTTCAAACAGCCTCTTTTTTTAGCTCTCAGAAATCTCATCTCAAGTTCTGAACACTTGTGATTATCTTCCTCATTGGTCAACTTTCCAACCCCTATATAGAATGCTACTTTATATAATTAATTTCACTGAACTTTTTTAAGCTGCCTTTATTTTTCATGAATCACTTACACAAGTTTCGGTGGATCCACCAACATCAGAGTAAACAAAATTTTTTTTTAAATATATAGAAGATGTTATATCTTCAGTCATTTTTACAAAACTGTTTTATACAAATGACATACAAATGAACATACATGTTTTATACAAATGAACATGTGACATCTTTTACAAATTTAAAAAAAATTATGGTATACTCTAATGATGGTAGATCTGTCCACCGAAACACACATAAGTGATAAATAAAAAATAAAGGCAGGTTAAAAAAGATTAGTGAAATTTATTATATAAAATAGTATTGATTTCAAGCTACAGGCTGCATTATAAGGATTTTTTTTTTTAATGATGACCCTGTAGAATGATTGGCACTGCCTTGATTTTAGATTTATTTATTTATCATTTGAAGTTTTACCTTTCAACGTACAATAGCTGATGCCATATATTGATCAAAAGTTGTTACGTTTTTCTTCAATATTTTTACCATACTCATAATTGATATATAACAACCAAGGTATTTAAAAATCTTAATGTGCTCCAAAACTGCAAAATGTTTCAACTTGAAAAAATAAATTTAATTAAAAATAAAAATCTTACCAGCAGCAGGTGGCTGTGGTATTTGTGGTAGGACAGCTGCAGTTTGATTAGATGCTAATGCAATATTACTTGATGGTGGAGTAATTGTAGTTAGACCTGTCAACGGAGCGGCAGATACAGGCGGGATAACTCCTACAGGAACAGTCGGTGCAACACTCATCAATGGTTGGCCAATAATTGAATTCTGTTGAACAACTGTGGGTGGCACTGGATGAACTGGTGGGATACCAGCAACTAATGGCACTGCTGAAACTGGAGGTACAATCGCACCACCAGGAGGTGATATCAACGTTGGAGTCCCACCACCAGACGGAGGAGATAAAATTTTTGCAGGTGCTACAGCTTGTGGTTGAGGAACACCAGTTGCCATCGGTATACCAGGTACGAGTGGTGCAGTAGACATCGGCAATGGACTGGGTGCCGGTGGGATGGGAGGTCTAGCAGGAGGAACTCCTGCTAATAGATTACCACTTGGAGAACCTGCTACAAGAAACATTTTACCATTACAGTAGGCCCTCACATTACGATCGTAATTCATTCCGGAAGAACGATCGTAAAGCGAAAATATCATATTGTGAGACCGCATTCTTGCCCAATCATTAGACCATATTTACAATTCCACAAGAAATTTACATTAGCCTGTACATACAGATACATTCATCAAATAGCGCTGATTTCAGTACAAATGATTTGATAATAGGTATAATTATAAAAAAATAATAGGTATAATTATAAGCTTAACCTGCGCAGCGCCCGTACCGCGGCCAGGGGATACTTATGTAATGGCGGTGCCGATTTTACTGTATGGAAGTGAGACCTGGGCACCAAAGAAGAGAGATTTAAGTCGATTGGAGGCAGCTGAAATGAGATTTTTGAGATCTGTGAAGGGGTGTAGCCGGAGAGAACACAATAGAAGTAGCGTGATTCGAGAAGAACTGAAGAGAGACGAAACAATCATTGATAAAATGTGGAGGTACAGAAATAGGTGGCAGGAACATGTACTTAGGATGTCACCTGATAAAGCTAGTCTTCAGGCGCTGAAGTATCGCCCTCGAGGAAGGAGATGTTTGGGGCGTCCAAGAAAGAGATGGTGTGATGTTGGAACAGGCGATTGGCCTAATCCGTAAAGGAGATGATGATGATGATGATGATGTGATCTATTAGACACTTTAATGTCTTTTAAAACTGACTTTTGCTTAACAATCGTGGAAATTGTAGACTGGGAGTAACCTTACTGGCGAACCAATTCACTTATCCTAGCCCCTTCATCATGTTTTTTTATAATTTCTAGCTTTTCTTTAATAGAAATTTTACTTTTTATGCGCGATTTAGGACCCATTTTCACAATAACTACAGTAACGTACACAGGAAACACGGTACCAAAACTAAAAAGAATATGTATTTATAATAACACGACAGACACTACGGCACAGATGCTAAACCGATAACCAAGGCGATATGCGTAACAATACTAAATAGTAATTGGGGGTGCTGTGACAAAACTGAAAAACAGAAACAACCTTGAGCTAATGATAGGAGGGTGCAGGTAGCATGGTCGAAGGTATCTTGACAAGAGGGAGAGAGTACATTCAATCTGAACTTCTTACTATAGGGGTTGACGATTGGCAAATCAGGTGCACATGCGACTTAGGGAATCCGATGACTAATTTAATGACACATTGTAAAGTAAAATATCATAATGTGAGTGCTTCGTAAAGTGAGGGTCCACTGTAATCACAGCCAGAAACATTTGATACACAACCAATAGAACCACCATTTAAATTATAGATAAAACTTTAACCGAGTGAGTACTGTTACAAAGTATTTGTTTACAGTGTAGCAAGTACATTAATGCGCACAACACACTGTCATCATGCACTGTAAACATCATGAACTAATTGGTTGTCAGTCTTCTTCTGTCTTAAGATACCTATCCATTACCAATGTTGGCGATCATCATAGACATTCTCTTTTTGTCAACAGCAATACGAAGGAGTTGCGAGGTTTTGTTGAAGCAGGTCCTAAAATTTTTCAACCACAATATCATTTTTCTTCTGGAGCCTCTTTTTCAGAAGATCTTCCCCTGCAAAATACACAGAAGCAAGGCATATCTGGCTTTGTTCTGCATAGTATGACCCAGGTACTGCAGTTTACATGCCTTGATAGTTGCCAAAACCTCCAGGTTCTTTCTCATCCTTTGCAGAACTTTGGCGTTGGTTACTCATGTCATCCAGGGAGTTTTAAGAATTCTTTGATGCAGCCACATCTCATGCAATTTCTTCATAATGGCCTTGTTTAAGATCTAAGACTCTACCCCATAAAAGAGGACAGATAAGACATAGCATAGCAGGAAACTTATTTTTAAATAAAAAGAGAGATTACGGCTCTTGAAGAAGACGCTCATTCGATTAAATGTGTGTAGAGCTTACCCGATGCGGGACTTTATTTCTTACATGCTGTTCCAGTCTTATTTATTATTGTGTCCAGGTAATTGTAGTGGGTCACTCTTTCAATTTCAGCTTGGTTGATATATTATATAGGCAGGCAACTTCCTGTGATCTTCCGCTTACAAATTAACATCATCATGATTGTACAGTATTGTGCGAATTAATGTGAACAAACAGAAGTAATTTGTAAATATGATTTATTTAGGACAAAGATACATTTAGGTACACTTACATGAGATAATTTCCATTAACTAGTATTTAATGTGTCCCCCTTTTACTTTTATGACTTCCTGGAGTCTTCTTGGCATGGAATCCACAAGTTTTTTGCAATTGTTTGTGATGGCTTCATCTCTAAACCAAACCTGAATCACTGCTTCCACCAGTTTTGTTTTTGTCGTACAGTCCAATTTTTGTAGCCTAGCCTTACATATAGCCCACAAATTTTCTATAGGATTAAGATCAGGTGAATTCCCAGGCCAATCAAGAAGGGTAATATTATTATCTGGCACGGAGCCGAGTCTTGTTGAAAAATTGCGGTCCCTTCGGCCTGTACTTTATTAAGTTCTATAGCTAAGCGTTGCCCTAGCAATGCTTTGTATTTTTCACTATTCATTATACCTTCAATTGGAATAAGTGTGCCAGTACCTGAGTATGAAAAACAGCCCCAGAACATTTTTTTGGGGGGATGTTTGACTGTTTGGTTAACCAACTTATGAAAACTGAAATTTTGTCTCTGTTCACATTAATTCGCACAATACTGTAGGTATCAGGCTGTTTGTTATTAAGTAAATATTAAGTAAAATAATCATTATTATTAGTTAAGTCACGTTATGCTTTACTGTTTTGCCATTAAATTAATTGTAATTTGTAAGTAGTCTTAAGAATAAATAATCATTAATTGTAATTTATAATCTTGTAAATATTGTTATAAGTTTAAAGAAACTTTGTTTCTTATTTATTATTCTGTAAACGAACTTAAGGCTCAGTGGTTACAGTATTTTACACGATATTTAACTTTTGTAATACGTTGACTCACCAGTAGTAGGCTGCACAAGAGACAGAATATTTGGAGGCAACACTTTAGGCATTTCAAATCCCCTAAGCTTTAGATTAATCAGCTTACAAGCGATGCTAAATTCATTTATATTCATCTTTCCATCTGCATCTGTGTCTGCTAGACCCCTACCAAACAGACATTAATTATATTTAACACATTATCAAAAAATAATTAAATAGATAATTTATTTATCTTTTTAGACACCAAATGTTAAAGGGAATACAAGACAGGCAAATTTATTTATTACAGAAAAAGCATTTATTCACTATTTTTACTTCCAGTATACAACAGATTTCTAGCAACTTAGTTTTCTAACAATCAGCTCAATATATTTTAAGTTCATTAAAAAATTATGAAAGAAATGAACTCATTCACTAGGCAAATTAAAAGATATGAATGTAATAATCAAAATATAGACAGCCAACTCCCGATTATCCGCGGAATTGGGTGGCACGAGTGCTGCGGATAATCCGCAAAATGAGGAAAAAAAGCGTAGGCCTTTACAGTAGTATACGTATAAAATCTTTATTAATTTTTTATTATTTAAAGTACATAAATATGTACAATAATGAAAACATCGTGTTTTCATCGTGTTTGGGAAGGTCGTGCTCAGACTGTGTTTTCGCCTTGAACCAAATTGTAGAGAAGCATAGAGAGTACAACGTCCCGACGTTTGTTGCTTTTCTGGACTATGTGAAGGCTTTTGATCAGGTTAAGAGAAAGAAGCTATGGGATATTTTAATACAAAGGGGTATACCTACACATCTAGTCAGAGTGATACAAAGTATGTACCAGAACACAAAAATACAGATAAAAGTGGGAGGTAAAACTGGTGCAGGAAAAAGAGAGATAACACAAGGAGTAAGACAAGGGTGTCCCTTATCACCCGTATTATTTAACATTTATATTGACGATGCCGTAAGCAACTGGCGAAACAAATTAAAAACGAGGTTTTTAGTAGATGGTATGCCTCTAGACACTCTATTGTTTGCAGATGATCAGGTAGTGTTTGCAGACTCGGAGGATAATTTGCAACGAGCTGTATATTCACTGAGCAAAATTTATAAGGAATATAACTTGGAAATATCGGCAACAAAGACGAAGGTGTGGGGTTTTGTTGGAGAGGAACCTCTTAGAAGCAAAATTGTTTTGGCTGATCAGATATTGGAGCAGGTGTCAGGGTTCCAGTACCTAGGATGTAGATTATCCTATGGGGAGAGTGAAGATGTGGACTGGAAAATACATAAATTCCAACGTCTATTAGGAACCATAAGCAGAACATTAAAAGGGAAAGTAAGGAAGGAGACAATTATTAAATTTTATAAGGTAATGGCTAGGCCGGTTCTGTTGTACGGCTCCGAAGCATGGACACTGACCTCTCGTCAATACAGAAGAATCGAGGCAGCAGAGATGCGCTTTCTGAGAAGTATTGCGGGTTGCACTCTCAGGGATAGGATTAGAAGTGAGATAATAAGAAATCAACTTCATGTTGAGAATATTAGCGATATTATCAGGAAATATAGGAACAGTTGGAGGGAACATGTAGAGAGAATGGAGGAGAGTAGGATACCCAAGTTTTTGTGGCACTATAGAGCGAGAGGAAGAAGAAGAATTGGGAGACCGAGGAAGCGATGGGAGGACCAACTGTAGGAACGCATCGATCGGAATGGACTCGAACTTTCCAATTAGGAGCAATAATTTATGTAAAGACGCAGGTTTCGATGATGAATTTTACTAAATTACAAAGTATACTTTTAAAATATACAATCTTTTAACAAATGACAATTTCAAAAGAAAGCAACAAAAGAAGAAAACAACTACCATTGCAACGGAACAGGCTGGGTAAAGCCTAAGCCGTATAGTTGATGATGATGATGAATAATGAAAACATTAACTTAAATTACAAAATATAACATTAAAATTTTAAATATTAATTATTTTTTGTCCCTAAAAATTTTTGTTTACTGTAATTTTTTTTAAATTACTACATACAATGTATTTAGAAAAAATAAACATAAAAATATTGTTTACTTACAAATGATGTGCAGAAGCTATGTTGTAATAGAAGTCACAATGTTTTAAAAAAGTCAGTCATCTGCTTTTGTTTTTTTGAGTTTAAAACACTTTTTCATGATTTGGGACTGAAATTTTCTCAACATAAGTTTGTCACAAAGCAAAGCGTGTGCTTTACAAATTTAAGCAAGTGCTTTACTTTACAAAACGCGTATTTACAAATTTAAGCATGTGCTTTACTTTACACAGCAAGTATTTACAAATTTAAGCATGTGCTTTACTTTACAAAGCGCGTACTTCGTGTGCTGTACAAATTTTATCTTTAATGTTATCACATTACAAGAAATTTACTTAACGTTAAGAAAAGAGAATGAAAAAAAATTTCATCCGACGTGCGCGAATAATCGGGAGTTGACTGTATTATTATTTTCTTTAAACCACCAGTAATACAGTAAACATTAAACACTTACCAGTTATAGAGCTTTCGTGCATAAATTTAATGTAATAATATTCAACTATTAAGGAAGAAATGTGAGCAGTGATACATTCCCTCAATTCAGAAGGTGTAAAACCAGCAGATTATTCATTGAATGCAGCAGCAATATGAAGAGAGTTGTTTGAGTGGAAGCAAGATCTATGAATGGATTGATCACTATGAAAATGGTAGGATTTCTCTGTGTGATGAACATGGCCTGGTAGGCTTTCCACTTCAAAGATCAATAACAATAATGAAGGGGTTAAACAAATCGAGGGGTTAATGTCAAACATCACTATCTACAAAAACCTAATTTTTCAGGAGAGCCATCACCATTTATTTACCATTTACCATTTTTGTTGTTGTTGTTGTTTAGGTCAACAGCCGGAAGGCTGGTTTGAACCTCTAGAGGTTTTACTAAGTAAAAACGAGGAGTGAGGTGGTATACCAGTGCCTTCCTCACCAAGTTGAAAGAGTATGCTTATCAGCATGTCAGGCCCTCTGAAAAGCACCCACTTTCTACCCTGCAAATGACACTTTCTTCACTTCATTCATCACAGGGTCTTGCTGTATAGTGAAATTCATTACTCTCAGGTGAAATAACTCTGAGTAGTGTGTTTTTCACCTCTACCTCTTTTGTTCTTAAATAGTTCAGTCATAATTGGCGAAACAGATTTATTTTTTTGTAGCACTGGAACCAACAGATCGATTGCAATTAATTTAACACTCCATCTGCCCGTTATGGGCACATTTACCATTAAGAAATAAATTAAATTACACTAAATTATAGTTGACTAGATGTATGAATAACTGAGATAATAGGAAGACAATCAGATTAGAAGTAGTTTTTTCACTCTCCTGAAAAATATTTAAAAAAATCTGGTGTGAAACACTCACACAACTTTCTCTTGCCAATTCAAATGATTAACAATAAACCTAATATTAGTAATAAAACATTAGAAACAAACAAAAAAAACATAACCTTATTTTAATCACGAGTGAATGACGCAAAATGACAATCGAACTCAGTTTGGCTTAAAAATACGGAAAATCACGCTTTCACGCTAAACTAGGCTCTGTAGAGAAAAATGCTCTAAACAAAAGTTGTAGATCTTTTAATTTTCTATAACTTTTATTATATACACTTTTGTCGTAAAATGCATACTAAGACCGAAATGTTAAAAAAATCGATTTTTCTCACGTTTTCGTGAGAAAAAAACAGAAAATCGCAAATTACCGTTAAACTAAGCGTTATACAAAAAAATGTTTGAAACAGAAGTTGTAGGTTTTTAAATTCTCTACAACTTTTATTATATTGGTTTTTGCGCTAAAATTTATATTAAAGCCGTAATCTTAAAAAAACAACGTTTTTACGTGAAAACAGCCTCACCGAGAATTTCAGCAAACATGGCGCCTACCCTATCTTGTAGAGAATAAAAAATTGAGTAAAATAGGCGATTTTAAAAAAAATCGTAGGACCAGGTTTTGAGAAAATTGCAAAAAACTGAAAAATTATACGAATAAACTACTACTTCCGGTTGACCGATTTTGATGAAAATGTTCGTGTCGCGTCCGGTAGTGGTATGTAACTTAAGTTTCAAGTTTCAAGTTCGTACGATGTTCCGTTCTTGAGATATTCTGTTCACACACAGACACACAGACACACACACAGACCAATCGCTAAAAACATGTTTTTTGGGTTCAGGGGGTCTGAAAATGTATAGATTCGGTGAAAACTCGATTTCGAAAAATCGACATGAAAACAATACTTTCCTTCCTATATATTCATATAGGCAAGAGAAAGTAAAAATAGGTTTTTGTAGATAAGTGTTGTTTGACATTAACCCCTCGAAATGATTATCGAAAACTGACAAATTACAGTTAATGACATAGCAAGTGAGTTGAATGTAAGCCATGGTTCAGCATACATGGTTCAACCATCCATGATTCTTTAAACTTTCAAAAAGTCTGTGCTTGCTGGGAATCATTATCGATCTGATGAAGCAGTCCAAAATTTTCTTAACACCAGACTGAAAACCTTCCAGGAAAGAATTCAAATACTCGTTAGAAGATGGACTAAGTGTATAGAAATGGGAGGAGATTATGCTGAAAAGTAATGCTAGTATCATTTATGCAAGTACAATAAATACCTACATAAATTCTTTCAATTTCACTTTGCTTTTTGACTTACCCTCGTATAATTAAATGCTGTGAAATAAAGGAGAGAAACGATATCAATGAAGTAATAAATTTTATCGCTTAATCTCTCGCAGACCCATAATAGTTGACACTGGTTCTGTAAATGTGGCAATGACACCTACTACATGAAAGCTCAAAAAACTGTGAATGTGGGTTATATTTTAATTCTGGTTTAAAAAACTTAAATGGAATTACTAACATAAATTTTTTTTTAAATGTCAAGAAAGCAGAATTCAGTAACCTATTTTTTTTTTTAATTCCTAACGCGTGTACGTTGCAATTTGTTCAATTCCGAACAATAAGCAACTCCATGACCCAATCTGATGAGGATGATACGGATGACATATAAAATGAGATGTATTCTTGTACAGACCAAAGTCAACCATTCCTGAGAGAGTATGGTTAATTCAATTCCAACCATCAAAGTACACCAGAAACCACAAACCACTGTCCAGTATTCAAATCTGTATAAAAGTATAGGTATCAGACAAACTAATGTCCCATAGCGGAGCGAGTGAGAGGGAAATATGTGGCATAACTACGCAAGCACTCAAAGGTCTTTACCGTTGTAATCCAAATCTGAAAACATACTACAGTCGTTATTTTTCTTGTTAGTTTACTGCGTGCATAAACGCTTGCTCACAACAATGAGTGAAATTATACAATGTTATTGGAACGGCGCGTATGGCTTGTGCGAGTGAGAGCGTTATGCATTCTCTCACTCCCACGGCTAGGGGACTTTAGTTCCATCTGAATACTAACTTTACAAGGAATTGAACCAGGAACATTTGTCTCTGAAAATCAGTTGACTCACGGCAACGACTTTACCTCTACATCAACCTGGTGGGTGAATTCAATATTTGGTAGCACAAAATTTTAGACTACATCTTAATGTTTCTTATTTGTGGGAACAAAATTTTATTACACTAGTGAATGAATTACAAGTTTTTAATAGCAATCAAACTTACCATATTACACCAAGTACAGGAGGGGGTAACTGTGATTGAAGAAGAAAATTCTTTACTTGTGCTCCAGTTACAATTCCATTTATTGGTTGCAGGCTATTGAACTGCGCCTCAAACCTTGCTCTCTCTTGTGGAGTTATCACCCACGGATCCATCTGAATCAGAAACAATGCACAATAAGAATAAATAACAATAAGAATTCTTAAAACATTCTCTATTCAGAAATACAGTCACTACAAACAAAACTAGCCCACTTGTTTAAACATGGGGTTATGAAGCATCAATGCATTAAGACTGTTTGTTTTTAGTTTTTAGTTTGAGTAAAAGAATCTTAAATTGAACTACATGGTAAAAGAACTAACCTTTCGTGAAAACAAGATTTACACTTTGTTATCAATTTGGAGACATGCAACGTTTTATGAGAGAATAACAAAATCGGTATCAACATAAGCATTGACAGCATCCAGAAAACCTGTGCAAGAAAAGTTTAACTCCCAACACAAAACTACAGAAGAAAATAATTAATATTTTATATAGTGTTGTCAGATATTTACTATTGCTTTCAATATAATCTAATGTTTTATAAAAATTGTAAAAACTACTTCAAAACAATTCGCTTTGTAGAAAGTAGGAACCTATACGCAGTATTGAGAAACATCAACAATAGTTTAATTAAAATTGTACAAATGCATCATTAAGCTGACATAATACTCTTATAATCCACATGATTTTATCAATATCTGATAAGTACTGCTTAATAATTTAACCTAGAATTTAAAAAACCGATCACTAGATTGAAGGTTAGAAAGGGTGCAATAGTAAAAGGTTCTTCCATTACTTCACTTTTCGTTACCTTATTGGATGCTTTTAGTAGACTTGATTAAAGTTGAAAATAATCACTTCATATTAACTGCCATTTGTGTAAAATATAAAAACTATCAAATTGTTTAAATTTCAATTAATTATTCTGTAAACACCCACTACTTTGACAGCAACGAAAATCGATTCACCGACAGCAGTGCCCGCAACATCTATTTGCTTTATTATTGATTGTCCCCGTTTTAAATCCTATGACTAAATACATAATTATAAAGTTAAAAAATATAAAAAAAATTCTGTTCAATATTAAAAATAATAAATTGTTTTAATATTATATCAGTAACACATTTAATTAAGGTAAACATTATAACCATATTTTGCCGACATGTAAAACAATAATTTTAAGCAAGAAAGAAAGATTTTTAATTTAAATAATCACTAATTATAATAATTCTCATCAAATCAATGTAAACTATTAAATATTTAGAGTGTAAAAATAATTATTATTTTTGGTGCGATTAAAATGTTATGGCTATCGATTCTTTACGGTTGATATATCGATATCGTACTTCAATATCTTATGTACGCATGCGTGAATATAAAGCGAGGGATTTTCAATTGAAAATAAACAAACCGAGTTTTTAGTATTGTTGATTGTAAGTCTAGTATGAGAATATTTCGATAATTTTCGAATACTACTTGTCACCGTTCACTGTTAGTAATGTATTTTCGGTTAAGCAACCTTGTTATCTCAAGAAAGAAGTACGAAGAGGAGTTAGTTTGACAATGCTTTACACTGCCGAGTAATAAGGTAGGATACTGTTTCTTAAATTTTTCAAACACATTGCTGTATATTTTTTTAAAGATAAGAGTGCAATTAAATTAAAAATATGTAAGGCTTTTTCGTTAAGGAATCTGTAATTTTTTTTTAAATATTATATTAGGACTGGTTTTATAAATAAAATGTCGTTGAACAAGTCGGTAATAAACAATGTTGTTCATAGGTTACATAACTATAGCAGCCGCGTCAGCTCGTGATCCGTGTGAGGATTTTCTGTTACGGCATGCAATGAAAGATTATACTATTCATAAAAAAACATTTATCATAATGTTCTTGTCATTATAAAGTAACCTTTTGTTTTATTATTTCAATTTATTCTATAATATAGTAACTCTTTTACTTTTCTTTCATTGTATTTATTAATATTTAGTAATTATTTACAGTTTGAGTCAGGCAGTCCTCAGGAATTAAAATATGTACGTAGCATAGAAAATAAGGAAATTAAAAAATATATATTTCATAACATTAATTTATAGGCCTAAATAATTAGTAGCAAATTATGATTATGATTTTTTTTACTGAGGTAAAAAAAATCGAATGGTTAAGCCAATTCCGAGTCCTTTACGCGATTCTTCATCACAGTTTTTTATAACTGATGCAATAATTTGTCGCACTTCCGAATGAATTACCGCTTTATTTTTCCGGGAAGACATATTAAAATAAAACAAAAGATATGAAAAATACACGTTGAAATTTACCTAACACAAAACTAATAACTTTTGGCACGTTAACACGCTTTAAATTTCAAAATAAAAATCACTTTAGTGATCAAAAATCATGAATAATGATTAACACATCCGAGACGCATTAGCACAAAATGTACAACTGTATATTGTGACACGTGTATCCGTTGTGAAAAGCAATAACATGTAGGCCTATAATAAATAAATACATAGACATAATAATAATATTTACATGATGACTAAATGTTTTTGTACTGCACGATAAGACAAATATATTACTCACATTCTATTACGCCACCCGTCCCACTTCCCCAGGCGACAGAGATCATGAGCTGGCGCGCGTATAGTACGTATTGTGTATTTCTTTAAATAAAGTTGTTACAGCTACATTATCGGTACAGATACCCAAATATCATATTATCCACTGCTTAAAACTTTGTTCTTACTTCATACATGGAAGTTAAAATCAATTAGTAGGTAAAACGGGAATTAATGAACGTTTCTGTCAACTTACTTTGAAGAGGGATTTTGAGTAATGATACTTATAAGTCAGTCGTTACTTCAGCCGTTCTTAGTTTGCTCCTACTGTCAACAAACAAAAGCCACCTACTACAGGGTGCACGCTAGAGTCCGCGACTTTACGGATGTCGTATTCCTATTAAGTTAATTATTTTTTAAATTATAAGCACTTAAAGTACTAAAAACATCAGTCATGAAATGATGTAGATGTACATAAGCCTTGTACGTAAGCATTGTACATAAGCCTTGGCTTGTGCGTAGGTAAAGGTGCGGTTTCGTTTGTGCGACCGTCGCATGCGATTACTGCATGCAGCCGCTGCATGCGTCACTGAAATGGATGCGTCATCAAATGGATTTCTTAAGAAGTGGTTCCGTTTATGCGTCCGACGCAAACGATCGCATGCGTCGGCTGCATCGACTGCTTTGGCAACCAGTCACCTGCAACAGTCGCAAGCGTCTGAAAGTTTAAAATGAGTTTTTTCAGAGACGATGATGCAAAACTCATTGAGTTAAGTGCAGAAAAACTACAACTATTTGACCCTTCAAACTTGCTTTCATCGTCTAATAGATACCTGCAGTAAACTCCCGTTAATCCGAAATAATTGGGGTGTGCTGATTTCGGAAAAGCCGGGTTTTTAAATACCTAACAAGAAAATGGTGTTTTATTGTAAAAATAATGGTATTGTGTCCTAGAACTTTTATTCACACGATTTAATTTCAAATATTTTCCGTACATTTAATTCTTTTTTTGAAAAGTCAAAAAAAATTTTTTTTTTGATTTTTATTTTACATTCGTTTTCTTATAGAAATGTCCCGCCAACGTTTAACTAAAATTACTTAAGTGGGCGTCGCTTCGATGGTTTTGACCGCGCATTTATATTTACACGAGATTGTTAAATATCATTTTACTTCCACTACCAGCACTTAACACTAATATTAACCACAAAACGAAATGAAACCCTACATTAAGGCCAAGACACTACCGTACCCATTCAACCACAATACATTACTAATTGACAATTTGTCAGCAAAGGTGATTTAACCAAAATAAATAGTAGGCTACCGCTCCAAGGAAAATATTCATGTTATCGGTAAAAATCCTGTCTGCAGAGCTGAATATCATGTAGGCATACTTTCCATGCTATAATTTACAGTTCAGTTTGTTTAAACAGTATTTTGGTACAGAAATACAATTTACAGTATTTATTATTTATTGTTTTTATGACAGTTATTGTCATTATTACAGTTATGTAGAAAAATTACATTTAAAATACTGAGCATTTTTTTGACGTTTCGGATAACCCGGGTTTCGGTTAACCCGGACGTGCAGTTAGTTGGATCGCACGCACGTTCCACTGCACAAACGAAACTACCCTACCTATGCGTCAGTCACATGCAGTGATCGCATGCGACGATCGCACAAACGAAACCGTACCTTAATGTTGTGAAATGATACATAAATAAAGAAAATGCTGGACCTGACCGGAAATCGAACCGGGGACCCTTGGCATCGAAGCCAGTTACGCTAACCTCTAAACCAATATGCCTACCAGCCAGTTAGTTGAAAAAAGATCACTTAATCGAGAAGGCTTGTGAATTTAAATGCAAAGTTTCGATGTGTTCGGTCACTAAAAACACTAAAAATATCGTGAAAAGAGAAAATTATTATTATTAATTTAATTAACTTCAAAAAGACTGCAAGTTTCTTTCTCATAGGATCTTAAACAAGGAATAGACTATTATTGTTTATTATAGGCTTTCACGAAGGGGTAAAATACATTGCACGTAATCACGCATGAGAAGGTTTTACTCTTAAGTTAGGTTACTTTTATCAATCAGAAATAATAAAATAGATTCCTATTAATTTCAACATTCTCGGGAATGTTTTTTAAGTCTTAATTTCCATAGTCAAGTATCGGGTCTTATCCGTTAGACGCCCTGCACTCTGTTTGTTTTTAGTTGCGGCCTTAGTTATCGCCATTTTACGAAAAAATTTATATTATCAAAGTTATAGGAAATTAAAAAACCTGCAACTTTTATTTTAACCATTTTTTTCCACAAAGCCTAATCACACACACGCGCGCGCGCGCACACACACACACACACACAGACCAATCGCTAAAAACATGTTTTTTGGATTCAGGGGGTCTGAAAATGTGTAGATCCAGTGAAAACTCGATTTCTAAAAATCTATATGAAAACAATATTTTCCTTCCTATATATTCATATAGGCAAGAAAAAGTAAAAATCGTGCGCTCTGAGTGCGGGGCGTCTACAGGCAAGACTCCGCGTATCTTACCATAACTTATTTTTAGTGTACGGAACTGATATCACAGTAGAATATTGACTAAAATTATTACTATAAATTATAAATCATGTTCTTAGAGAGTAAACTAAAGATCACTTGTCTATGGGAATCTTTAACCCATCAATCTGATATATTTGTTTACGCTATAAAGTGTAACAATAAAAAATTATATAATTAATTATCTTTGAATAAAAACACGTGAACTGTCATCCGAGATCACACGTGGCTGACCTTGAGATTATTTTTATCCGCGTATGCTCATGGAGGAAGTTACAGTATTTTGCGGTTGAATTGTGTGAAAATTTATTTCCCTCCTACATACGAATAAATGTGCACTTAATGGATGCATGTTATGAATACTTTGTATGCATTGCATAATGTTTACTTCAAGTTATTTTTATACACAACTTAGTCTTTTTTTAATGGCACATTTTTTTTATATCGAACAGCATCACGGAATGTTTTTGCCTGAAAACTTATTATTTTTTAGTTATTTTTACTTTCTCTTGCCTATATGAATATATAGGAAGGAAAGTATTGTTTTCATGTCGATTTTTCGAAATCGAGTTTTCACCGGATCTATACGTTTTCAGACCCCCTGAATCCAAAAAACATGTTTTTAGCGATTGGTCTGTGTGTGTGTCTGTGTGTCTGTGTGTCTGTGTGTGTGTCTGTGTGTGTGTGTGTGAACAGAATATCTCAAGAACGGAACATCGTACGAACTTGAAACTTGAAACTTAAGTTACATACCACTACCGGACGCGACACGAACATTTTCATCAAAATCGGTCAACCGGAAGTAGTAGTTTATTCGTATAATTTTTCAGTTTTTTGCGATTTTCTCAAAAACTGGTCCTACGATTTTTTTTAAAATCGCCTATTTTACTCAATTTTTTATTCTCTACAAGATAGGGTAGGCGCCATGTCTGCTGAAATTCTCGGTGAGGCTGTTTTCACGTAAAAACGTTGTTTTTTAAAGATTACGGCTTTAATATAAATTTTAGCGCAAAAACTTATATAATAAAAGTTGTAGAAAATTTAAAAACCTACAACTTATGTTTCAAACATTTTTTTGTATGACGCTTAGTTTAGCGGTAATTTGCGATTTTCTGTTTTTTCTCACGAAAACGTGAGAAAAATCGATTTTTTTAACATTTCGGTCTTAGTATGCATTTTACGACAAAAGTGTATATAATAAAAGTTATAGAAAATTAAAAGATCTACAACTTTTGTTTAGAGAATTTTTCTCTACAGAGCCTAGTTTAGCGTGAAAGTGTGATTTTCCGTTTTTTTTAAGCCAAATTGAGTTCGATTTTCATTTTGCGTCTTCCACTCATGATTAAAATAAGGTTATGTTTTTGAGGTTAGTTTTTGTTCATTTCTAATGTTTTAATACTAATGTTAGGTTTATTGTTAATTATTTGCATTGGCAAGAGAAAGTTGTGTGAGTGTTTCACACCAGATTTTTATACAGGGTGATTCATGAAGTTCTCCCCCCACTTCTACAGCACATTGTACTAGTAAAAATAATGAAAAAATGTTATATAAACATAGGTCCGAAAACGCTTCGTTAGCGAGTTACAGCTAGCGAAAGTTTCGCCTGGATTTCAGTTCACCAGGTGAAATGAGGTCTTCCTGGAATTGTGGTAAGGTAGATTAAGGGGCAAATTCAATCATTTCTTATGGTTTTTGATCTGATAAATTGAATAAAACAGGTCCCAGATCTGTAAGTTAAATAGTTTTTAAGAAAACCAGTGTCAAATGCAAAAAATGGAGTGAAAATCACATTTTTTCATCTTTGGGCAAGAATAACTTTGTTATTTCACCAAGAAACAGTTAAAAATTTTCAATAAAAAATGTAGAAAATTTTATTCTGAACAAACCGGTGTAAATTAAGTACACAGAAAGCGAATAGATGTTTGATTAAATGAGTTTTTATTCATAAGAGTACAAAGTAAAATTAACCGGAAAAACTAAAATGAAAAAATGTGTTTTTTTCACTCCATTTTTTTGCATTTGACACTGGTTTTCTCAAAAACTATTCGCTTTCTGTGTACTTCATTTACACCGGTTTGTTCAGAATAAAATTTTCTACATTTTTTATTGAAAATTTTTAACTGTTTCTTGGTGAAATAACAAAGTTATTCTTGCCCAAAGATGAAAAAATGTGATTTTCACTCCACTTTTTGCATTTGACACTGGTTTTCTTAAAAACTATTTAACTTACAGATCTGGGACCTGTTTTATTCAATTTATCAGATCAAAAACCATAAGAAATGATTGAATTTGCCCCTTAATCTACCTTACCACAATTCCAGGAAGACCTCATTTCACCTGGTAAACTGAAATCCAGGCGAAACTTTCGCTAGCTGTAACTCGCTAACGAAGCGTTTTCGGACCTATGTTTATATAACATTTTTTCATTATTTTTACTAGTACAATGTGCTGTAGAAGTGGGGGGAGAACTTCATGAATCACCCTGTATATGGTTACCCATTTTGCTTATTTTGCAAAAAAAAGTTTATAAACCATCTAAATCAGAAGTTTTCAAAGTGTGGTACGCGTACCCCTGGTTCTTGGGTTCGAATCCCATTCAGGCACGGCATATTTTCATACGGTACAAAAATCATTTCATCCTTCACCGTCTGCATTAGCAGTAATTGCAGAACAGTCGGACGTTAAACCAAAAAAAGTATCCCTTGTGGTACGCGAGTATTTGCATTTGATTGGTTTTGTATCTTTTTGAGCATTTATTTTCGAGAAAAGGAGAATTAAAAATTCGTGCTTGTGTTGGAGATTTACACGTCCCGCAGCCTTTATGGAATCATTCCTGTATTCATCTTTCTAGAGCAAAAGAATAAGAAAAACCAAAAAAAAACCGTTAAATCAGTGAACGCTCTGTGGTTGCGATCCGTGAATTTTCTCTTATTATGTTTCATTTCCATGTATGAGTTTTAAATATAATTAATTATTATTAATTAGTTTGAAAGTTTTTTTCATAAAGTATTTCTATTTTTGTTTGATTATACCATAATGAACTAGGTTTTGTGTTTTGAAGTGTTTTAAGCCAGTTCAAAAAATTAATTTGATTGGACCTTAATTTGTATAAACAAAAAGTGGTCACCGACTAATCAGTGTGTATTATTTATTTATAGTAGTGTTAAAAGTGTATTATACGCGCGCAGCTCCCCTTCTTCTGTGCCCATGACCACATTTTACATAATTATTTTGAGACAAAACCACTGGTGGTGCGTGAACATGTCAAGACAAATTAAGTGGTACGCCACCAAAAAAGTTTGAGAACCGCTGATGTTAATAAACTACTACGAATCCGGAACCAACTGAAATATGTATATTGTGTGGTTTTTTAGACGCTGTATCTATTTCTAAATGAATGAAGCAAACTTATAAAACTGTTAATTGTAAGGCTAAAAAGCAATGAAATAAACAAAGTGGTATAAATGATAGTCGTGTGTTTACCGGTTAATGTTGATAATTAATTTCATGGTAGTACATAAAAATATTAATCTTCATTGTTAATGGCATGCTACATAAAGCACAACTACAATAATTTCGTGTCAATTACTTTTTATTAATAGGGTACACATAAAAAAAATTGATAATCATTTAATGGCAAACTCTGAAATAAGCGTTTGGTAGTACATGAAACGTAAATGTTCGCTTTTACTGTAAGGAATAATTGCCAAGGCAACATTAAGAATAGGCTTCCCGTATTACTCTATTCGTTTCAGGCCAACTACCGGAAAATCGAGCCTTTATGCCTATTATTATTTTATTAAGGCGTATTGATTTAGGTCTGTTATTAATATTTAAACATCATTCTTTAATTTTTAACTGATACGTAAAAGGAATACGGGAAACAAATAGAAAACTGATACAATAAACAGGAAACCGCGCCTTCCTCGTTGAGCAATAACCCCGGTTTATAAATCTGACAATGTTTTTTTTTTGTTTGCTCTGTATTAATATAAAAAAAACAATTTTGTTTGTGAATTCGTTAATTATAACAATAAACAAATCGGTAATTAAACATTTACATCGATTTCTTAATAACGAACGAGGATTAAGGAAGCGGTAAATTGGACTGAAGTTTTAGAAATAAAGCCATATCACAAAATGTGTCGTATTGCTTGGATTTTTGTTTTACGCCTGACAGTTATGGACACACCTAACGCAGACGGTGTTGTTGCTTAGGTCATCAGCCGAAAGGCTGGTTTGAACCTGTAGAGGTTTTACTAAGTAAAAACGAGGAGTGAGGTGGTTTACAATTGCCTTCCTTACCGAGTGGAAAAGTACGCTTATCAGCATACCGGGCCCTCTGAAAAGCACATATTTTCCACTCTGCAAATGACACCTTTACTTCATTCACCACAGGGTCTGGCTGTATAATGAAATTCATTACTTTCAGAGGAGATAACTCTGATTAGTGTCTTTTACACCTCTACCTCTTCTGTTCTTAAATGATTCAGTCATTTTATTGGCTGACCATGTTATAAGAAACAGAACTATTTATTTTAGCCCTGCAACTAACAGATTGAGTGTAAAAAATTTGACACTCCACCTGTCTGTTATGGGCAGAACGTAAACGGTGAAGAATGATATTAAGTGAAAGAGTAATGAAAAAATGCCAGACTTGACCGGTAATCGAACCCATACCAATGGCGGATTTAGGACGAAGTTTGAGGAGGGGTCACTACGGGGAGGTCTGAGGGGGTATGAAATACCCCCAGGAGAGCGGGATGTCCGGGGGTTCTCCCCTGGGAAATTTTTTTTAAAAAATACACATCTTAAAAATACGTTTTTCCGCATTTATGAGCCTAAAAATTTGCATACGGTTACAATAGACAAACGGGAACAATTTTAGGTATCTTAAGAAATTCAACAATAGGGAATTACTATTGCTAATTTGAAATTTAAAATATATATATATATATATATATATATATATATATATATATATATATATATATATATATAGTCTATACAGAGTGATTCACGAAGATATGCAGAAACTTTGGGAGGCCATTGTACATGTAACAATAATGAAAAAAGTTTATATAAACATGGGTCCGGAAATGCTTCGTTACCGAGTTACGGCTAGCGAAAGATTTCGCCCGGATTTCAGCTCACCAGGTGAAATGAGGTCTTCCTGGAATTCTGGTAAGGTAGATTAAGGGGCGAATTCTATCGTTACTTATGGTTTTTGACCTGATAAATTGAATAAAACAGGTCCCAGAACTGTAAGTTAAATAGTTTTTGAGAAAACCAGTGTCAAACGCAAAAAAATGGAATGAAAAAAAAACACATTTTTTCATCTTTGTTTTTCCGGTTCATTTTACTTTGTACTGTTATGAATAAAAATTCATTTAATCAAATATCTATTCGCTTCTGTGAACTTTATTTACACCGGTTTGTTCCGAATAAAATTTTCTACATGTTTTATTAAAAAATGTTAACTGTTTCTTGGTGAAATAACAAAGTCATTCTTGCCCAAAGATGAAAAAATGTGTTTTCACTCCATTTTTTGCATTTGACACTGGTTTTCTTAAAAACTACTTAACTTACAGTTCTGGGACCTGTTTTATTCAATTTATCAGATCAAAAACCATTAGAAATTATTGAATTCGCCCCTTAATCTACCTTACCAGAATTTCAGGAAGAACTCATTTCACCTGGTGAGCTGAAATCCGGGCGAAACTTTCGCTAGCCGTAACTCGGTAACGAAGCATTTCCAGACCCATGTTTATATAAACTTTTTTCATTATTTTTACATGTACAATGAGCTCCTAAAGTTTCTGCATATCTTCGTGAATCACCCTGTATCACAATGCCTCTACAAAAAAGAAAATATGAAAATAATTTATTAATATATCTTGGACAATTCGAATTGGTACAAGCAGCTTCGGTGTTTATCTATTCCACTCTTCCCCCCTCGCCATGCAACGCGGTACAGTCACAAAAGTATACAATCACTACTGTAACGTACGACTCGGGCAAGGTCGCTATGCTTTGTTTTCACTATTATTAATAATATCTTAGACATATAGATGTGACTAATTAGTTTTCATATGATTTTCTATTCATTATAAAATATTCAGATAAATTTGTTTAGTTCGTTGCTTGTGTCTGTAGAGTATAGTTTAGTAAGTTTTTGCAGTTTACTTCTTGTAATTTATAATTTTTACTGGGATAAATTAAATACATATTTTAAAATGAAATAATTATTTGTATGTTTGTACATTGAAATAAGGTTTTAGGTATTTGCGTACATTAAAATTTGCATACCTTGTTGAAAGAATAGGTTATGGATATAGTTTATGCGGAACTGTATGTACACGTAGAGCAAGAGTTGTGACAGTTCGAATTGTCCACAGTTTAAAGGCTTACAGTAATATAAGCACTTACTTACATAAAACTATTTGTTATATTAGGGATTAAATAAATGTTGTGTTGGGTGCTTATTTTGTTGTATCAGTATCGTGTAAGAAAATAATTTATAATAAATAAATAAATACATAAAATAAACTATAATAATAATACTGTTAACTATAAAATAAAATAAATACATGATCAAAATTTCGTTGAATTACGAAAGGGGGAAAATCAAGAAAAGAATTAGCCTACATACTAAACACTAGTTTATTTGTGTAAAATAAACTGTTGAGACAGTAGGCCAACGATTACGTAGGCTATATCATTACACATAAACAAATCAGTGTCTAATTTTAGAAATACAAAAATATTGTGTTGAGCTGATATATGAATTTTATAAAGTATTTATAAAGAAATAAAAAACGATTAAAATAAAATTTAACAAAATTCGGTTATTTTAAACTAATATGGAACGATTGGCTATAAATTTTGGCACAGCTAAACCGAGTAACCTATAAAAATTACAAGCCTTTCAATCAAAATTCTAAAGATATCAGACGAACTAATGTCCCATACCCGAGCGAGTGAGAGGGAGATATGTGGCATAACTACGCATGCGCTTAAAGGTCTTTACTGTTATAATCCAGATCTGAAAACATACTACAATCGTTATCTTGCTTGTTAGTTTACTGGATGCATAAACGCTTACTCACAACAATGAGTAAAATTATATGACAATGTTATTGGAACGGCGCGTATGGGTTGTGCGAGTGAGAGCGTTATGCATTCTCTCACTCCCACGGCCAGGGGACATTAGTTCATCTGAATATTATACGTGTAATTACGTGCGCACCTTTTATTTGTAAAGCCGGCCGCATTGGCGTAGTTGGTAACGTGCTCGCCTCTCATCATGCGGTCTTGGGTTCGAATCCCATTCAGGCAAGGCATATTTTCATACGTTACAAAAAATCATTTCATCCTTCACCGTCTGCATTAGCAATAATTGCACAACAGTCGGACGTTAAACAAAAAAAAAAAAAATTTTATTTGTAAGTGAAGTAGTTAAGTTCAGCTACAGCGTTTTTCATGGAGCATTGCATGATCACCTAAACGAATTGATCACCAAACTATCGGATGCATCATTACCAGGGAATCCGCAACGCAGATTAACACGTTGGCTGCCGCACTAAATTTTGTGACACTTACAACGGGGCCATCGTACTTTTTTATTTTTTCCCATTTTATTCATCTTTCTTCTTATTTTACTTATTTTATTTAATAAAAAATATTATTTTTTTTTTTGTAAAATAAAGTTGTAACACACTTTTGGGTTACATGGTCTGGTGGAATGATTTTACATTTCAGACCCATGTGATCCATTTTTGTGTCACAATAAAAAAGTTAATAAACAACTGGGTTCAGGGGCGGTTCCAGAGCTGATTTTCGGGGGGGGGGGCTATTTTGTTTTTATGTAGCTCTTACTACATAATTTGTAATTGAGTCATTGAAAAGTCCTCTTTTATGCTGTATTGCTGTAACCACAATTTTAATTCATAGAGAAATTTTCAAGGCGCTGACTGGATGCGAGTGGCTTTTGACTACTGACACTGATTGTTATCTTAATACTATTTAAAAATAGATACTTTCTGTTTGACTCATTTTTATACTAAAATAATAATTATTGTTAATTGATAGGTACGAGTATTGGGATTCAGTTTTGTTAGAAATAATAGCTTATAGAAAATATTAAACTAAGTTTTCCTAGTATTTCGGAGGGGGTCATGGCCCCCATGGCCCCTTCCCTGAAACCGCCCCTGACTGGGTTAAGTTACAAAGTTCTAGACTATTTCAATCAACAAAATTAAGCAAAAGAAATAATAAAATTGAAAATAATAGCAGCATTCTAGTCCAGACAACAAGGGAAACTAACTGTATACGCAATATCCTATTATTTGAAAAATTCCAACTATTTGAACAGTCTATTTGAACAGTGTACTATCACACTCTGTGAAGCCGTAGCTTTTGAAACCACATTACACGGCTTAAAAATGAGTCATGTACTGTGACTCATTTTTGATGCACGTAGCCCATTTTTAACGACAAGTGTGACACATATTTGGGTCACATAACAGTCAACGTGTTAAAACGTCAATGGGCCCGAGATCTTCTATAAAGCGATTTATTTTGTCTTCTCTTGTAATATTGTTATACATGATTAAAGCATTATGAACATTTCCTCATAGAACAAATACGAGGGTAGGCTGATAAGTAATGCACACATGCTTGTAGAAGACAACTAAATAAACTTCAGTAGCGCGCCTGGTGGCATGTGGAAGTACTATTTCTCCTCTACAAGCCTGCGCAGTTTGAAGGCGTTGCTTTCATTCAGTTTGTTTTGAGTAGTGGAAGTATGGCGTCGTGTTCTGGTGCTATGTCAACGAGAATTAAACAACGCGCTGTTATCGAATTTTTAACTGCTGAGAAAGTGAATCCTAGTGAGATTTATCGTCGTTTAAAGGCTGTTTATTGTGACGATACTGTTGATAGGTCTACTGTGAATCGTTGGGTAATAAAATTTCGTGATTGCCAACCTGGAAAAGCCTTAATTGTTGACAAAACACGCAGTGGACGACCAATCACTGCCTCAGACGATAATCGTCGCAAACTCATCGATGATTTGATTCAAAATGACCGGCGAATCACTCAACAGCGTATCGCAAACCAAATTGGAATATCTAAGGAACGTGTTGGCTTCATTATTGAACAATTGGGATACCGTAAAATCTGTGCACGATGGGTACCACGCCGTCTGACAGACGAGAATAAACAGCGTCGATTGGAATGCTGTGAACAACTTTTGAAGCGCTACCGTGACGAAGGAGACGACTTTCTTTTGAATATTGTGACGGGGGACGAGTCATGGGTTCATCATTACGATCCCGAAGAAAAAAGGCAGAGCGCTGAATATCGTCATCCACATTCTCCTGTTGTGAAAAAGTTCAAAACACAACCGTCCGCAAAAAAAATTCTTTTGACTGTGTTTTGGGATGCTCGCCGAGTTTATGTGACTGATTATCTGGAACGAGGGGCAACGTTAAATTCTGCTCAGTATATACAGACTCTGAAACACCTCCGACGTCGAGTTTGTCGTGTTAGAGGCAACCTGGCGCCAATAATTTTGCAACACGACAATGCTCGTCCACACACTTCGCGTGCAACTGGAGAGGCTCTGAGAAACCTGAAGTTTCAACCAATTTTACACCCTCCGTATTCTCCCGACCTTGCGCCTTGCGATTTTTATTTTTTTCCTCTACTGAAGAGAGACCTTAAGGGTAATCATTACAGCTCGGACAATGAGGTGAAGGCAGCTATTGCGTCCTGGGTTCGAGGAAAGTCGGAAGAATTTTTCAGTGACGGAATGAAAAAACTTGTTAAACGTTGGGAGAAATGTGTAATGCTTAACGGTGACTATATTGAAAAATAAATAGATAATTTGGTAGGTTAAGATTTGTACTTTAATTTGTTATTTACCCCATCTTGCTATTTCTTTTTGTTCGTCTTCTACAAGCATGTGTGCATTACTTATCAGCCTACCCTCGTACCAATGGTTATCACTGTTCTTTTTCATTTTCTTGGCATCTTTCTTTACTCTTATCAAATTTGCTCGATGTATTTTAGTATAAAGTTATTAAAGATAAAAAAGAAAAAATTTGGAGGGGGTCCATGACCCCTGCGATACTCCCTAAATCCACCACTGACTCGTACAGCCCTGGCATAGATGCCAGTTTCACTGACTACTATAATTATATTATCAGCTATTTCTTGAGTAGGTAAGATCAGTAATGTACCAAGGAGAGAAATAATATTATGGAAGAGTTAAGCGTCAGGAGACTATAGTAGCCTATAAATTGTATGGAATATCTTGGCCACGTAGTGTCAAGTCCCAAAAATATTTTGCTTTATTAGGTGCCATAAGAGAAAATGGAAGGGCGTTGTCCAACAGAAAAAAGATGAATATTTTTTTGTCTTTTGAATCTAATAACTAGTTCAATAATTCATCATCAGTTTTATTATTTACTAGAGAAACGTCTTAGTTCTTGGCCGGCCAAATTGGCGTAGTTGGTAACGTGCTCGCCTCTCATCATGCGGTCTTGGGTTTGAATCCCATTCAGGCACGGCATATTTTCATACGTTACAAAAACCATTTTCATCCTTCACCATCTGCATTAGCAGTAATTGCAGAACAGTCGGACGTTAAACCAAAACAATGATTAAATAAATAAAAACAAAATCTTGATTCTTGGAACTTTTCTTCGAAGAGTTCACACTTTAAAGGAAAAATATCATCGCCTTCATTAACTCACAACAATAAAATATGTCACTGGGCTAAAAAATGAAAGATAAAACTTAACGACTTAAAATCTGTTCATACAAATTTCACCCAAAATACCGTAGTTCCGTAGAGTTTCTTCATGACGCTAAATGCAAAGCTGAAATGAAAGGAACTTGTTATAAAAAAACGATAAAACGAGCTGATCTCAGCCTCAGATATAGAAAATTACGTTGGTCACTGAGATGTCGTCGCCTACTAACATGTTATTATGAAATCACAATTTGTAATCAGATTATATACAACTGTGGTGTTGCTCCAAAGAAAGTCAGACAAGAAATATATAAACTTTACAGAACAAAGAACTGAAAGGTATGGTTAATATTCCGTGATATGTTAGGAATGGTTGGTGATCCGCACAGGTACCTTAAAATCCTTTTTGGGTTCAGTGAGAAAATTTAATTCTAAACATGAAGCTTGCCTACTTGTTCACATAAGTACTGAAGTAATTAACTTCTAGACTATGATAAAGTTTTAAAAAGTCTTAAGAAGATTAAGCTCTTCAAGCTACCTAGTGTAATAGTGCAAGATGATAGTGTTAACATTTGAACAGTGTATCTTGCAATTCGTAGTGAATTAAGTTATAATTATTGTTAAGTTACAGGACATTGATGGACATTATACTAATATCTAAGTGTTTGTTAAAATATTATGAAAGAAAGACTAATGTCTGGTCTTTCAGATTAATTTTAATAAACAAGATATAAAACAAATAACGCGTGATCTCATGTGACTTGACGCGTTCATTTGAATGAACATACGAGTTTTATTATATTGAAAGCTTTAAAAAAAAGTGTGCGCTAAATTTAAAGAGAATTGAGAGTAGCACAGTGAGCGTCTGCCCAGGGTGCCAAATAATTTTTGTATCATATTTGAGTTTCAAATAATAATAAGTTATTTAAAGGAATAAAATGATTCACACAATGTACATTTTTAAGTTTAAATGTAAAAGACATTACCGATAGATGATGGGATGCGGAACTGAATTGTTTCCCTAAGCACTGTACAAGCCATAAAATTATAGTTTGTTTCTTGATTCTAGCCAATAATTCAGTTATTGAACGTTTAATGAGTACTATTTAACATGCGCAAGAGCTTAAATTGCAAGTCAATTTTTTTTTTTTTTTAACAGTATAGTATTTCTTTTGCAATCAGTTAATAAATACAATAACTTTAAGCAAATATGAGAAAATCTCAGTAATGTCCTTAGTATTAAAACACAAACGACACTCAGTAGTGTGTTTGAAAAAGACCAAACTGTGAAGAAACAAAAAAAATATATCTATACAAAACCAAACTTGATGATCCGTGAATCAACATCCCGAAACACAAAGTGTTGAAGCTGGAGATTATTATTAAGCTCTTGTATTATTCAATGGAATAATACAAGAGTCAGCCTGGGAATCTACACCAGTTAAGGACTACCCAACGAGACAGCAGTTTTATCCTGAAAACGTCCGGAAAAGAATTGCTGAAAAACGACGACTGAGACGCATTTGGCATAACACTAAACATCCAGACGATAAAAGACGATTTAATAGAGCATCGAGAAGACTAAAAGAGTTGCTTTCCGAAATTAAGAACGCCTCCTTCCAAGAGAAACTATCTAATCTTTCTCCGCCCAGTGCATCTGATTACTCACTCTGGAAGGCTACAAAATTTTTGAAACAACAAAAGAAGATGGTTCCACCACTTAATACCGGAGACGGAAACTGGGCAAGAACTCCAGCAGAAAAGGCTGATATACGAGGGGGTACCCAAAAGAAACCGGAATTATTTTTTAAAACTATTTATTTTTAATTTTTTTACAAAAGAACCTTATCACCTTCAAAATACTCTCCATTACAACTAATACATTTGTCCCACCGGTGCTTCCACTGTTCAAAACATTTTTTGTACTCCTCTTCAGTGATGGCTGCCAGCTCATCCGTCGTTTTTTTCTTGACATCATCAACGTTGTTAAATCGGAGACCTTTCATGCCCCTTTTCATGCGTGGGAACAAGAAAAAATCACACGGAGCCAGATCGGGTGAGTACGGTGCGTGTGGTAGCAAAACCATGCCGTTTTTCGCCAAAAACTGGGTAACCGAGATTGCCGTGTGTGCAGGCGCGTTGTCGTGGTGGAAAAACCAGTCCCCTGTCTGCCACAAATTAGGTCTTTTACGACGAATGCTGTTTCGTAGTCTTCTTAACACTTCAAGATAAAAAGCTTGATTTACCGTCTGGCCTGGTGGAACGAACTCTGAATGGACAATTCCCCTCACATCAAAAAAACAAATCGGCATTGTTTTGATGTTCGATCTGACTTGACGACTTTTTTTTGGTCGGGGTGATAATAAAGTCTTCCATTGACTGGATTGTTGTTTGGTTTCTGGGTCGTACCCATAGCACCAAGACTCGTCACCCGTAATGATCTTTGACATGAAATCTGGATCAGTTTCAAGCTGTTGTTTCAAATCACTACACATTTCAATTCGACGTTACTTTTGAGTGTCTGTCAGGACCCGAGGCACAAACTTGGCAGCGACTCTTTTCATTGTCAAGTCTTCTGTTAAAATGCGTTGGACTGAGCTCCAAGATAACCCACTAACCTGTGATATTTGATCAATGGTCTGTCGTCGGTCTGTTTGTACAATTTCTTTCACTTTCACAACATTTTCGTCTGTTCGGGAAGTCGACGGTCGTCCAGAACGAGGTTTGTTCTCAATCGACATGTCGCCATTTGTAAAGCGCAAAAACCACTCGTACACTTGGGTTTTTCCAATAGCGTCGTCTTTGTAAGCTGTGTTCAACATTACAACTGTTTCCGCGGCGTTTTTACCGAGCAAGAAGCAAAATTTCACAGCCGCACGTTGTTCATTAAAACTTGCCATCATGAAAAACGACACGAGCACAAAACAGCACTAGCGAAAACAATCACTGCACGAGAACAGAACAAGCTAGGTCAACGAACAAAATGGCATTGAACTGGCAATGAGTAGCGCTACAAGCAGCCTAGTGGCGGGAATTGGTACTGCACAAGCTCCGCCCACAGCAGAGCTATTCCGGATACTTTTGGGTACCCCCTCGTATTTGCTAGGCATCTTGTGGAAGTCTTCAAGCCGAACGAACTTCATGATCAAAATCTTACTGACGAAATTACGGAATATCTAGAGGCGCCCTTCCAGATGTCTCCACCCATCAAACCATTCAGCCCTGCAGAAATTGGGAGGACTATCAAAAATAATCTTAACCGGAAGAAAGCACCAGGATACGACTTAATAACAGGCGAAATCTTGAAACAACTGCCTAAAAAAGCGTTCTTGTTACTTACAGCGATTTTTAATGCTATTATACGTATCGGATGCTTTCCTGCTCAATGGAAATATGCCCAGATGATTATGATCCTTAAACCAGGCAAGGATCCTTTACGACCGAGCTCCTATAGACCAATTAGCCTGCTTCCAATTACCTCAAAGGTATTTGAGAAAATGCTGTTAAATCGTTTAAAACCTTTTATAGAAGAGTATAAACTGATTCCAGATCATCAATTTGGGTTTCGTGAACGACACTCGGCTGTAGAACAAGTCCACAGACTAGTCAAACTTATTCAGAAGAGCTTAGAATTGAAGAAGTTTACTTCAGCTGTGTTCTTGGATATTCAGCAGGCGTTCGATAAAGTTTGGCATCTAGGTCTGTTACACAAAATTAAAATGAAATTAGAATATCCATACTTCTTTATTTTTAAAAACTATCTTTTAAATCGTTTCTTCCAAGTTAAATATGATAATGTCTTTTCCAAATTCTACTTATTTAATTCCGGCGTTCCTCAAGGCAGCATTTTGAGCCCATTCTTATATACGCTTTATACAGCCGACCTTCCAGAACATGAATCTGTAATGACGGCAACGTTCGCAGATGACACAGCGATTTTAGCGACGGACGCTTCTCCGACATGTGCCTCGGAAAAGTTACAAACCCATCTTGACGACATTCACGAATGGTGCAAGAAATGGAGAGTGAAGATTAATGAGGATAAGTCAACGCACGTAACATTTACATTAAAGAAACCAACATGTCCAGTGGTCAGCTTGAACGGGACAGTAATCCCACAGAAGGATGAAGTTAAATATCTGGGTTTACATCTAGATCGAAGACTCACGTGGAGAAGCCATATATGGGCGAAACGAAAGCAACTTGGGCTGAAGTTACGTCAATTATTCTGGCTCTTAGGCAGTAGGTCTCAACTCTCCCTTGAAAATAGAGTACTCGTATACAAAGTAATACTCAAACCAATTTGGACGTATGGGTTAGAGCTATGGGGTACAGCTAGTTCATCAAATATAGAAATACTGCAGCGCTTTCAATCAAAATGCCTGAGACTGATCACTGCAGCCCCATGGTACGTAAAAAATGAAATACTACACAATGACCTAAACCTGCCCTTCATAAAAGAAGAAATTAAACAACATAGCGAAAAACATTTACAAAAACTAGAAGACCATCAGAATCCATTAGCGATTAGCCTCCTGGACAACAGCGAAGATACGCTTTAAACCACTGGACTTACCTCTACGATTTTGTTAGTCATTTAAATTTTTATTTTTATCTTTTCTACTTCAACTCCTAATCATCGGCAAGTCAAATTTAATAAAATTATAAATAAATTTAATGTTTCCTTTTTAAACAAAGTATTAAAATTTTTGGCCCAATAATATAAAGTTTATTAAATGATGATTTTTATTGCTTTATTTCATATCAAATGCAAAAATAAATAAATAAATGTAGCCTATAAACCCAACGGGTTGGTTCGCCAAAATCAGCTGTTTGACAGCTGATTTTCGGAGACGAAGGTTCCTGGTTCAAATCCTATTAAAGGTAATTACTTTTATACGGATTTGAATGCTAGACAGTGGTTACCGGTGTACTTTGATGGTTGGAGTTTAATTAACCATACTCTCTCAGGAGTGGTCGACCTGAGTCTGTACAAGACTACACCTCATATAATTATTAATAATTTATGTTTTTAATTTTCTTAATTTAAGAGATTAATATGGATGAATTACTTAAGAATTAGTTAACTTATAATATGAGGCATTTCAGAAAATAACGGAAGTTTTTTAATTTTGTTGTTTGTATTATTGCAATTCACGCCATTTTTGTTATTGTGTTGGTAAACATTATCTGCAAAGTAGGCGTATCTGCACATTGATAGCCGTATCGGATGTTTAGTGTGTTGTCACTATGTCAGCTAAAAGGTTATATTTGTTTTGTTACGATACGCGATTGTTCATTTGTTGAAAAGATGAGAATTTGCACAAAATATGGAATAAAGTCCAGAAACGTTCTAGAAATGCTAAATATTGCTTTTGGTGAGGTACTAAGTGTAAAACAAAGGTTTACGAGTAGTGTAAGCATTTACGGCTGGCCGTGAAGTCGTTGAAGAGGACGACCGTCCTAGACATAAAAAAATCGATGAATATTATTAATAAAGTAAAAAGAAATATTTATGAACGATCATCGACTTACCATCAGATAAGTCGTGAACCGTGTGGCATTAAAATTTCTTCCAAAATTGTTGAATTTTGAACAAAAATAAAGGTGAATGGGAGTTGCTCAGGAGTCACTAAATAAACAACCACACAGAATTACTTAAACGTGACATAACAGGTGACGAAACATCACCGATATGCCGTCGAATGTGAATCTCAATCGTCCCACCGAAAAAAATCTGAAATAGCTCGACAAGTGCAGTCGAAATTATGCTTACTAAGTTATATTTACTGTGTTTTTCGATGTTATTGGCACCATACATTTTTGACACAAGATCAAAATGATTAATACTATCTACAAATCCAACGTTTGCGTGAAGTAATCCGTAAAGTCGCCCGAATTTTTCCCGAAACTATTCATGGCTTATGTATCACGATAACGCACTTGCTCAATTTTCATTACTTGATCGTGAATTTTTCAACAAAACCAACATTACAATGTTGGTTTTAATACATCATTATAATGATACCTCAGCCTCCATATTTGGTAGACGTAGCTCCATAAGATATTTATTTTGTTCCAATAAATTAAGAGGGAATTTTTAGAAGCAGCCAAACAGAAGCGTGCTCAAAACATGAGAGAATATCACGCCAAAAAGAAACTGAAAGCTTTCAAATTGACTAAAGTGGTAAATTGTGGCTAAACAAGCACTAAAAAAAAATAAGAGAAAATATTTTACACATCGTTTTACAAGTATGGATGAGATTAAAAGCGCATGGTTGAAATGAAAGAGATATAAATTTTCCTGAAGAACGAGTTCCAGGAATGTTTCGGGAATTGGTAGAAAAGCCGGAATTAGTCCGTAATGTTTCATGGATTTGCCCATAACGGGCAGTTGGAGTGTTAAATTAATTGCGCTCGATCTTTTGGTTCCAGGGCTACAAAAAATAGTTCTGTTTCTTATCGCACAGTCAGCCAATTATATGACTGACCGATTTATGAACAGAAAAGGTAGAGGTGTAAAAGACACTAGTCAGAGTTATCTCCTCTGAAAGTAATGAATTTTACTTTACATCCAGACCCTGTGGTGAATGAAGTAACGGTATCATTTGCAGGGTGGAAAGTAGGTGTTTTTTTGGAGGGCCTGGCATGCTGATAAGCATACTCTTTCAACTCGGTGAGGTAGGCACTAGTAAACCACCTCACTCCTCGTTTTTAATTAATAAAACCTCTAGAGGTTCAAAACAGCCTTTCGGCTGTTGACCTAAACAACATTTTATGGACACTATTCTGAAAAGGTGATACATTGGTAAAGACGAATAATTTTATTTTCTAAAACATTGAAAATTTCTTTATTTTTTGAATACATTACGTAAATAGGTCAATATTGTTTTACGTAAATTTACTACTATAATTTTCAAGAAAGCGGAGAAATAATTATGACGAATATATTTGATTATAGTTAATTAAAAAACAGTTCCTAAACTTGAAAGACAACAAAAACAAAGTTTTTTTTATGTTTATTTCGTGGTTGTTAATTAGCATAAGTAGGCTAATATACGCGATAGACCTCAGTTACGATATGAACCTCGTGACATCGTTCGATTTCTCGATCTTATAGTGCCTATATGGAACAAAGGTCGTTAATATTCATTACAGTGTTTTTACACTCTACACAACATCGGATGATCAGTGTATACTCGCAGATGCCGATATGATTGTAGACGATTTTAAAATGAATTCACTGATATGCTATGTACTTATTTGAACAGTACTTAACAGTAGTTCAATTTATTTTTCATCAATTAGCCTAATTAAATTACAAAAACTGTTCTTTTTTTGTCATCAGTCTCTCGACTGGTTTGATGCAGTTCTCCAACCTGTTCTATCTTGCACAAGTCGTTTCATATCTACATAACTGTAACACCCTACATCTTTTGAAATTTGCTTTATATATTCTAATCTTTGCCTCTCTCTACAATTTACTCCCTCAATATTACCCTTAATTATTAATAGCCCAATACCTGGATGTCTTAGGATATGCCCCGCTAGCCTATCCCTTCTTTTGGTAAGATGCTTCCATATACTTCCTTTTTCATCCACTCGCCTAAGAACCTCTAAATTACTTATTTTGTCCGCCCACCTAATCTTTAACATTTTCCTGTAACACCACATTTCAAAAGCTTCTATTCTCTTCTTTTCTACAGCCCCTATCACCCACGTTTCACTTCCGTATAATGCTACACTCCAAACATAATGTTTTAAGAAATTTTTCCTAATCTGTAAATCAATGTTTGTAGTCAGTAAGCTGTATAAAAAAACTGTACAAAACAAAAACTGTATAAAAGTAAATTTTTTATTAATTTTTTTTTAAAATACTTAAGGTAGTATTAAATAGATTGTTGTTTAGGTCATCAGCCAAAAGGCTGGTTTGAACCTGTAGAGGTTTTACTAAGTAAAACTTGGAGTGAGGTAGTTTACCATGCCTTCTTCACTGAGTGGAAAAGTACGCTTATCAGCATGCCAGGCCCTCTGAAAAGCACATATTTTCCACTCTGCAAATGACACCTTCACTTCATTCACCACAGGGTCTGGCTGTATAATGAAATTCATTACTTTCAGAGGAGATAACTCTGACTATTGTCTTTTACACCTCTACCTCTTCTGTTCTTAAATGATTCAGCCATTTAATTGGCTGACCATGTGATAAGAAACAGAACTATTTATTTTAGCCTGCAACGAACAGATTGAGTGAAAATAATTTGACACTCGACCTGTCCGTTATGGGCAGATTAAATAGATTAAGAACACATCATTATGAACTCAATTTTTAAGTTTTTTTTACTTTCTTTTACTGTATGTGAATATTATAGGGAAGGAAAGTATTTCCTTTATGTCGATTTTTTGAAATCGAGTTTTCACCGAAAATACATGTTTTCAGGCCCCCTGAACCAAAACAAAATAAGTTTTACTGATTGGTCTGTGTGCGCGCGCGTGCACTACAGGCTTAATTACTAATTATTTTGAAATTAAACGAATGTAGTCTTCTACCCGTTTTTGAACTTAACACATTCAGTGCTAGTGACTCGCCTAGCGGGTCATGGGTAGCTGGTACCGTCAAACTGCTGTCTCACCTAGCGGGTTCTGTTTTGTTATCATTTTAAGTAACTCTGAAGGGACACTGCCTGTCGGATAACAATTTATTGCTATTATATAGCCCTCAGAAAGGTATTTTCTTTGTAACCGTGCAATTCGTTTTTGAATTTTCGTCATACGATCTTCTACCCTCGTGCATTATACTCGTTCAGTATTTTTAACGGGTTTTCAGAAACAGTTGAAGCTGTGAATTTAGTATCTTTGCAGGTATCGATTCAAAATAGCTTATACTTTTATACTTATAAAATAGCCGGCCGCATTGGCGTAGTTGGTAACGTGCTCGCCTCTCATCATGCTCGGGTTCAAATCCCATTCAGACACGGCATATTTTCATACGTTACAAAAATTTATTTCATCCTTCACCGTCTGCATTAGCAGTAATTACAAAACAGTTAGACGTTAAACAAAAAAAATATATACTTTTAGATTTACTTTAAAAGTATATTATTTGTAGTTTAAAATTATATAAGAAATTTCGCGTAAATCATAAAGGCAAATGGAAAAATTCAAACAAGAAATACATTTATTACAACAGGCGAAAATAAACCTAAAAAAACTTTGAATTGTTTACTTTTATTAAACGCTTTTATTTAACTTACTCATGGATCCATAAAATCTTGCAACTTAAAATTTTAATACTTCTACTGTATCAATATGAATGAAACTTTGCACACTTGTTTATCTTCGATGACAATACGCTGTCATAAAAAAAATTTACAAAAAAATTTTTTTTAAACGCTTTTATTATTACAAAATAACTTACTCTTGGATCCATCAAATCTGGCAACTTAAAATTTTAATACTTCTACCGTATCAATATGAATCAAACTTTGCACACTTGTTTATCTTCGATGACAATAGGTGTTTGTAAAAAAAAATTACAAAAAAATTTCAAAAAAAATTTTTGAAAAAATTTTTTTTCAAAAAAAATTTAAAAAACGCTTAAATTTAACAATTACTTAAAAAAGTAACTAAAAAGAAATAAATAAAAAAAATTTACAAAAAAAGTTACAAAAAAAATCACAGAAAAACAATTATAAAAAAAATAAAAAAAAATTAAAAATTTTTAAGAAACGCTATTATTTAACAATGATTCAAATAAAAAATGAACTATAAAGAAAAAATAAAAAAAATTACAAAAAAAATTACAGACATTACTGTTACAAATAAAAGCGTGGCGCATTTTTATACAACGAATATTTTACAATAAAATGCGCCACGCTTTTATTTGTAACAGTAATGTCTGTAATTTTTTTTGTAATTTTTTTTATTTTTTCTTTATAGTTCATTTTTTATTTGAATCATTGTTAAATACGCGTAATAGCGTTTCTTAAAAAATTTTTTTTTATTTTTTTATAATTTTTTTTCTGTTTTTTTGTAATTTTTTTTTGTAAATTTTTTTTATTTTTTTCTTTTTAGTTACTTTTTTTAAGTAATTGTTAAATTAAAGCGTTTTTTAAATTTTTTTAATTTTTTTTGAAAAAAAATTTTTTCAAAAATTTTTTTTGAAATTTTTTTGTAATTTTTTTTTACAAACACCTATTGTCATCGAAGATAAACAAGTGTGCAAAGTTTGATTCATATTGATACGGTAGAAGTATTAAAATTTTAAGTTGCCAGATTTGATGGATCCAAGAGTAAGTTATTTTGTAATAAAAAAGCGTTTAAAAAAAATTTTTTTGTAAATTTTTTTTATGACAGCGTATTGTCATCGAAGATAAACAAGTGTGCAAAGTTTGATTCATATTGATACGGTAGAAGTATTAAAATTTTAAGTTGCAAGATTTTATGGATCCATGAGTAAGTTAAATAAAAGCGTTTAAAAAACTTTGAATTGTTTACTTTTATATTATTAGCAAACATAAATCCATGTATAGGTCGCAAATAAAATGAATCTATAAAAATGTTAGTATCATAAGTTGTAGGCCATACATAAAGCAAGCGGAGAACACGCTGCACGGTAATCAGCCCGACAGGAGAGACACCTCATAATTGCTCAGCATTAAATGTGTTAACCCTTTCAATCCCAAATTTTTTATATATCAAAGTTCCCAACAATATGAATAAGTAAAAATCATGTGCAAGCTTCCTAAACAATATTCTCTTGCTTAGATTTGTAGCAAAGCATTATTTAAGACTTAGAAAATGTTACAATTCAAAAATATTAGTAAAATGGACAAAATCACTATTTACAGCCTAAAAAATATACTTGATGTACCATTCAACATACTCGAAGAAATCCTACTTTATTTTAGTAAATGAACACGATTATTTAAAACTAAAATTAACTTTAAAAAGAAACTAATGGTCGAATCCGTGGCGTAGTGGTCAGCATCTTACACTGCAAAGTGGAGGTTTCAGGTTCGATTCCTGGCTAGGGTACAGAAAATTATTACACTTCACATCCAGCGCTCTTTAATCAAAAGTAGTCGCTAAGAATTAAAATTTTTATGTTTGAATTTGTTTTATGAAATGTTTTATGTTTGTTATTTCACTCCAATGTGACTTCTGTGCCACACTGGGTAAGAAACGGTTAACGAGGATTCTTGGCCAGCCCAGATAGTTATATTTAGTCGCTGGTTGAAAGGCGAATGGAATTGTCAAGTTATTATACCGGTTGAGGGGGAGCGAGCAGAAAATTTATCATAGACACTAAAAAAAAATTAATTAAATAATTATATAAATTAACTAGCTAAAGTACCGGTTCTTCGAACGGTTTTCTTGGTGCTGTGGACGGTCTGTTGGTGTGCCGAGTTCGATCCCTGTCATGTCTGATATTCTTTGATCATTCATTGTTATCTACTCGTACCTCCTTTCAACGTCTGCATTATTAAAAATGAAAAATACATAGTTGGACGTAAAATAAAAGCGAGATCTTGGTATTTTTAAATTAAGATATGCAAAGCTTTATTATTTTCATAATAAATGAAAGGCAAATCACAATAGGAATACCACGATGATTAACTAACGAACTATTAAGAATACCGATTCATTTTTTGACAATGTGACCGAGAATTGGTGTATAGGGTACTGGTGGAATGGGTAGGTAGGTAACTGACTCAATGAATACGGGTTTTACCGGCGCGTAGGCCTATGTTTATTGTTCTGTTTATCTTGTATGGTAATATTCTAAAAATATTAATGTTTATTTTTTTCTCAATTGGTAATATCTCCGTTATTATTCATAAAAATGAAAAACTCCACATAATCAAACTTATTTGTCTTAAAACGTTTCGTAATTTCGGTTATAAAACATTTTTAGATAAATTGACTTTTAACTAAGATATTCGTAGTTTTTTTTGTTTACCGCTCCCTCTGAACTCCCCCATCCTTTTGTGATATTAAAAACATTTATTGCCTATTTTCATTTTGATTATGTCCAGAACCTAAATACCGAAATTCATTGAATTTGGTTCGGCGGTTCTTGCGTAATACCGTAAAATACAAACAGACAAACAGGCATCAGACAAAACTTTAGCTGAACTAATTGTCGGTGTTTACTTGATAGATCTGGCATAGAAACAAAATTTGGGGCATTTTGAAAAATTGTAAAGACAAAATCACAATTTTATTTATATAGATTTATTAATTCTTAATTAATTAGAATGTTAAATCACTATCATTATGCGGAAATGTTTGATCACTTCTCGTGACATTTTGGTGAGTGCTCCACGTAAAAGTTAAAATTTTGTTACTTTTTGCAAAGGGTCAGCCAGTACACAAGAGATCAATCAAAAGTTAAATGTTTATTTATTCTAGTATTAAAGGTAGTTACTTTTAAACGGATTTGAATACTAGATAGTGTATTTATTCATCTCATTTATTCGCCATACATATCATCCTCATCTTACTGGGTCATAAATTTGTTTATTGTTCTTAATTGAACAGATTGCAACGCACACACATTCGGGTAAAAAAAAATATTCTAATCACATTTAAAATTTAAGTTAGTACCAATTCGTATAGATGTACGTCACACTTTTAAATGTCTTGTTTACTGATTTCGGCTCTTCGGCGTAGCCGAGGGTTCATTAATAGGTTTTTTTTGAAATGGCATGTCGTAGGCAGAGGCCCACGAATATTTTAAAACGAAATAAATCGTCTTATCATGCATTATTTGCAAACGAGACCACTTTACAGATTTATAAGTGGTAAGAATATAACGAAACACAAAGGGACTCTACTTGATCGGTGACTTCCCGTCGTTGTGTGTGTGTGTGTGTGTGTGTGTGTGTGTGTGTGTGTCTACATTACAATAAATACTTTGTGTAGCGTGAAGAATGTAAATTATATTAAATGAACACGACATACTGTAATTCTATGCAGCTTCTGTCTGTTAATCTGTTTAATGTTACAAATAAGATTAACAGATGGAAAATATTCAAGGGCAGATATTATTGGTCAATAAAAGAACAAATACAAATTACAATTTGCCCATAACAGACAGGTGGAGTGTCAAATTATTTACACTCAATCTGTTCGTTGCAGGGCTAAAATAAATAGTTCTGTTTCTTATCACATGGTCAGCCAATTAAATGTCTGAATCATTTAAAAACAGAAGAGGTAGAGGTGTAAAAGACACTAATCAGAGTTATCTCCTCTGAAAGTAATGAATTTTATTATACAGCCAGACCCTTTGGTGAATGAAGTGAAGGTGTCATTTGCAGAGTGAAAAATATGTGCTTTTCAGAGGGCCCGACATGCTGATAAGCGTACTTTTCCACTCAGTGAGGAAGGCACTTGTAAACCACCTCACTCCTCGTTTTACTTAGTAAAACCTCTACAGGTTCAAACCAGCCTTTTGGCTGATGACCTAAACACAAAGGACAAATACAAACTACAAGCGTTTGAAATATGGACCTACCGGAGAATACTTCGAATACCGTGGACGGACAGGATCACAAACGTAGAAGTCCTCAGAAGAAGGGAAAAGAGCTGGAAATCCTGCAAAGCATAAAGATAAGGAAACTGACATACCTTGGACACATCATGAGGTTGCCTGAATACGAGATTCTGCATTTCATAATTCAAGGAAAAATCGTTGGTAAACGCTCAGTGGGACGCAGAAGAATATCCTGGTTAAGTAACCTGAGAGAAGCGTTTAAGTGCTCGTCGCATGACCTTTTCAGAGCAGCAGTAGACAAAGTACGACTAACCATGATGATAGCCAACCTCCGTAATGGAGAAGGCACCTGAAGAAGAAAGGACAAATATTAAGAAATTAGATAAATGTAAAAGTAATTAAACCGTTATGTTCGTATACATTTATGTCCACACTTAAATGCAGTACTGTTATTAAATAATTAAAAGAAGTTAAAATTCACTTGATATCATAATTATTCCAGTATTTGGATCTCGGTCTTTAATATTCGTCTACCGTTTTCATTGGTCTGGTCAATATATCCATTCAGTACCGCAGGGTGGATTCTCATGAACCAATATCAGCCCATTTCTTTTTACGAAATTAAACCTTTTTTTATTCAGTTTATTCAAAGTCGCATCAACAACTTGGTCATGAGCGACTACTGTGGGTTTCGGTACTGTAACTGAGGGTTTTAAGCCCGGATTTCACCACACGTACAAGGCGCGTACCGGACGCGTACAAGTCAAGTGAGCCGCGGTTCTCTCTACGCGCACAAGCTTTGTACAACCTTCGTACTCTACGTCGAGCACATTCTCAGAGATGAATGGAAACGAAGAAGGCGTTGTCATTGCTTGTTGCGTTTACTTAGTCTTTGAAGAGAGCTACAAAGAGCAACGTAGGAAAAAGCATGTAAAGAAATTTTAGGTCCATACATAATTTGTTTAGAGCCAGAAACGAGGAAGGAAAATTTAATACAATTTTTAGCAGACTTAAAGAAGATTCAAAAGTGATTAAAAAATCATCATATTTGCTTGATGTAAAATTTTACAGTTGTAAATAAAGAATTAAAGAGAAAAATAAATACTAGTAAAGGTAGTTGTTACTTTTATATGAATTTGAATACTAGAAGGCGGTTACCGGTGTACTTTGATGGTTGGAGTTCAATTACCCAAACTTTCAGGAATGGTCCGCCTGGGTTTGTACAAGACTATACCTCATTTACACGTCATGCATATCATCCTCATTTCATTGGGTCATGGGGTTGCTTATTGTTCTTAAATTGAACAGATTGCAACGTACACTCATTAAGGATTTCAAAATAAAAAATAAAACTAAAATAAAATTTTTAGAAATGAGATATTTATAGTCGATCTCTGATTACATACTAGATCCCCTTGATTATTCACCACTGTAAAACCCTCCCAGAAAACCTTTACATTAAAAAATAAACTAGTTCATAACTGTACAAGGAAGATTAACGTCAATGGAAACGATTAGAAAAAGAAGTCTAAAATTTACGGACACTTGTATAGAATGGTTGACAAACAATTTTTAAGACACTAAATAGTAGACCTAAGGTGTCGGAATCCTGAATCCTGAATCCTGGTTGAGAGGGCTAAGAAGCCCTATGATGGCGACATCGTGTTAAGGAACACCTGGTCGCTCGGGGAACAATATAACAGAATAATTGCAACCTCAAGAAATTTAGGGGGAATTTTATAGTTTAAATAGGAAATAGGATTCTGGTTCGTGGGACATTGGAACTGGGGCTTGAAAGGAGGTAATTTATTTTTAGAAGTTATTTGTGGAAAATTTAAATTAAGGGACAAGTGGGTTTAAGAGCGGCTCTTTTATTTTATTTTATTTTTCAGTGGCCTTTTTTCAGTTTTGTGGGAGGTCTATTATCTTGGTGAGGGGAAGGCATGCATGTTACTGAACGTGGACTAAAGGTATAATTTAAGGTAGGGGTTAGTGTATGATTTCAGGGGAGACGGAAAGGGAGAGTTTGGCATAATCACCGGCCTTTTTATCTTCTGAGTGTTTATTAATTTAAAATGGCGGCGTTTATTAATTTAATTTAAGGTGTCGGATAAATGGTTTAAAGAACTCAGAAAGAATATTGAGAAAATCGGAATAAACCGAACCAAATTCAGACAACTAATTACGGGCTTTAAGCGCTTTCATGAAGAGATACTTCCTTAAAGATACTTTCTATATAAGTTATAACTTCTGTTGCATTAATAATTAGAAACGCTTATTCTAATTTACACCTTTCTTAACTTCCACGTTTCGTCACGATATTGACATCAATTTGTTATCTATTGTCTAAATATGAGTCTATGTACACAAATGATTAAAGTGTTCTCTTTGTAATAAAAATTCATTTTATCTCTCTTTCAAGTTTAACGTCATCAACAATAATGTACACGAGACATTACTTTTTATTGTTTCTGTACTTAACAAGGTAGCGTTACTCATAGATTAGTCTAAACGATTATTTGAAGTCTAAATTTTATCTGAAATTTATTTTTCTATTACAATTGAGACATAAAAACACTTTTCGAGACATAAAAGCACTTCATAATTTTTATTTTCTAGGTTTTGTTATAGAAGACAATTGATTGAAGTCCAAGAAATTCGAAACATAATCGCGAAATGGAGAGATCAAACCAATTTAAAATAAAATTTACAATGAAAGTCGATATCGTTAAATCGTAAATTAAGACATTTCCTTATAGCTTATAAAACCTAAATCGGCAGCCACCGTAGAGTAGTGGTTAGCGCGCTTGCCTGCAATGCGGAGATCCCGGGTTCGGTTCCCGACTAGGGTTGGAAATTTTGAACACGTTAAAACCCAATAAATAATTTTTTTTTGGGGGGCTCCCAAACTCCCCTACACCCCGCCGTCACCACCCACGACTATGGCTGGTCGCAAGGATGCGAGGTGGTAGCACAGTAAGTAGAACAGCAACAGAATATCACGTCAGTATACTGCACCATTATAACTTAACGTAGTCATCTTTCTTCACTAGAAAACAGTCAGCCGCCGAGCCCAACATACACCACATAGACACGAATAACATAAAAATACATAAAACAACATAAAGATGACGCAGTATTTACAGCCTTCCTTCACAGTATCCTGTATAGTTTTTCTTTAATTTTACCATCTCTGTGAAACAGATCTACCTCTCCATTTATTTCATTGGCTGTAGCTATACATCTATTGATTGGAGCTATTTTACTTTTTGTGGCTCCAGCAAACAGCCTGAAACTTTTTAAAGCTGTGCAAGGCACCCTCAGAGAAATCTTCGAGATATCCGGAACATCAAATCGTGAATGCAGAATGTTGTAAATGTATAGAACTTTCATCACTCTACGCCGCGTGCTCAGACTCTGAAGCCCGTAGAATGAGACGGCATCCTCATAGCCATAAAATTTTCTTACAGATCTGCATTCCAACTTATGAATTAATCTTTTCTGCACCCTCTCCAGTTTCTTTTCTGTGACGTCTCTTCTATAGTTTCACACCGTCGAACAATATTCGAGGACGGGACGCACAAGGCTCTTATAAAGTCTCTTATAAATTAAGAATAATAATAATATATTAACTTAAACCCAGTAAATTAAGACATTACCGTATAGCTTATAAAACCTAAAGCGGCCGCCTCCGTAGAGTAGTGGAGCGCGCTTGCCTACAATGCGGAGGTCCCGGGTTCGATTCCCGACTAGGGTCTAGAAATTTTGAACATCTTAAAACCCACCGTAACAGTACTGACACCCACAGTAGTCTCTAATGACCAAGCTGTCGATGTGACTTTAAATAAACTAAAAAAAACCTAAAGCAGTAATGGATCTGAATTTTACAAATAAATTATAATTAAAGTTGTAGGAAATAAAAAAAAAATAAAAATTTGAGTTCAAACATATTTTTCTTCAATTATATTAATTTAGCGTTTTCTTATAAATTATGTGTAATGCGTTGTAGTTTGCGATTTTCTGTATTTTTCTCATTAAAATCTGTAAAAATGGGTTTTTTAAAGATTGTAGCCTTAGAATACATTTTATAACAAAAGTTTTATAAACTGAAGTTTTGTCATCAGTCGCTCGACTGGTTTCATGCAGTTCTCCAAGGTTTTGTTGCGCAAGTCATTTCATATCTTTATACCTGAAACACCCTACATCTTTTGTAATTTGCTTTAAATATTCTAACCTTTGCCTCCCCCTGCAATTCACTCCCTCAATATTACCCTCCATTAATGATAGAGCAATACCTAGATGTCTTAAGATATGCCCCACCAGCCTATCCCTTCCTCTGTTAGGATGTTTCTGTATACTTCTTTCACCCACTCGTCTAAGAACCACTAAATTACTTATTTTGTCCATCCACCTAATCTTCAACATTTTCCTGTAACACCACAATTTAAAAGCTTCTATCCTTTCCTTTCTACACCACCTATCCCCCACGTTTCACTCCCGTACAATGCTACACTCCAAACATAGTATTTTAAGAAATTTTTTCCTAATCTGTAAATCAATCTTTGTAGTTAGTAAGCTGTTTTTCATATGGCCATTTTAGCCTTTTAGTAGAATTTTTCAAGCTAGCTAGAAAACTAAAGTTACAAAAAGTTAAAAACACCTACAGCTTTCATGCTAAAAGTTTTTCCGACAGAGTCTATTTTTGCGTCAATAGTGCTTTACACTCAATCTGTTCGTTGCAGGACTAAAATAAATAGTTCTGTTTCTTATCACATGGTCAGTCAATTAAATGACCGAATTATTTAAGAACAGAAGACGTAGAGGTGTAAAAGACACTAATCAGAGTTATCTCCTCTGAAAGTAATGAATTTCATTATACAGCCAGACCCTGTGGTGAATGAAGTGAAGGGTGTCATTTGCAGAGTGAAAAATATGTGCTCTTCAGAGGGCCCGGCATGTTGATAAGCGTACTTTTCCACTCTGTGAGGAAGGGAATGGTAAACCATCTCACTCCTATATTTACTTAGTAAAACCTATACAGGTTCAAACCAGCCTTTCGGCTGATGACCTAAACAACATGTTATATTGTTCATACAAAATAACATAAGTGTAATATTATTTGCCAGTAGCCTATATTTATACTGGCAAGAGAAAATCGGTGAGTGTTTCTTTCTTACAAAATTTTTAAGTATTTCTTTGTTTGTTTTAAACTGTTTAATGATTAAAGTGATGGATAACTCGTGTAGACCTTGTTTCTTATCGATTAATTAAAAACAAATAAAACAGAAACTTTACAAAGATAATAAAATTTTATTTTTATATTCTCTCCATCTCAGTGTCCGTTAAAAATTTATGAACAACCTTGATATTTAGAAATAACTGTTTCTTGTATTGAAAGAAAAACCTTTGTAGAAAATGTGTTGTTTAGGTCATCAGCCGAAAGACTGGTTTGAACCCGTAGAGGTTTTACTAAGTAAAACGAGGAGTGAGGTGGTTTACCATTGCCTTCCTCACTGAGTGGAAAAGTACGCTTACTAGCATGCCGGGCCCTCTGAAAAGCACATATTTTCCACTCTGCAAATGACACCTTCACTTCATTCACCACTAGGTCTGGCTGTATAATAAAATTCATTACTTTCAGAGGAGATAACTCTGATTAGTGTCTTTTACACCTCTACCTCTTCTGTTCTTAAATGATTCAGTCATTTAATTGGCTGACCATGTAATAAGAAGCAGATCTATTTATTTTAGCCCTGCAACGAACAGATTGAGTGTAAATAATTTGACACTACACCTGTCTGTTATGGGCAAAGAAAAAATTTTTGTAGAAGAAAAATTTTTGTAGAAAATATCTCCGGACTTTGTATATACTAAAAAAAATGCGAATAAAGTTTTGTGGTGATAACGCCCTCCCGTAGTCCCGGCTAACGAAATAATAAAATATAGTGTAAGTGCAAAAAGTAATAATAGAACACGTAAAGACTGGGTAAGAACATTTTTTCTTCTTTCTTCGTGAAAGCTTTCGGGGTTATAGACTGTACTTAATATTACTTATCCTTACTGACCGTCGATCCACAAATATCACCATTCGTAGTAAAAATAAAGTCTGAAATGGACGACACATTGCACTTTTTTAGTACTATGGTATAAACTCGCCACGTAAAAAGAAAGTTTTAACCTCTGTGTTTCTTTGTTTGCTATTCTTTTAATTTTGTTCTCCATAAATCTCTTAATTTAATTCATTTTTATATTTCTTCTGTAAATTATTTATACAATCGGCCAACGTTTGTCTTTTGAAATTTTAAATTTTCCGTTTCTTTGGGAATCAGCATAACTGATTTCTATCCAAAGGGGTCCTTCATTCGGTACCCGAATAGCCATTTAACTTATCACAACTTTCATGTGTCGTTTTTCACTTTTTTAACATTAAATTAATATGTCCAATATTCTCATGATTTCTAATTGGACACACAAAAACTCCGCTAAGAAAGTTAATCTATTTTAAGAAGCAAAATAATTGTTTAGTAAAAATATTGTTATTCACATATGGAAGATTTTTGAACTTTGCTAGGACTTTTATTTGGTACTGATCGTAACTTTCTCCAAACTTGTTAAAATAAACAAATTGAATAGAACAGCATGAAAGTCAATATTGATTGACTTTTCCAGGACATTTTTCTTTTAAATTTAATGAAAATAAGTTCAGTCAGTTCAGCTATTTGGCTTACTATAATATGTTCCGACTACTATGGGTTTTTCTTACGGAATCGGTAGGTTTTGTCGTGTAGTCATTTCCGGACCCTAACGCGAGGAATATAACTCAGAACCTTCCACTTTGCAGTGCGTGATTCTGTCAATAGCTCTAATCACTGGACCACGGATATGGCTAATTTTTTTCTGGGCTAAGAACTATAGTTTGATGGGTTTCCAAATTAATATTATTGTTTCACCGGCTGGCCCGTTGGTGTAGTGATCAGCGCAACTGGCTTGTACACCAGGGGTCTCGGGTTTTATTCCCGGTCAGGTCTTGGGCATTTTTTCACCAACGTATGATCTGAAATAATTACCTTCGCCAAGGATTATAGACATCAATACTCAATAAATAAATTTTTGTTTCTTCATCCTTCACATCATTTTTTTGAAACGGGTTAATAAATAAATCGAATGAAAATGATGTAACGATTTTAAAAAAACATATTTTCTGTTGATTTACCTAGCGTGCGTTTGTTATCCTAATACTGTCGGATCTTAATTCTCCTTTTCATACAAGCGTTCAGCTTTAGTACAGAAAATATTTTGTCAATTTATACAATTAAGTATGCTACCGGTAACTGAAGTAAGAAAAACATACTTGTATCTCTCCAGATATTGACTGATAAGACTGAATTAAATTTTAAAGTGTTTTAAAGTATAAAGTGTATTGAGTTACTAGTACCAAATGAAATTTTCCGATTCATTGTCGGAGTTTTATAAAATTATCTTATACCCCTTATCTTCTCTTTTCACAATCAAGGATTAGGCTCCGCCTGTTCCGAATCACTACAGTGAAAAACTATTTAATTATAGCCATCTTTTGGCTGGCCTCCCTACATCTCTCCTACCCACCGATCTTTATTGAAAAACACTGAGGGAGATCCTTGCCTCAGGTATTCTCTCTACATGCTCTCTCCATTGTTTTCAATATTCTGGAATCTTCCCATTCAGGTTGTAAACATCCAGTTCCGTTCTGATGCCCTCAGTTTTTAGTTGATCCCCAGTGGCGGCCCCAGAAATTTTTTTCTGGGTGGGCCCACTTATATATGTTAATATTTTAAGTTAAAAAGTAGTTGTTTATGTGTAATGTTCCATGTAATATTTTATAAGAAATTTACTAAATTGAACACTTTAAATACAGTACATGAGTTACAAAAACAGTTTGAAAATATAAAAATCAAGTCCAAATCCATTATGTTGGTCAACATTATGAAGAAATAATAACACATAAACTAGTCAACTCTCGATTATTGTTTACTTTAAAACCAACTGAACTATAGCCGTCTTCCTTTTTGAGCTGCAAACTCGTCCACAACTGGATCTGGATCCAACATTAAAGGAAAACTTAACTCTCTCTTTCTATGGATACAATCGCCAGGTTACTAAGTCTTTGTCCTGCCATAGATGCCCGAAGATAAGGTTTAATTCGTCTCATTTGCGATACGTAAATATCGTAACCATTATTGTTTTCCATCTTGTTGTGGATAAAAATCCTTGTTGTTTTATTATTCCAGTCAAGTCATATTAAAAGTGGGTGGGCCCGGGGCCACCCGCTAGGACCGCCACTGTTGATCCCTACGACTGCAACCCTTTGTTCTTCGCAGGAATCGCACCTCTGCCGCCTGTACCTCTTCTGTGGTCGGTACTAATCCACGACTCAATTCCATAGAATAGGACTACGGTAGCCATCACCTTGTAAAACTTTTTTGAGTTTCTTCCCTTGTTTTACTCCCTAGGGTTCTGCTAATATTACCGCATACTGCATGGAATTTACCAATTTTCTTCTCTACATCAAAATATTGATCAAATCCGATGTCACAACCTAAATAATTGCATTATTATATACCACTTTTAGAACCATAATTTGAGCTTCAACATCCAGGTCATCAAATTTCAAATTAATTAGAATTTTGCGACATAATCTTTGTTAGACATAATTACTTTGTTATCTCTTGTAACAAGATATTTTAGGTTAATTATTATTTCAGTAACCTACATTTGTATAACCATTCCTTGACTATCTCGTATAAAAAAATACAAGCAATTACAAATACCACTTCTTCGACTAGTTTGAAAAGTTGTAAATCTATTTACGTGCAATCAAGTCGGTCCATGTGGATACTTTATTTATTTTGTAACAATTTATGTGCTTTTAATAATGTATTTTTGTATTCCTCTATTTGCAATGCGGGCATATGGTAGGCATAAAAGATAGTAAAAGCCATCTGTACAATATTGTATAATATACTACGATAGGAACATGTGTAAAATGTTTATATTTACAGTTAAAGAGTAGTTTATCTGTATTTTTCTCTCACGTCACCGGGCATTCTCGTCATCAACCATTCAGACTTTAGCCAAGACTACTATTGTGTTCTCAAATAGAACGTTCAGTCGGTTGTTCGACGCCACTAAAGCGCGTTGTATTGTTCGTGGTTTCTTCGCAACTACAAACCGCTACGATATTTTTTTGTTCTCAATATTTTACAATACAGGGTTTCATTAAGTTAATAAGATTTATTTTAAAATAAATTATTTTTATTTTTAATATTATATGAATAAGGTGTTATCTTAATTAAAAAAATAAGTGTTATTTAAATTAATTTAGTAAGCATGAACAAGGATATCTGTTGAACACGGTAAGTTCAATGTACAATCAATTACATTATCTTAAAGATAAAATTTATATATTTTTATTATATAAAACCATTTAAAATTTTTAAATTAGTTACCTATTTTATTTTAAATAATTTTTTAATGTGCCTACTCTCGATCTGACTCTATCGATACTAATATGATTATCATTTGAAATGTTTGATCTTGCACAGCTCTAAAAAGATACATGGCTTTAACCCTTTACAGGTCTGTGGTAGGTATACTTACCACTGGCAATAAGGTCGATTTTTTTAAGAATAAGCTATATAGTTGAACCTTATTGGCATTTTATGGTTTTATAGATGTTGTCTGGTAAGTAGGCTATCCAAATATTTAAATTAGCGCGCAGCGACCATTCGCTTTGTGAGTTACACGAATGTGGTAAGGATTCATACCAGCGTACGCTACCATGTTCTTTTGCTATTACTTTTGTACAGTGCTTAGAAAATTCCAGTTTTTTACGGGAAATCAAGCATTCATGGTGATAGAAAGTTAAGATTTGCCACATTTTTCTGTTATATAGGGCTACAAGGTGTTTCAATAAGCATTCTTACCACTAAATATTATGTGATTCCCATTTCAATAAACATTCCTTGGTAAGTATACTTACCAGGATTGACATAAAAAAAAGAAATATCTTACTGTTCTGGCACTAGAAATACATTATTCAAGTTTCTATAAAACAAAATTTAACATTGCTGGCCGCATTGGCTTAGTTGGTAACGTGCTCGCCTCTCATCATGCGGTCTTGGGTTCGAATACCACTTAGGCACGGCATATTTTCATACGTTATAAAAATTCATTTCATCCTCCATCGTTCAAAAAGTTACACCCTAACGTTGTCGCTAATAACCTTTGTAGTTGATGCGACGTTAAATAAAAAAAAAAATTAACATTTTACATGAATATTTTTCCCCGTAGTACTGCCCTATAAACGGTTAAAAGATACCCAAAATAAAATGAAAATAAATTGTAAAGTACTAGATTAGACTTAAAAGTGAAAAGATCCCTTGTTTATTTTCCCGGCTATGTTTGAAAATGTTAAAATTCACAGTTATAGTTCAATATAGGCTAGCAACTGTACAAATAACTAAGAATTTGATGCAACTTGAACTAAATAAATAGGTCGGTCTGATGTATAGTAAGTATAGTATTCAACCAGAAACCCAGAAACCCAGGTTCGCCAGAAACCCAGGTTCGATTTACGGTGATTTATGTTAATTTTCATGTCACCTTCATCAGCTGCATTACAAATTTACATGTTAAAAATTTGTACATAAATTACATACGTGTTTTTTTAAACGTAACGGTATTATCACAAAGGTGTGAGATTTTAATACCTAGCTTTCTTTTGTATTTTGTGTAAGTACATTTTTTATTTATTTATTTATTTTTTATTCTTCATCGGTCACTGTAGGACCTCGATAAGTAGTTCACCTTTGGGAATATTTTTCCTTTATTTCCCAGTAGGTACTCCCAGAACAGTATTTTTACCAGCGCGTACCAGAAAAGTACTCCATGGTTCCTAGTGAGTACTCTTCTCGTTTTTCTCAGAATTTCTAGGTTCATTCCGCTAACATTCTCTTTCTCTGGAACCCCTTAAGCTTCTTTACTCTCTGTGGGAATGTATTGATCCACGATCCATGATACATTCATGATTTCACACACCTCTATCCTTACGCCGGCCGCATTGACGTAGTTGGTAACATGCTCGCCTCTCATCATACGGTCTTGGGTTCGAATCCCATTCAGGCACGGCATATTTTCATACGTTACAAAAATCATTTCATCCTTCACCGTCTGCATTAGCAGTAATTGCAGAACAGTCGGACGTTAAAAAAAACCTCTATCCTTGATTCCTCCAGATATTTTTTATTTTATTTGTTAATATTTTTAGCTGGGTCTTTTTAAAACAGGTTGTTCTTTAAATTAGATATTGTTTCTTTGTTTTTGTTATTTATAAATTGTTAATAAATCTAAACAGTTATGATGACTCGCAAATGGGAACATTTTTATGAAGAAGATCAGATATTTAGGTTGTATTTAATTAATACTACATAATAGTTATAGCTATACTTGTCAAGGTTTTTGCACAGTTTTCCTTGATCATTTCAAGAGAAACTTGGAATGCGTTCTGTTCTGTGCAGTAGCATAAGCTTTCCACTCCGTATCCCAAAATTTGACATTTCATGTATAATAAATATATTTATTATTTAATTAGAAACGTGCAAAAGTCGGACATAAAAGTTGTAAATAAAGCAAATATTTCCAACCTCGATTCTGGGCCAGTCTGGAAAATTATCACATGTTCGGTTGTTTCTTAACTCAAAATATTCTAATGATCTAGCTGTTGAGGCGACTTAAAATTAAAAAATAAATAAATAAAGCAGATAGTATTTGGAATTATGATATATTTTAAATTCACTATAGCCTGTTTTTTTCGAAGACACATTTCACTTTTTTGAAGCAATAGGTTCGTTAACCGGCTAGGGTCTAGAAATTATTTCACGTTAAACCCCACCGTTCCAGTTCCATAACCTACAGTAGTCGCAAGTAACCAAGTTGTTAATGCCACTTCAAACCTAAAGTAAATAATAAAAAATATGGTGAAATAATTAGTTATAATATTTTTATTACTAATGGAATGAATTAAATATTCGGAGGAATTCCCGAGTTCGATTCCCGGCTAGGGTCTGAAATGCGAACATTATATAATCCACCGTTTCATAACTCACAGTAATCGCTAATGACAAAACTATTGATGCGATTTTATACAAAACTAAAAAAAATAATATGTAAAACAAAGAAATTCTCAAGATATTTAAAAAATTAATATTCAAAGCATTAAATAAATGACCCAGATTCCACAATCTGTTTTATAAAAATCTCATGTGAACATTGCCAAACACGTGGCGTCTAAAATAGATCATTCGCCAGGTCAGTTATGACCCTATAAAATGAAACGTAAACAGATTATTATAGTCTACATTCTCCTAGCATGCACTTAGTCAAGATTAAATTTAAATATTGGTAAATAAATATTGAGTTATTTATCTTTAAACAATTACGACAAAAGTGGTATCGCTAACAAATCCGGTTTAGATTTTTAAATAAATAAACATGACATAAAATAGATAGGCCTACATTTTATATCAAACAATAAGACATACTCTCTTTCGTTACAAATGTGCAAAAAAATAAATTACAGTTAAAGTTGTAAAAAAGTTATCTATAGGCTTAAGGGGTTTTATTTTTATTACGTATTTAAAAAATATGAACAGTTAAATTAATTGTGAAAATTAGTATAAATTCTTTATTATTCGTAGCCAATTCAACATTTACGGGACTGAATTAAGGAAACAATCTGTATAAAATATTTATTGAAATTGAGGTATTTCATGAAGCTATTTAATTATGTAATATGTTCAATAAGGAATACTATGAATATCATAAGAGTAGGACTTCTCGATGACGACATTAATTTATTGTGCGTAGAAAGGTTTTTCTATCTAAATTTTTAACATCTTCCTAAAATGTTAAGTAATTAATAAAAATTCCAATTTTTGAATTTTAAAAAACATTATTTTTTTACGTTTATTTAAAATTTTATCAAAATCTTAGACATTGACTACTTTGGGTTAAGGAAACGATCGACTGCAAAAAATGTAATACTCCACCTGACTGTTATGGGCATGAAGGTGTATAAGTAATGTAGCCTATATCAGAAGCAGGCAAAATTGCCGCCAATACAAAGTTAACAGAGCAAAAGTTATAGTAATGTCTACCACTACTGTCAAATTTTTGAAAAATATTTATGAAATTTTTCAGGTTTTGTCTTACTGTGAACTACTCTTACTTAACCTTATTTTACTTACAATAGGTTCTTGAGTAGTGGCTCAGATTCAACGTCACTCATTTGAGATAAGAAAAAGTTTTACCCTCACTCCTTACGTGACTTTCTTTCTTGTGAGTTTTGATTGGATTATTTATACTCCTATGTTCATTCATAAAAACTCTAACACTTCCTCTTAAATAATTATTCACTTCGATCATTTCGTTTGGTCAAGTGATAATTATTCTCCTGAGACTATGGATAAAAAATTAATAAATAAATAAAACGGACTACCATTGAAGATGTGTTTTAAAGTCAATAATTCTTTTGTTTGAGAATTAACTAAAGTGCGTGGTAATTCCACAAAATGCGAGTTAAATTTATTAGCGAAGATTCCTGGTTCAAATCCTAGTAAAGGTAGTTAATTTTATACGGATTTGAATGCTAGACAGTGGTTACTGGTGTACTTTGATGGTTGGTGTTCAATTAACCATACTCTCTCAAGAATGGTCGGCCTGAGTCTGTACAAGACTACACCTCATTTACACGTCATACATATCACCCTCATCTCATTGGGTCATGGGGGTTGCTTATTGTTCTAAATTGAACAGATTGCAACGTACACACATTAGGAATATATCAAAAAAAGTAAATAAATTAGCAATGGACAATGGATTGTTGGTTATATTTCCATTATTATTTAGAAGCATGTATTTATTATTATTAATATCCTATTGTAAGTCCTAATGAATTAGGCTACATAGGATCACTGTACATAATAAAAATTAAAAAAATAATGATAATTAAAATAATAAACAATTTATTATACACTATTCCCCCACCCTTTTTTGAAGGTTGGGATTTAACGTCGCTTCGATTTAACGTCGGTGTCCAATTAACATTAGTACGGTAAATCGAGGATCTATTGTATTTATTAATAAAACCGGTATAATCCGGCAGGACAGTGGTTTAGTCATTAGTACAACTGGCTTCTACGGCAGGTGTCCCGGGTTCCTAGTCAAGTCTGGAAGCTTTTATGAAGTATTTTCATTTAGTACCCTTCAACGTTTATGTTATCATTAACGTGCATAGGGTAACAATCAGTCGTAAACCTTTAAAAATAAAACTGTTAATGTTCACTACCGTTTAGCTATATCGCTAAAAACTGATAGAAAATTCTATCTAGTCGTGTAACTCGTGTAAACATCCAGGTTACTATTACAATCTTAATGTCTTTTACATACAAGACGTGTAGGTTAAGTAAATTATATTTACACAGAAGGTCAGGCAGTACTTTATTACTATTCATGGTAGGCCTACATGTTATGCAAATAAAATGGGATGTTGCAGCCATATTAACAAAAAAATGATGCACCAAGTGTGTTGCGACAGTAAAATGTAAAGAAGGTTGTGTACGACGTAATTAATGCACAAGGGGCGGCTGTGATGCAGTGTTATACTATAAATTCTAACACATAATTGTCAATAAATTACATTAACTATTAAATCGAATATTTTCTGTATGCACTATATTGGTGTGCAAGTTATTATTTTAGTTGCGGCCAAAAAAACAGTTTTTTTTACTGCTTCATGAAGCATGGTTCTCAATTACCTTTAGGGTTACGTTTAGGATCTACACACCAGTAAAATAGCTGATTAAAACAGTAAAATAACTGCTGGTAATGAAACTGCAATAAATAAACGGCTGTATCTTTTATACTTTGCATCAATCACAAAAAACTGTAAAAATGTAAATAAAATTTAAAAACTGAGAGAAAAAGAATGTGGTAATTAATGAAATTTATAATTTTATTTCCGTTGGTTTTCTTTTCAAAGAAAATTTCTATTAATAAATCAAAAAGCCAGCAGCTGGGAAACGTAATATGCACAAATTTAGAAGATTGTATGAAACTTGTTTTATGCCTGAACAACTGAACTGTGCTGTTTTAAAAATTTATTAATATAGAGTTATTATTGAGAAATTGTTGTACTCAATCTGTTCGTTGCAGAGCTAAAATAAATAGTTTTGTTTCTTATCACATGGTCAGCCAATTAAATGACTGAATCATTTAAGAACAGAAGAGGTAGAGGTATAAAAGACACTAATCAGAGTTCTATCCTTTGAAAGTAATGAATTTCATTATACAGCCAGACCCAGTGGTGAATAAAATGAAGGTGTCATTTGCAGAGTGGAAAATATATGCTTTTTCGAGAGCCCGGCATGCTGATAAGCGTACTTTTCCATTCAGTATGGAAGGCAATGATAAACCACCTTACTCCTCGTTTTACTTATTAAAACAGGTTCAAACCAGCCTTTCAGCTGATGACCTAAACAACAATGAGAAATTAATTTAAAAAAATGTATTAATAGTCTAATTACTCGTATAATTAATGGAAAAAATGTTAAATTTATTATTAACTAGTAATTTTATTTTAAAATTCCGTGACTTAGTTTTCAAAGTGCACTAATTATTTGTGTGCGTCTTTATTTTATTGTTACACTGTTGGTCGGCGCCAGTAAAATAATAAAGAAGTAGTGGTGGATACAGCCAGTTGCTTTGGCTACTGCACCACGGGCCGGTTCCATTTTGATTTGACAGTGACGGTGCAGAGTGGAATTATGTAGGTCACGCACAACGGGCTAGTTGATGATGTTCAACGTAGGATACTTCGATTTTCTTTGGAAAATTAGAATGAAGTTTAAGTTTATTTCTAATAACCTCCGGGCATGTACATAACATATACACCACAAATTTTTTTCAGAAAAATGGCTAGAAACTGTGTTTATTAATACAGCATTTGCAGTGGAATAGATTTTATAGCCGGAGAATTTACTAGTCATTATTAACGAAATATGTTGCAGCCTAACATTTTGTACGCATGTAAATAAGTATTTTACGTATATGTTTGTTACTACAGTTTCCTTTCTACACAAAGTTATTTTTGTTGTAATGAGTGAATTAATTTTATGTAAAGGATGGTCTCATAAAAACTAAAAGAAAAAATATGTGGTATTAATAAAATTTGTTGTTGTTTAGGTCATCAGCCTGTAGGCTGGTTTGAACCTGTAGAGATTTTACTAAGTAAAATGAGGAGGAGGAGTGAGGTGGTTTACCGTTGCCTTCCTCACCGAATGGAAAAGTACATTAACAGCATACCGGGGCCTCTGTAAAGCACACATTTTCCACTCTGCAAATGACAACTTCACTTCATTCACCACAGGGTCTGGCTGTATAATGAAATTCATACTTTCAGAGGAGATAACTCTGATTAGTGTCTTTTACACCTCTACCTCTTCTGTTCTTAAATGGTTCAGTCATTTAATTGGCTGACCATGTGATAAGAAACAGAACTATTTATTTTAGCCCTGCAACTAACAGATTGAGTGTAAATAATTTAACCTCCACCTGTCTATTATGGGCAGTAATAAAATTTATAATTTTATTTCTGCTAGTTTTATTTTTAAAGAAAATCTGTAGAAATCTATTAATAAATCAAACAGCCAGCAGCTGGAAAACATAATAAATGCGCAAATACACGCTTGAAGATTGTAAGAAAATTGTTTTATGTCTGACGTTGCTCAGCAATGAACGGTCAGGAGAAAGAATAACTTTTTTTTGTAAATGGTATTAACTTTCAGCCTATAATGTTATTAAAATAGTTATAAAAATGACCGCCTTCGTGGCGTAGTGACTAGCGAGCTAGCCTACAAAGCGAAAGATCCCGAGTTCGATTCACGGCTAGGGTCAGGAAATTTTAACACATTAAAACCTACCGTTATTGTACCAAGAAACCCATAGTTGTCACTAACGACCAAGCTGTCGATGCGACTTTAAATAAACACTAATAAAAAAATCTGGTGTGAAACACTCACACAACTTTCTCTTGCCAATGCAAATGATTAATAATATACCTAACATTATTAATAAAATATTAGAAATAAACAAAAACTAACCTCAAAAACATAACCTTATTTTAATCACGAGTGAATGACGCAAAATGACAATCGAACTCAGTTTGGCTTAAAAATACGGAAAATCACGCTTTCACGCTAAACTAGGCTCTGTAGAGAAAAATGCTCTAAACAAAAGTTGTAGATCTTTTAATTTTCTATAACTTTTATTATATATACTTTTGTCGTAAAATGCATACTAAGACCGAAATGTTAAAAAAATCGATTTTTCTCACGTTTTCGTGAGAAAAAAAACAGAAAATCGCAAATTACCGCTAAACTAAGCGTTATACAAAAAAATGTTTGAAACAAAAGTTGTAGGTTTTTAAATTCTCTACAACTTTTATTATATAAGTTTTTGCGCTGAAATTTATATTAAAGCCGTAATCTTAAAAAAACAACGTTTTTACGTGAAAACAGCCTCACCGAGAATTTCAGCAAACATGGCGCCTACCCTATCTTGTAGAGAATAAAAAATTGAGTAAAATAGGCGATTTTAAAAAAAATCGTAGGACCAGTTTTTGAGAAAATCGCAAAAAACTGAAAAATTATACGAATAAACTACTACTTCCGGTTGACCGATTTTGATGAAAATGTTCGTGTCGCGTCCGGTAGTGGTATGTAACTTAAGTTTCAAGTTTCAAGTTCGTACGATGTTCCGTTCTTGAGATATTCTGTTCACACACACACACACACACACACAGACACACAGACACACAGACACACAGACACACAGACACACACACAGACCAATCGCTAAAAACTTGTTTTTTGGGTTCAGGGGGTCTGAAAACGTATAGATCCGGTGAAAACTCGATTTCGAAAAATCGACATGAAAACAATACTTTCCTTCCTATATATTCATATAGGCAAGAGAAAGTAAAAATAAGTTATAAAAGTATTATTATAGTAGTAAATCAATGAAATAAAAAGAAAAGGTTTAACAGACTTCAGAATAATTCATTTTCTTCTAGCATATTATTCCAGTGTTATGGTGATTTTCTAAGATATACGAGTACAACCAATTCATTAAATAAATAAATAAACATTGTTACCTAGAAGTACTATACATTATATAAGTCAAAAATGTTGAGGATAGTGGTTGGCGTAGTGGTTTGCGCAACTGGCTTCCACGCCGGGGTCCCGAGTTCGATTCCCGGTCAGGTCTGGCATTTTTTCATCACTCATTTTCATATACCATCATTCTCCACCGTCTGCACTAGCAGAAATTACAAAACAGACAGACGTAAAACAAAACAAAAAAATCTGGTGTGAAACACTCACACAACTTTCTCTTGCCAATGCAAATAATTAACAATAAACCTAACATTATTAATAAAATATTAGAAATAAACAAAAACTAACCTCAAAAACATAACCTTATTTTAATCATGAGTGAATGATGCAAAATGAAAATCAACCTCAGTTTGGCTTAGAAATACGGAAAATCGCTCTTTCTCTCTAAACTAGGCTCTGTAGAGAAAAATGCTTTAAATAAAAGTTGTAGATCTTTTAATTTTCTATAAATTAAATTATATACACTTTTGTCTTAAAATGCATACTAAGGCCGAAATCTTAAAAAAATCACGTTTTCACACATGTTCGTGAGAAAAAAACAGGTAATCGCAAATTACCGCTAAACTAAGCGTTATACAAAAAATTGTTTGAAATAAAAGTTGTAGAATTTTTAATTCTCTACAACTTTTATTATATAAAGTTTTGCGCTAAAATGCATATTAAAGCTGTAATCTTAAAAAAACAACGTTTTTACGTGAAAACAGCCTCACCGAGAATTTCAGCAAACATAGCGCCTACCCTATCTTGTAGAGAATAAAAAATTGAGTAAAATAGGCGATTTTTAAAAAAATCGTAGGACCAGTTTTTGAGAAAATCGCAAAAAACTGAAAAATTATACGAATAAACTACTACTTCCGGTTGACCGATTTTGATGAAAATGTTCGTGTCGCGTCCGGTAGTGGTATGTAACTTAAGTTTCAAGTTTCAAGTTCGTACGATGTTTCGTTCTTGAGATATTCTGTTCACACACAGACACACACACACACACAGACACACACACAGACCAATCGCTAAAAACATGTTTTTTGGGTTCAGGGGGTCTGAAAACGTATAGATCCGGTGAAAACTCGATTTCGAAAAATCGACATGAAAACAATACTTTCCTTCCTATATATTCATATAGGCAAGAGAAAGTAAAAAGGAAATGGGGAAGGTACGTACTACTGTTGTTGTTGTTTAGGTCAACAGCCGAGAGGCTGGTTTGAACTTCTAGAGGTTTTACTAAGCAAAACGAGGAGTCAGGTGGTTTACCATTGCCTTCCTCACTGAATGGAAAAGTACGCTTATCAGCATGCCGGGCCCTCTGAAAAGCACATATTTTCAACTCTGTAAATGACACCTTCACTTCATTCACCACAGGGTCTGGCTGTACAATGAAATTCATTACTTTCAGAGAAGATAACTCTGATTAGTGTCTTTTACACCTCTACCTCTTCTGTTCTTAAATGATCCAGTCATTTAATTGACTGACCATGTGATAAGAAACAGAACTATTTATTTTAGCCCTGCAACGAACAGATTGAGTGTTTAGGCCCGATAATTAAATTATATTTGTTATCGCCGCTATTGGCAATAAATATAGGTAGCAGATAACTCCGTACAGTCGATGAGAGAGAGTCGTGCCGTGCGCGTCGCTTTGTTACCGCTGTCTCGTTAAACCGCTTTATGACCGCTGTTCTTATAACCGTGAATTCGGAACACCGCAATTTGGAAACTCCTTGTACCTTATCCCTGCGCAAGTGGTATTCCTTTTATTTTATTTGTCCTTGTCTTGGAAAAAGGGGTAAGTCAAGTTTTCAATATATTTTACTTCGCATATATTATATCATTAAATTATTTTACCGCAATACAGTTTGAGTGTAAATAATTTGACACTCCACCTGTCTGTTATGGGCAGGGATATATATTAACTACAGTAAAATATAATAATATTAGTTATTATAAAGTATAGTCTAATGCAAAACTAATGTGTGTTGATTTACATGGATGAGTATTAGCTACTGGCCATCTGGTGCATTCTACAGCAACATTATGTTTGAAACATTTTTAATTCGGTAGTCTTCAATTTTTATCAAAAGTTGGAGGGTGGCTACATTTACACTTAGAGAGTTGAAAATTTCAATTTTACGTATAAGTTTCAGTAACAATACGTGTCGTAAACAACGGATAGGGCAGACATTTTAATTTAAATCATTTTGATTTATGCAACATTACATACCAACAGGATAAAGATGCACCGATTTCAGCAAACATGCGGAACTATCCACCGCACTTTAAAAAATAGCGCAAGCAAAAACACGAGGGTGTGATTTTATAAAACATTAGCAGTGCCGACCCTACTCTATGGCAGTGAAACTTGGGTGCTATCAAAGCAAGAGGAGAATAGATTTCAAGCATCTGAAATGAAATTTCTTTGATATACGTATGGGTGTAGTAGAGAAGATCGTTACAGGAATACCGAGATAAGGAAAGAACTCAACATCTTCTCTATAAACAACAAGGTATCCCAGAACAGAATGCCGTGGTTAGAGCATGTAAACCGAATGCGGGAGGATAGGATACCTAAGCAGACACTGGGCTATACGCCGGAGGGCAGGAGAGGACGAGGACGCCCGAGAAAGAGATGGGCAGATTTGAGAGGTTCGGAACAGGCAGACATGCCTAATCCTTGAAAGGCAGAAGAAGAAGATTTTGATATCTTTCTTTAGGGCGCGACGATGCCTCCTGAAAAATATTACTAAAGTAAGTTACTATCTTATCAAAGCAAATCCATTAAATAATTATAAAATTACAATAACCATAGATAAAGTAATAAGTTATAAAAATAAAAAACATCTACTTGAATTCAGGTATAAATATTATAAACGGCAGTGCTAATTATGCATTTTAAATATCCTGTTGTAAATAATACACTAACAACTATTTGATAAATTCATGCAAAACTTGTAAACGCAAATTAACGTAGGTTATCCTTAATTTATTTATCTGTTACAATTTTAAAATAAAAGGCGCGAAAATTTAATTAGCTTTGACGTGTTTCGAAGTACTTTAATTGGTATTATATTCTCTAAATTAAAATTAATTATTTTCAGCCCAGAAAGTGTGCCTCAACCTGTTGGTATGTTACAATTTAAATATTTTAATATATTGTAATTTTTATGAGATGTATTACGCTTTAAATTATTATTCTAAAAAAAAGTCATAGAGAATTTGAATAGACTTTGGTTTGATTTGTACAGACTTTCATTTGATTTGAATAAAATATCTGATAAGATGTAATATAAATAATTAAAATAAGTAGAATCGCGTTTCTAAAGTTTTTGATGATGAACTTCTGTAAGCATTAACTGATCTTAGCAGTATTTAATTACAGTAAACATTTTAAAAGGGGCAACGGTACTTCGATTCTGCGATAACTCCTGGTTAAACACGTGCCAACGTAGTCGAACAGCGCGGATTTTTCTCTGCGATATCGAGGAGAGATCAATAACCTCTACAAAATGACTTGGCTTGGTTAGGGTAGGTCTAGACAAACTACGCATGTGCGTAGAGTAGTTCGTTATTGTAGATGTTGATGATTCCCTCAATACTTCGCTACGTTAGTCTAGTTTCAAGCTTTGATCTAACCGCCGCCGTTTCAGACTGCCGCCGCTAGTTGTAACTGGCTGTACTGTGTTCAGTTGGTAAGAAGTTGCGTCACTGAATGTTTCTTTACGTATAGTAAAGCGGGTTGTTACTGATAACAAAATGTCTCAAAAAATGGACTCGGATTTGGATAACGATGAATCGTAAGATAATTTTTGTTTGTTTTATTCAATTATTTTAATGTTTTTATAGAGAGGTTATGTTTGCTTGCTTAATCACCAGCATGTTAACTCAAAAATTTTTGTACCAACTCCGTTACTCATAAAATTTGCTTTGGATAAAAAAAATGTTAAGGAATCTGTATGTAAAAAAAATTTCAGAACCTGTGTACCGGCATGGATAGATTCGCTTTATAAAAGAAAATTGTTTTTTATGTCATACTTACAACTGAACACGTGTTTGAATTCATTCTACGTAACTCATTGACATTTTTATAAATTTGAATTACATTAACATTCTACGAGAAGTAAATTAATTTAACTTCGTAAATGAATTAAGAAAGTAATAATTATTATCTATTCAAATATTCTTTTACAGACATTTTTGTACTTAATTTTATAACAAAAAGTTTTAATATAAAGTACAGTGTTGTTGTTTAGGTCATCAGCCGAAAGGCTGGTTTGAACCTCTAGAGATTTTACTAAGTAAACCGAGGAGCGAGGTGGTTTACCATTGCCTTCCTCACTGAGTGAAAAATTACGCTTATCAGCATGCCAGGCCCTCTGAAAAGCACAGATTTTCCACTCTGCAAATGACACCTTCACTTCATTCACCACAGGATCTGGCTGTATAATGAAATTCATTACTTTCAGAGGAGACAACTCTGATTAGTGTCTTTTGCACCTCTACCTCTTCTGTTCTTAAATGATTCAGTCATTTAATAAATTGGCTGACCATGTGATAAGAAACAGAACTATTTATTTTAGCCCTGCAATGGACAGATTGAGTGTAAATAAATTGACACTCCACCTGTCTGTTAAGGGCAAAAAGTAAAGTACAGTATGGTACTGCAAAAAAAATGTGTTGGACGTACTTTTATAATCGGTACTAAGTACATAGATAATATGGTATTTTTACTTTCTCTTGCCTCTATGAATATATAGGAAAGAAAGTATTGTTTTCATGTCAATTTTTTTGAAATCGAGTGTTCACCGGATCTACACGTTTTCAGACCGCCTGAACCCAAAAGACATGTTTTTAGCGATTGGTCTGTGTGTGTGTGTGTGTGTGTGTGTGTGTGTGTGCGTGTGTGTACGCGCGCGCGCGTGCTTGCGTGCGTGTGTGTATGTATTTGTGTGTGTGTGTAACGGAATATCTCAAGAAGGGATCATTGTATGAAGTAGAAACTTGAAACTTACGTTAGGTACAAAATTAAAACGGAATAGTAGAGGACCAGTAACGAACATTTTCATCAAAATCGGTCAACCGGAAGTAGTAGTTTATCCGTGTCATTTTTCACTTTTTGCGATTTTCTCAGAAACGCCTTCTACGATTTTTTTTAAAAATCGCCTGTTACTACATTTTTATGCTCTAAAAAAATTTTTTGCTTTCGTAAAAAAAATTGTTTTTTTAAGATTGCGGCTTTCATATGAATTTTAGCGCTAAAATGTATATAATAAAAGTTGTAGACAGTTTAAAAATCTACAACTTTTATTTCGAACTTTTTTTTGTATAACGCTTAGTTTAGCGGTAATTGGTGATTTTCTGTTTTTTCTATGAAAATCCGTAAAAAATCAATTTTTAAGATTTCGGCCGTAGTATCTATTTTACGACAAAAATGCATATAATCAAATTTATAGGAAATTAAAAGATCTACAATTTTTATTCCAAGCATTTTTGTCTACCGCGCCTAGTTTAGTGTGAAACAGTGATTTTCCGTATTATTAAGCCAAACTGAGGTTGGTTTTTATTTTGCATCATTCACTCATGATTAAAAATGTTTTTTGAGGTTACTTTTTTTGTTTATTTGTAATGTTTTATTACTAATGTTAGGTTATATTGTTCATTATTAGCATTGGCAAGAGAAAGTCGTGTGAGAGTTTTACACCAGATTTTTTTTTGTTAACGCGTTTCTTTGTGAGTAGTCATAATGCGCGGATTATGCAATATTCCTTTCTCTTGAAGAAAATGTATAGTTCTTTTCTTAGTAGAAATAATAGGAACCAATTCCAAAAGATTCACAAAAACCCTTGTTTATTTACAGGGATTAACATTTTGGGATTTTAAAGTTTGTCCCAAATTTTTATGCAGAGTTAATTTTGGAAAATTTGATTGATGTTTTTTAGTATAATCTGTGTACAATATAAAAAAAATTGCCATTGTTCAGTAAATATATTAAAAATTGTTTTATAAGAAAAATACAAGTCTAAATCATTAGTGCAACAAAAATTACTTAATATTGTGGTGTGTAAGAAAGAGAAACAATAGACCTAATTATTTAGCTTGATAATGCAATGTGTCTGTTAGACCCTTATGGAATAGGCCTACCAATAAATTATTATTAATTATTGAAAATATTTTGTAGATATGGATTAATTGACTATAAATATTATAAATACGTATATGAATTGCATATACATTTTGACTTGATTCCAAATTGAATTATTATATTTACACTGCTGTGGTAACTACTGGTCTTTCAAATGTGCGATAATTTATTTTTTAATTGTTTTGCCCATTTCTGTGATTCATTCCTGTGTGTATTGAATTTGAGTTTATTTAGGAAATTTGAATAATCCCCATACATTTTCTAATAAAAATTTGTGTTGTTGTTGTTTAGGTCAACAGCCAAAAGACTGGTTTGAACCTCTAGAGGTTTTACTAAGTAAAAACGAGGAGTAAGGTGGTTTACCAATGCCTTCCTCACTGAGTTGAAAGAGTATGCTTATCAGCATGCCAGGCCCTCCGAAAAGCACTCACTTTCCACCCTGCAAATGACACCTTCACTTCATTCACCTCAGGGTCTGGCTGCATAGTGAAATTCATTACTCTCAGAGGAGATAACTCTGACTAGTGTCATTTACACCTCTACCTCTTCTGTTCTTAAATAGTTCAGTCATATAAGTGGCTGACTATGTGATAAGAAACAGAACTATTTTTTGTAGCCCTGGACCAAAGAGATAGAGTGCAATTAAAATAACACTCCACCTGCCCGTTTTGGGCATATAAATACGTATATGAATTGCATTATACATTTTGACTTCATTCCAAATTGAATTATTATTTTACACTACTGTAGTAACTACTGGTCTTTCAAATGTGCGATAATTTATTTTTTAATTGTTTTGCCCATTTCTGTGATTCATTCCTGTGTGTATTGAATTTGAGTTTATTTATGAAATTTGAATAATCCCCATAAATTTTCTAATGAAAATTTATAGATTTGTAAACTCATTATAAAAGTGCACCTCTCGGCGGGATAAGTACCTATGAAATGTGTTACATTATTTTATCAGCACCCCGCCCCCCGCTCGCTTCGCTTCACAGCAGCTAATGTAGGCCTCATTAAATTATTTTAAATCCTCTCTATACACAATATTTGTGGTTTCGTTGCCCTGTGGTAGCAAAATTAATTGTTTTTCTGCACTTCCAGCTCTAGAAAGTCCGACATAAAGTTGTCCATGAATGAAGGAAGCACTCTTGTCTCAAATCTATGCCTACCGTTTTAAATGTTTGTCCCTGCAATTTAACAGAATTGAATAGAATTCATAGAAGAATACTGATGGGAAAAAAAGACAGTTGATATATTGCTGAGATAAGAAACAGTAATATGTGAGTGCGGTATGCAGAGTAATTGAAAATATATGACTCATTCACTACCTGTTGAAAGAAAACAAATATATGAAATTCAGTACAAAAATAAAAATTTTGAATATTTCTGAATTTTTAATGTTTTTGGAATCGAATGTTATTACTTCACGTTTTTCTTTGAATTATAAAAGTTGAATCGTGCTTCTAGCCCAAAAATACACCATCAGAGGACTTAGAAAAAATGAAAGTGCTATGTACCCGATAAACTAAAACATGCGACATTGTCACAGTTTAAGTTGGTTAACTCACTAAATTAAAGTTATTTAAAGTTGCAAAATAGCCTATATTGATCAAGAAGCTCTAATCTATGCAACAATGAAAGATTTTTTAAAATCAGTTCAGTAGTTTCTGATATTACCTCATACAAACAAACAAACAGACGTTTCTTCTTTATTATATTAGTATAGATTGGTATAAAAAGGTCATAGTTTGAGAGGGATATTTCCATATTACAATGCTTTTCTTTGCTGGGGTATCCTAGGGGCTTATTGTACTTATTGGTAAAACATTAATGTCTGAATCAGGATATTTAAAAAAAAATTGAGATTCATTTAATAGTGTTTTTTAGGTCACCAGCCAAAAGGTTTGTTTGAACCTTTAGAAGCCTTACTAAGTACGAGGATTGAGTTGGTTAACCATTGTCTTTCTCACTGATTGGAAAAGTATGCTTATCAGCATGCCAGACCCTCTGAAATGCATCTACTTTCCACTCTGCAATTGACACCTTAACTTTATTCACCACAGGGTCTGGCTGTATAATGAAATTCATTACTCTCAGAGGAGATATCTCTGACTAGTGTCTTTTACCCCTCTACATCTTCTGTTCTTAAACCCTTCAGTCTGACCAATTGATAAGAAATGAAACTACTTTTTTTAGCCGTGGAACTTACAGATCAAGTGCAAATAATTTAACACTCCACCTGAAAATACCTGATTATGAAAAATATCAAAATTAGGTATTTGAAAATTTGAGATTTTGAAATTCTGCTAATTTATTTTATTACAATGTAACTTTAATTCCTTTTCTACATAAACAAACATATGGTCAACCAATATGGTTGATTTATTCATAATGCTTTAAGAGAACTGCATTTCTGATTGATTTGTTATTTTAAGTTATTCATGTTGGAATTGATCATAACAGGCAGGTGGAGTGTTAAATTATTTTCACTCGATCTACTAAGCTCAAGGGCTACAAAAAATAGTTCTGTTTCTTATAAGATGGTCAGCCAATTATATGACTGAAACATTTAAAAACAAAAGAGGTAGAGATGTAAAAGACACTAGTCAGAGTTATCTCCTCTGAATTATGAATTTCATTATACAGCCAAACCTTGTGGTGAATGAAGTGAAAGTGTCATTTGCAGGGTGGAAAGTAGATGTGTTTTGGAGGGTCTGGCATGCTGATAAGCATACTTTTTTACTCAGTGAGGAAGACAATTGTAAACCACCTCATTCCTGTTTTACTTAGTAAAGCCCCTAGAGGTTCAAACCAGCCTTTCAGCTGATGACCCAAACAAACATGTTGGATTAAAATATTCATTATGATATAGTCATTGGAAGTAGTATACTTTTGAGATTTTGTGGGCTGAATAATAAAATTTTAATGTCAACATTTTTAATTAATTTTTTCTGTAAACTTAATGTAATCAAAGTATTTATTTAAATTACGTTCTAAGTTTTGTCATTTAAAGCAATTCTGTAAGGCTATTTCGTTTATTAAGTGTCCAATCATTGCAAATTATTGTAGTGAAAGAATAACAAATATGAATGACATTATCTTGTGCAGCCTTTTAATTTCTAGGTCAAGTTTAAATTTTATTACAATGTTTATTTTCATCACACTTAAATAATTTATGGTGGTACATGATTATAATTTGTGTTCTTAACAGTAGAATGTAACAATTGCTACTATACTATACAAACTTTGAAATTTGTAAAATGTTAAACAGTATATTATTGTCGAGGCTGTTAGGGCCATATTAAAAACTAAATGATGCGATTCTTGTAAACTCTTTTTTGAAGAACTAAATTTAACAATGTTTCCATGCATTATTGTGAAAAAGAATAACATACGTATTCTTGAAAAATAAAAAAACTTAAGGAACATTATTATCAGTAGATTTTATTGTGTTTAAATTTGCAGACTCTAGCAAGTCCTTGGACCCAGGACTTTCCCCTTTGCAGGCTAGTTTGCTACCACTTTACCATGGAGGTAACGCTAGATTTTGTCTATCTAGAGATAAGCCTATGCTACACACAGGTGTATAGCAGGCATTAAACAGGTTCTTGGCTAGCAACCTTTTGCTGTAACAAACAATTAAGTAAAAAAAAGAAATAAGGGTTTAGTTTTTTGGATTGAGAAATACCTTAAACCTCTGGTCTTTCTGCAGTTTAGACCATAATACTTTTTCTGTGAATTTGTTTATCATTTTCTTAGTTTTGATATTGATGTGCTTATTCCGTACTTGCATGACCTGTCACGACTTTGTACACGAAATATTGTGCAAACATTTGTTTTAAAACTATATGTATAACAGAAATTGTAATAATTATAATAGAAATTGTGTAGCTGCTAGATCGACTGTATACTCCAACATACAAACACACACGCACACACGCACACATGCACAAACACATACAACGTTTTGATAAATTCCCCCGCTTACATCTCTTGACATCATCAAACCCCTTCATCTACTTCAATAATATGTACTCACATGTACACACACGTGCGCGCGCGCACACACACACACACACGCACGCATACACACACGCGCGCGCACACACACACACACACACACACACACACACACACATATATATATATATATATATATATATATATATTTATGAAAATCTTCAGTAGGGCACTTAGGGCCATCATTTTTTAAAATTTAAAAATGAAATGTTGCTGTGAGTATAAATACTAATATGCTGTCAAAGTTTCATAAAAATCCATTCAGTAGTTTTGGAAATTAGCCTGCACAAAAAACCACGCTTTGTCTTTGTAATATTAGTATAGATTATTGGATGTAACGGATGTTTTATTAAGGACGCAACCCTGATTATAAGAAGATAGAAGTAATACATCGGTAAATTTTCTGTCCACCAATCGGTATGTTGGCAACAGTGTACTCAAGGCCAACTACCTAACACAGTTAAAATGTTCCAGTCAAGCATTAGTGTGGTGACAGCAGTCATTTTGTTATATTGTGCCAGCAATGGTTTTTTCCAAGGAAGAACCGGGTGTTTTATTAAGAACGCAACCCTATGTTAAAAGCCACGATCTACTGCATATTTTTATATTCCGTACTTTACAAATATTATTAATTAATCTAAATTATTATTTTACAAATGAATAGCAAATTGCAATGTAAACATTGTATTACTTCTACCTTCTTATAATCAGGGTTGCGTTCTTAATAAAACACCCGGTTCGTTCTTGGAAGAAACCATTGCTCACACAATATAACGAAACGACTGCTGTCACCACACTAATGCTTGACTGGAACATTTTAACTGTCTTTGGTAGTTGGCCTTGAGTACACTGTTGCCAACATACCGATTAGGGGACAGAAAATTTACCGATGTATTACTTCTATCTTCTTATAATCAGGGTTGTGTCCTTAATAAAACACCTGGTTCTTCCTTGGAAAAAAAACCATTGCTGACACAATATAACGAAACGACTGCTGTCACCACACTAATGCTTGACTGGAACATTTTAACTGTCTTCGGTAGTTAGCCTTGAGTATACTGTTGCCAACATACCGATTGGGGGACAGAAAATTTACCGATGTATTAATTCTATCTTCTTATAATCAGGGTTGCGTTCTTAATATAACACCCATTATTTGTTTAATGATTGTTCTTGCTTGTTCCAGTTTGTTGTCAATATTATCCTCTGTTTTAAGGATAGTTAGCTCCTTTATATGTCTCAAGTACAGATGGTTGTAATTCAATAAAATTCTTTAGTTTCCTCCATCCGTCTTTTAAGAAACAAATGTTAATCATTCAATGAATGATTTCATCATTCTGTGTTATCAAGAAGTAGATTAGTGATGAATAAGTGAATGAATCAATCAATGATTGCATTGATACAGATTATCTGATTAAGCAACTAGTAGAAATGTTTTTTGTTAGTTATTGATAAAGAAAAATATTATAAGTTTTAAATCGTTTCTTTATTTTATTTTTCAGATTAGTTGATCCAAAGAAGAAAAGAGAAATGGCGTATGATGACGTTTTAGTGGAGCTGGGAGAATTCGGGCGTTACCAGAAAAGAATATATTTCTTATTATGTCTGCCAGGAATATCTTGTGCCTTACATAAATTAGTCGGTGTGTTTATACAAGCCAAAGTTCCTCACAGGTTGACTTTTGCAATATGTAATTTTAAATTGTAGAAAATAATGGATTTTTAACAGTGGAATATTGACGGTTTCGGTCGCGTTTTGCTGACCGATGAAATCGGCTTAATGGTTAGCATCGTCGCCGATCAGTTGTTGACACAGCTGTTCTTTGATGTTGCAAGACTGTGGTTCAAATCCAAGGTAAGTAAATTTCACTTGGATTTGAATAGCCTGTTGATCTTCATTAGTGGGTGTATCTTCAGATTATATTTTTGATTTTATGCCATCATCTTCATCTCAAAGTTGGTAATATTAATACAGTTTGTCCATGACTTAAATGTATCTGTTGGTGAAGAAGGGATTCAGAGAATGATGTCTCTAAATGGAGAATTTACTATCCAGTTACTATACATTACCACTACTCTGTGTTTAACAGGATGCGGAGTTCATTAACTTTATACTTCTCAGAAATAATTCCAATAGTCCTGAGTAATACCTTTTTCATCGTATGACACATTATTCTGTTTCAAATGGTTTTAACTTGAACATACTATTCTGCTTCTGGTGTGTAAATGAAACTGCAGTTCTTCAAGAGGCATACAAGTCATGGGAGAACAGTACATATATTAAAAGGCCTAACTTAATTAAATAATTAAATTTAGACTATTTAGGGGAATATCTCCGGTTATCCAGAATTGAAAAAGTTGTCTTGTACAAAAAGTTGTATTTTGAAAAAATAGGATCTATTGTTGTTATCTGTCTTGTGCTGTAATCAAGATTTAAACTTGCTATTTGTTTATCTGGCAGTATATTAAAGAAACGTTTGTTTTTCCTTGCCATTAAAAATTTGTATAAATTTTTTTGCTTCCTTAGATATTTTTGTTTTGTATAATTCATTCTTGATAAAGAATCAAGCAAACTTCTGAAAAGGGCTGAAAAGAGCTGTTTTCGTTTACTTTTTTATTGAATTCTATTTAACTAAGTAGGTGTTTGTGTCTATTTATTTAAAATTATTATTTAAATTTTTTTATTATTTACTTCTCTTATATTTAAAAACTTTGTGGTGTTGTTGCAACCATGAGTTCTGAATTCCATACCCCATGGTGCTAACTAGGAGTACATATTGTTCTCCAGTAGTTTCCTCTTGCTTTGCAATTCAAAGTATAGTAAAAAGTAAACAAAGTATAACACCAAGTTTACGGTATGTTGTTTGTTGTAATGTAGTATGATGTACGTATGTGTTGTGATTGCACTAGTTCCAATTAATTTAGTCATCTCTGACTACAAACATTTGTTGTCTCAACATTTGTTTGTGTGTTGTTTCAACACAGGAATATTTGTTGACCCATAAAGGCCATCCCATACACAGGGAAGATTTTGACAAATAAAACATTTTTTTGTTTTTGATAAAATGAGTGGACGTAATCTTTTCACACTGGTTAAACATTCATGTAATTTCATTTGAAACAAATGTAGTAAAACTTAATAGAGACATAATGGGTTAATTTTGTGCTCAATATAAAAAGCTTAATTGAGAACTTAAATAGTGATCACTAATTTAGTATTATTACTTTTTATAACAGTATTTTTTACAAATACATTGCATGTTAAGAGATCATAATATTTTCTTATGAGTCATAGTTGTGTTCAGTGATGAATTTAATCTGTATAAATGAATCAATATGAATATAGATACATGTAAAACCTGCTAGGGATTGTGATTTATTATACTTTATGAATATGATTCTACAAATTAATATTTATTTTTATTATTAGATTAAAATAAATATTAAAAAATTTTTAGAAAATTTTCACGTTAATTAAGTTGAAATAACCCTGGCCTAAAATTTATAATTATTGTTATTTTTCATGACAATGGACTTAAATTTTTTAATTAGTTCTTCCATGTAGCAAATTTATGTCAAACGAAAAAGTGAGTTTTCTTAAGTGATCTAAATGACTAAGTGACTAATGCTAACGATTGACTCGTTTTCTCAACAACCAATAAAGACGTTGGTTTCAAATTTTTACTTCATAAATCCAGTTATCTTGTACAACGTTAGATGAAAGGATATTGTGAAATAATTACTTTTAACACGTTGACTGTTATGTGACCCAAATATGTGTCACACCTGTCGTTAAAAATGAGCCACGTGCATCAAAAATGAGTCACAGTACATGACTCATTTTTAAGCTGTGTAATGTGGTTTCAAAAGCTACGGCTTCACAGAGTGTGATAGTACACTGTTCAAATAGACTGTTCAAATAGTTGGAATTTTTCAAATAATAGGATATTGCGTATACAGGTAGTTTCCCTTGTTGTCTGGACTAGAATGCTGCTATTATTTTCAATTTTATTATTTCTTTTGCTTAATTTTGTTGATTGAAATAGTCTAGAACTTTGTAACTTAACCCAGTCAGGGGCGGTTTCAGGGAAGGGGCCATGGGGGCCATGCCCCCCCCCCCCCGAAATACTAGGAAAACTTAGTTTAATATTTTCTATAAGCTATTATTTCTAACAAAACTGAATCCCAATACTCGTACCTATCAATTAACAATAATTATTATTTTAGTATAAAAATGAGTCAAACAGAAAGTATCTATTTTTAAATAGTATTAAGATAACAATCAGTGTCAGTAGTCAAAAGCCACTCGCATCCAGTCAGCGCCTTGAACATTTCTCTATGAATTAAAATTGTGGTTACAGCAATACAGCATAAAAGAGGACTTTTCAATGACTCAATTACAAATTATGTAGTAAGAGCTACATAAAAACAAAATAGCCCCCCCCCCCGAAAATCAGCTCTGGAACCGCCCCTGAACCCAGTTGTTTATTAACTTTTTTATTGTGACACAAAAATGGATCACATGGGTCTGAAATGTAAAATCATTCCACCAGGCCATGTAACCCAAAAGTGTGTTACAACTTTATTTTACAAAAAAAAATAATATTTTTTATTAAATAAAATAAGTAAAATAAGAAGAAAGATGAATAAAATGGGAAAAAATAAAAAAGTACGATGGCCCCGTTGTAAGTGTCACAAAATTTAGTGCGGCAGCCAACGTGTTAATGAAAAAAAAATGGTTTTTTCATAATCATTGACATGGAGTTATTTAACATATCAATGAGGTAGCTATAATTGGGATTTAAAACAATTCACTTAACGATCTTCATGAAAATTTCAAAAATAAAATTATAAAATTTCATTGTAAGAAACTTTAAAAAGAAAATTGATTGTGATAACATTTTTCTTTTTGGTGGCAATTTTTAAAAGTGTCATCTATGATTTTCCTATGTCTGTCCTTCACATCCAGTTGTCAGAAACTACACGAGAGAGCAACAAATGGTTTTTGGATTCGTAATTTACACAAAAAGTTAGTGTGCCTGGATTGGGTTTGAAGTTCTGGTTTTGACTGGAAGTGGGCCAAAACCGGAAGTTAAGATAATAAAGTCAAAATTCGGAAACAAAAATAGTGTCATTTGATTCCTCTTAACCCTTTCAGTGCGAACGTCCGGAAAACAGGATGTCGATATATTTTACTTAGTGGTAACATCCAGCAACATACCAGACATCCGTAAGTTATGCGCAAAGTTTCAACATCGGAATAACCGAACATTTCCAAAAAACATTTTAAACAAAAATTAATGGATAATGTATTTCGAAACTGCCTCTGCAGCGTAGTGACTTAACGCGCTAGCCTACAAAGCTAAAGGTCCTGTTTTCATATTCCGGCTAGGGTCTGAAAATTTTAACACGTTAAAACTACCTTTATGGTACCAAAACCCACAGAAGTTGCTAATTACCAAGCTGTCGGTGCGACTTTAAATAAACTAAAAACCACTATTTTGAATATTTTTAGTGTTCGAACGATTTCTTTTTTTTATTAAAAACAATAAAAATTAATTTTTACAGGAAATTTTATTTTTCTGTAACGTTGAAATTTTGATGGCAATGGCAGGGTAAGCCTGCTAGTTTTTGAAATAAGGGCTGGCACTTTTTGTACACCCTTATTAAAATTAAATGGCACTTTAGATCAAATTTTTAAATATTGTTTCAGCACTGAAAGGGTTAATTATGAGGGAGGATAATGCTGAGCTAAGTGAACATGCAATGTGATTTCTTGGGTTTGCTCCTTTTTTTTTAGGAAAAAATTTCCACCAGCCATGAGATGCATCGTTTCATGGAAAGGGTTTTTACTCTAATATTTTTTTAAATAAAATTTCTTTTATTGATTTTGATTGATTGCAGATGTAAACTGCCTTTTGAAGATAAGAATGCTGATTACCACATCCACTATGATTTAGCAAAATATTATCCTTGGGATGATTTAACGAAAAATCTCTCAACATGTCGAGAATTTGAAGTCACAGATATCAGTCATGTAAATACTAATTCAACAGTATTATGTGATTCTTGGATTTATGATCAGTCAAAGTATGAAAGTACTACTCTTACGGAAGTAAGTTTAAAATTTTAAATGTTAGTTTCTTATTTATGTTAGATTTAAAGATATTTATTATCAGATTCATTTATCTGTACTTTTAAGGGAGGTTCACTCAGAATACGATTTGTGTCCTCTGTTCTGGGTAAATGAATGCACTCCAATCTCAAGTGCGATTTTCCCTGTCATACAGAATGCGTTAAGTTCATTCGGTCAGTCGTAATGAGTTCTTCATCAGAAGAGGAAGGAGCTGTTACTATTTATTTGTTATCTCTTAAAAATAAAAAGACAAAAACGTAGTGTGGGTACACGATATAAACAAAAAAAAAAAAACTATTACAGCTTGGAGAGTGAATAAACTATGTACCGATCTACATCCTCTGTTCCACGCAAATGAAGGCACTCCAATCTCAAGTGCGATTTTCCCTGTCACACAGAATGCGTTAAGTTCATTCAGTCAGTCGTAAAGAGTTCTTCATCAGAAGAGGAAGGAGCTGTTGCTATTTATTTGTTACCTCTTAAAAATAAAAAGACAAAAACGTAGTGTGGGTACACGATATAAACAAAAAAAAACTATAGGGTGATTCAAAAAGAGCGCCGGTTTTGATATATCAAATTAAGAGATTTATTTTATTGAAAAACTGAAAATAAATACATCAACAAGTTCATCTTACCTTCCGATTTCATGTATGAAAAATGATGTCATGCATGTGTCCTCCTCTACTGCGCTGGCACGCATCAACTCTGTCCATGAAATTGGATATCACTGCACGACAAGTTTCGACTTCCATTTGCCCGATAACCCGTCAAATTAAACCCCACATACGGCAGTTCTGTTTATTAACAAAACCGTTTAAGTGGAAGTGCGCCTCATCACTGAAAATGATTTTGTTTGCGAAGGTGTCATCATCCTGCCGTTTTCTCAATACCCAGTCAACAAACTGTCGTCTCTTCTGGTGGTCTGCCACTTTCAAATGTTGCGTCAACTGAATTTTATACAGGTGATATTGGAGATCGTACCGAAGAATTCTCCGTACAGAAGAACATCGTAAACCCAATTGTTGAGAACGGCGACGTATTGATTTTGCTGGGCTAACAGCCACACTGTCACGAACCAACGCAACGTTCTGCTCAGTTCGGCCAGAACGACGACGTCCAGAACTTTTAAGGTCGACTGTTGAACCCGTCTCAAAAAACTTTTTCATGAGCCTGCGAACTGTTGATTCATTCGGTGCTTCATTACGTCCCAGAGTACCGCGAAGTCGCCTGACAGTAGCCACATAACTCTCTCCACTCTGGTAAAATGTTTTGACGATTAACACTCGTTGTGCAATAGTAAACTTCTCCATGATTAGACACAGACTGCGAGAGTACTACACTGCGAACAAGAGAAACTACAACTGAATCGTCAATCGGAATGTTCTCCGAAATAGAAATGAGGTCTAACAATGTTGCCAACCGATAAACAAAAATTTACAAGCCGTTTAAAAACCGGCGCTCTTTTTGAATCACCCGTTATTACAGTTTGGAGAGTGAATAAACTATGTACCGAACTTTCATTACATGAAGACCGCTTTTACAGATATTTTCATGTCCTATGTCATATAAATAACGACAGCAACAAACTGCTTCAATGAACTTTTCCGTTTTGATTGACATATCACAACTTTGTGACCAACAGTACAATTTATATGACAAACATGTGTGAATCTCAATGCGTTCAGTTTCAAATTGTCCTGTAGATGTGTTCAGTTTCTACCTGCAGCGTTCTGCTGCCGCCTGCATGATCAGAACGCACTGTGTGTGTCACGCTCTGCTACTAACCACAGCATTCGAAAAAATATTTTGCATGCTACAATCATGTGCCCGGAACACAGGATGTAGATCACATTCTTTGTGCCAGGCCCTTTAAGCTTGTTAACACGTATTAAAAATATGTTTTAAAAAAACTATGGTCATTTTCTATAACTCAGTCTTTTTAGGTTTATGTACATAGTTTAATATTGATTAAACTCCTCTTTTCTTTATTTCTATGTCCATATCTTTACTACAAGTCAGGGTGCACTCTATGTAATTAAAAGATATAACGTAATAAAACGGAAAAATGTAACGTATTGAAGCTGTGATATTGTGACACTTGTATATATTGTATTATTATTGTGATACTTGTAAAACCAAGTAAAATATGCTTGAAAATTGGAAAGTATTGATTTTGTTACAATGTTAAGACTATAAAAATGGACAAAAATGTTCAGTGTACGCACGATCATTCAATTCATATTTACATAGACAATAAATTCAATAAAATCTTAAATTATGACGAGTTATCAAATTAGTGATACGTTCGAAAATGTTGTAACATGTATTTGCATTTAACAGTTTGCTTAGACAGATTGATAATATTTATTTAGAGTTATTTAATGAATAATAAATAATATTTTATTGTATATTAAACAGTTTTAACTCTTTGAAGAAGATAATAATTTTTATTAGTAAAATATTAGGTGAACGACCTCAGCCGAGAATGGATATTTGGATTAAACTTAAGTAAAGTATGATACTTACTGCTGTAAACAGATCATTAGAGCACATTTTATTCTATCTGATAAATATATTGTGAGACGGTTTTTGTTGTAACATGAGGTTATTCATAAATGATGAATGTTAGTACTTAAAACTATTTGTTAAGAATAGTTTTTTTACATTAAAAATAAATAATCATTACCTGTATTTTGATGATGATGGTAAAATATATATTTGTATTTGGAAAGTCAACATTGAGTGTAGGAGAAAGTTTACAAAAATATTCCTGCGCAGATATTTCTTATTTTATTTTACCTTAGATTATTGCAAACATTATGGCTAATGCAGATGGTGAAGGGAGATAGATAAAAATATAAGTGATGCAAAAGTGCTGCACCTGTTTTTGGGAATCAAACCTGGATCCCTGGCTTAAACACCAAATATGCTAACCTTTGAGGTAACTTGACAAAGTATAGCTAAACTTTTATCAGATCATCAAACAATATGAAAATTGAATTAAAATGTTAGGTAATTGTGAAAATATTAATGAAAATATAAAATTAGGTTTTATCTTTATTTTATTAAACATCCTATGTAGGATTATAAACAGCCGTATTATTTAAAATTGAAATATACTCGTGTATATATTTCTAACCACCAGAATACAGTAACAGAAAACACTTACCAATGTTTATAGCACTTTCATGTATCTTGTACACATCTCAAAATTTTAATTTACTGAAGATGTGTATAAGATACACGAAAGCGCTGTAAACATTGGTAAGTGTTTTATGTTACCATATTCTGGTCGTTAAAAATATTTCAATTTCAAGCTAGGTTTTATACTTTTTTAAACATTTATGGTCTTGTTACAGATACGAGATTTTAATGGTTGTTTCTTTTGTGTATTTACTTTTTTTATAGTTTCTTCTTTAAATTATTGTTTCCATTGTTATTACTTTAAAATTGTTAATTAATCGATAAACAGTTAAGATGACTTGTGAACATTGTTTTGAAGAAAATCATCAATAAAAAATAAATCAGACATGTTATATTTCATAAATTATTGATTATAGTTCTGGTTAAGGGTTTTGCATTATATGCAGTAGCATATTCTTCTCAATGACTATACCAAAACTTTACGTGTCATAATAGCCCCTGCTTTTTATGATCATGTTAATACTATAGATTTTTTATTGTAATGACACGATGATCATAATATCAAATAATCTCATAGGTAACAGCCTGATCGGCGGAAACATGATCACATATTAGGGGGTGATAAGTATATATTTTTATTTGAAAGAGTTATTTGAAAAGTCATTCTCTTAAATATTGTGACACTTATCGCTAAGGTCCGTTTCGGGATGTAGGTAATTAAATAATTAATACACTAAAGTTTACAATTACAAATATTTATTATACTAAAAGATTTACAAAATAAATAATTAAACTAATTATCATGAAGTAATACAATAAATGACTTAATAATTTACTTTAAATAAATAATAAACAATCAATAACTTAATAATTTACTTAGCACTACTTACAATCAATTTTATAAGATTACACATACAAAATGAAACTGAATACACAAAAACTGGATTTAATACAGATACACAATAACTTTTCACAACACACACAAACAAAGACAGTATAACAATCGTTGACCTGTATAACGCCCGACAGTCACTCGTCAAAGATCAAACGAATACTAACTCTGACCGCGCTCGGGGTCTCTTTATATACCGATTCAAAAAGATAATTCTAGCAAAGCAGAGAAACTCCATGCAAATAATAAAGTACAAAAAATAACCTTTTATAAATGAGTGCGAGAAAAATCTATTGTAAACAAGTCAACAATAGATCTTATTGTAAATAGAAAATGTAAACAACCGGCCCCTTCATAAATAGCTTTACAACAATACCCGACCTTTATCATACACAATAGCGCAGTTATTTCAAACAACTTTCATGAATAGGCATACTTTTATTGTCACTATTGTCATATTGTCACTTATTGTTACTATTTCACTCTATTATCCTCTCTTTACTATTTTCATGAATGAAATTCTAGAAATTACGCAAACCATGTCTTCTTCGATATTGTCACAATATGTTTACATTTCCTGAGTCATAGCTGTATTCTTCTTAGAAAGAGGGATTGTTTCTTCTTGTTGAACATACAGTGCGGAGGTCCATGGGCGGATTTAGGTCTTGATATCTGGGGGTGCGAGCTCACCGGAAGATATGATATGGCGAGCCTTATGTCTCATGTGTTATCGTAGTTTTAACATCTTACTATTAATGAAGTTTATTCTAGATTATTTAAGAAATAAAGAATGTTTTAAAACAAAATTTATAAAATTACTATAACAGAAAACATTTTTATTTATCTATAAAAAAATTATCATCCTAAAAATCTGGGGGTGTCGCGCACCCCCGTAAATCCGCCCATGCGGAGGTCCCGGGTTCGATTCTGGGCTAAGATCTGGAAATTTTCACAAGTTAAAACCCACTGTTACATAACCCATCGTAGTCGCTAATGACAGAGGTGTTGATGCGACTTTAAATAAACTAAACTAAACTAAAAACAAAACTTAACTAAACTAAAAAATCTGGTGTGAAACACTCACACAACTTTCTCTTGCCAATGCAAATAATTAATAATAAACCTAACATTATTAATAAAATATTAAAAATAAACAACAACTAACCTCAAAAACATAACCTTATTTTAATCATGAGTGGAAGACGCAAAATGAAAATCGAACTCAATTTGGCTTAAAAAAAACGGAAAATCACACTTTCACGCTAAACTAGGCTCTGTAGAGAAAAATTCTCTAAACAAAAGTTGTAGATCTTTTAATTTTCTATAACTTTTATTATATACACTTTTGTCGTAAAATGCATACTAAGACCGAAATGTTAAAAAAATCGATTTTTCTCACGTTTTCGTGAGAAAAAAACAGAAAATCGCAAATTACCGCTAAACTAAGCGTTATACAAAAAAATGTTCGAAACAGAAGTTGTAGGTTTTTAAATTCTCTACAACTTTTATTATATAAGTTTTTGCGCTAAAATTTATATTAAAGCCGTAATCTTAAAAAAACAACGTTTTTACGTGAAAACAGCCTCACCGAGAATTTCAGCAGACATGGCGCCTACCCTATCTTGTAGAGAATAAAAAATTGAGTAAAATAGGCGATTTTAAAAAAAATCGTAGGACCAGTTTTTGAGAAAATCACAAAAAACTGAAAAATTATACGAATAAACTACTACTTCCGGTTGACCGATTTTGATGAAAATGTTCGTGTCGCGTCCGGTAGTGGTATGTAACTTAAGTTTCAAGTTCGTACGATGTTCCGTTCTTGAGATATTCTGTTCACACACACACACACAGACACACAGACACACACACAGACCAATCGCTAAAAACATGTTTTTTGGATTCAGGGGGTCTGAAAACGTATAGATCCGGTGAAAACTCGATTTCGAAAAATCGACATGAAAACAATACTTTCCTTCCTATATATTCATATAGGCAAGAGAAAGTAAAAACAAATATGTGTTTGTGCCAATGTGTACCTTTATCATTAGTTCTGTTCTTTTACATATGGTCATAATAAGCAGCTAATCATATTAACCAATGAGTGCAATAACTGCAAAATAAAATATGTGTTATTTTACCTTCCAATTAGTTTTTGGTTTTTATCTATTTATTAGTTCATTGGTATTATAGCTACTGAAATTTGTGTGTGCTTGAAATGTCCTGTGCAGGCCTACATTTGGATGTATAAAAAAGTAAATTTTTTATAAAGATATTATTGAATTTGTTTATTCCCTTAATATTATTCAGATGCTAGGTCATCTTCAGAGAACAAATTTCAATATATTTTTTTCAGTGGGATCTTGTTTGTGACAGAGCTTGGCTAAAAGCAACCGCAGATGCCATCTTCATGGTTGGAGTCTTGTTGGGATCTATTGTATTTGGTGATCTTTCAGACAGGTTTGTAAGCTATTTTTATTACCTGTATATTACTGTAATTAAAATTTTTTTTGTATTTATTTATACTTTACTGTAAACTGTTCTTGCTGCGCTTCACAAAAAATTAAATTTGAAGCATTTAATTTCTCACACAACTTTAAATGTTGAAAACCAAAACATGATTTTGCAAATAAAACCAGTTAGTACAGGAAGCAAAATATTATTGCAGTATGAATCACCAGGCAATAACTGAAAATATGGTTGTGTCAAGACAAAAATAGGTGAAATACATTTCTTGAAAAATGGTTCAGTCTCTTTGATTTTTGGAAGGTTTGTTAAACTATCTATGCAAATATTAAATGTGACTTTAATATTGGATAATTCATCTAATGTTAAAAAATTTTGAAAAAGAAAGAGTAAAGGGTGATAAAAGTAAAGCTAAAAAAGTAACCAAACCGTCCACCTATTAAAATAAATTATGTTTTCATTTTACCAATCGCAGCATTTTTTAAAATTAAAAAATTACATAATGCTTTAGTATGCCCTCTGTTACTTTGGAAGCTTTTTAATAGTGAAGGAATTCTTGAACTCGGTTGTGTAATTTCTGAGATCATCTCATACAAACAAACAAACGTCACTTCTGTCACCAAATGGCGAGATTAAGTGGTGAGGAAAACCTTACAATTGGTGGTGGCCCTGAGATGGGCCGTTTATGTGTTATTGCCAGGGTGGTCAGAGTTGGTTGATGGCTTCGAAAAGGGCCAGTGAAAACCTTTAGGAGTTGGTCCTGAGAAGGGCCATTGGGTTGGTTTTGGAAGAAATCGATGAAGGCAGTATGTGGTTACGGCTGCTGAGATACTTGCTGCTGCGTCAAGTCCCAAATTACATCCTTTTTTTCCGGGATGTAGTCAGTCGATCTTGATCGAAGTTGTAGAGCACAGTGGAATGATGATTGAATTCAGTGCAGCTTTTTTAGATAGTAACCAGAGCACTGTGTGGCTGGGGCAGTTACTAGCCCTGTGCAGTGCTGGCAATGGCCTACTGCCCCTGTCAAAAGTATTGTCGGCTTCCTTCGGTTACTTTGTCAGCCCGGAACACAGTACCTAATCAAAGGGGTGACAGTGATAATTCTTTATTTATTAGTACAGATATAGACGAATTTGAATGAATAATTCATGTAACAACTTTGTAATATTTCATCTTTAACGATATCACAATCATAAATTTTAATGATAATTATCAAGTAAATATATGTACTTATTTTTTCATAAAGGTGTGTGAGGAGAAGTATACTTTTGTGTCTAAGATGTAATAAGAAAGTTTTTTTTTTTCTATTAGTGTTTATAAATTTATTTCAAGTACATGGATTTACAAAATTAACGTTTAAATAAAATATTTATTGGATAATTACAAAGTACATTCATTCAACTGTCTACTTGTCTCCATAGATGTTCCCAAAGAAAAAAGTCGTAGGATGTTAAATCTGGAGATCTAGGTGGCCACAGTCTAGTGACAGTGATGTAGTCTCTTTTCCTTATCAGGTTGTTGAAGTTCATGCCTAATGTGAATGCAAAACCGACATAGTTTCAGCTTCTTTGTGGCTCTGAGAATACTCCTGTAAGACATTCCTGTTTGCTGATACAGTTTTCATATCGATTTTCTTGGTGAATGTAGAAAGGATACTTAGATGTTTTCCAATGATCCATCATTTAACCCTGAAGGTCAGCCGACCATTCACACTTACCTTGATTCAGGGAAAGTTATGCTTAAGTCTTTCTGACATTTTAAGAATGGTGTGATTTACAATAAATTTCATCAATGAAAGCACGTTCAGCCTGGGAAAAACGCAAGTTTTTGCTCTCAGATTACTCACCTCTGACATCAAAACGAAGAGAAATTACTTATATCTTGTGGTATGCTTCTACCACAAGGTAATCCATTACCAACATATACATTCCCGCCATCAAGAAATTAAATTTCCTGCTGCCATTCGTTTTTGAATTTTGGGTTGTGTAACTTTTGGCTAACTCTGTACAATGTAGGATAGTTCTATTTTATTTAATGAATTTATATAATAAATTTCACTGACCTTCTTTTAAAGTGCGTCAACTTTTATCTTTACTTCTTTACTTACATGTGTTTCGGTGGATCCACCAACATCAGAGTAAATAACACAATTGAAACTAAAAATTTTTTCTACTTATTTAAAACCTGTAGAAGATGATGCATCTTCAGTCATTTGTATAAAACTGATTTAAAATTAATTTCTTTTAATTTATCCCTTCTCATATTTACTGTAGATAGCAGCAGCAGTCAATATCACTTCATCATTCCTAAATTTGACCTGTTCATTCAAAATGTCCTGCTTTTGCGCGTTTAAATATTTATAAATATGGAACATCTCATATTTTTCAATTTTATTTTTATTTTCTATATTACATTGTTCTATTATATTAACATGTTCATTTATTTTACCAAATTTATGTTTTTCCTCTTTTAATTTTTAATTATTAAATACCTATTAATTATTAATAACTAATTATTTAATAACTTAATTTTTTAATTTGGTAAAATAGATTAATATTTTAATATAATAGAACAATTTAATATAGAAAATAAAAATAAAATTGAAAAATATGAGATGTTCCATATCTATAAATATTTAAAAGAGCAAAGTAGGACATTTTGAATGAACATGTCAAATTTAGGAATGATCAAGTGATATTGACTGCTGCTGCTATCTACAGTAAATATGAGACGGGATAAATTAAAAGAAATTAATTTTAAGTCAGTTTTATACAAATGACTGAAGATGTATCTTCTATAGATTTTAAATAAGTGGAAAAAAATTTTTAGTTTCAATTGTGTTATTTACTCTGATGATTGTGGATCCACCGAAACACGCGTAAGTAAAGAAGTAAAGATAAAAGTTGACGCTGTTTGAAAAGAAGGTCAGTGAAATTTATTATATAAATTCATTATATAAAATAGAATTAATTTCAAACTGCAGGATGCATTATAAAGATTTATTTTTGAATGTAGGATAGATGGTTCAGAGATAGAGAGAGGTGGAGAGAGTTGTATTAGGCCTGACCAGAGGAAACTTGGGAAAGTGATAAGAGGATGATGATTTTTGAGTTTTTTTATTTCTTGTTGTATTGTTTTCTACTTTACTATTAACGCTGACAGTGAAGAATGATAGATGAAAAAATGCCAGACCTGACTGAGAATTGAGCCCGGAACCCCTATCGCAGAAACAGTTGTGATGACCACTACACCACAGGTCAGCAAGATGATGATATGCTATAAAATGATTTACGGGAATATCATTCTTTTTCCTTTAAAAATTAAAAATATTTTCTCATCCCATAAAAATTTATCTTGTTACAGGTTTGGCCGAAAACCAATATTTTTCTTGTCATTAATACTGCAAGTTACTGCTGGAATTGGTGCTGGGTTAGCTCCTAATTATCCAGTTTTTGTCATCTGTAGAATGCTTGTTGGAGCTGCTACTTCTGGAGTATTTTTAGTTGCATATGTCATTGGTAAATACACGAGAATACATGAATTATTAAGTAGTCGTTAAAATTAAAATTAAGTAGTCGTTATTAAAGTCATTAAGTTTTTTTGCATCTATTTCTGTCTTGAAAGTTGAAAGGGTAACTGTATTTTTTTCTTGGTGATTTAAGATATAATAAAATTATATTTTGAAAAGATATAAACATCTTATTATTTCTTTTTTTGGTGTACTTTTATTACAGTTATGCTGTAATAAAAAATATAATAAAATGAATATTATAATCAATACTAACAATAAATGACCTTAAAGATACAAAAATTGGCACAGAAGACACACAGAATAGGGAAATTTTCAGACAAAATGCCAGAGAGTGACTTTCAGGGTAGAGAATGAAAGAAAGATAGATGAAAAAATGATACCCCACAAAAATGAACAACTTAAGAAGGAAAGATCCGAAAGAATGAAGAGATTGTGAGAGAAAAAGAATCGTGATCAAAACAAGAAGTATAATTAAAATAATGATTTGGCATGCTCTTTTTGAAGAGCGATTCGAAGAAAAATGAGTAATAAAAATTATATTATAAATAAATTTTTTGAACACATCCAAATACAAATAGTTTTATAAGTATTCAGTTATATATACTTTATGATTTATTTATTTATTATTATTCTTCGCATAACACCTTTTTTCAAAAACTCTGAAAAGGTTGGCGAAATGTCAATTACGGAAATAAGATACAATATAATTAAAACTTATTACAATCAAACAAACATGATAAAACCATCAACATGAAAAAAACAATTAAATCAATAAAGCATGACATGTTACAGTAGGGGGTCAGACAAAATCTTCAAAATTACTTGTATGGTATTGCATGTGATATTATGATATTGCTTCTGTGAGGAATTCATTCACAGAATAGAAACACTTAGATACCATGTACTCAAATAGGCGTTTCTTGTACATTTGAAAATTTTCTATAATTCTGATACTAATTGGAAGATGGTTGTATAACTTTAGACCAGTATAATAAGGCCCTTTTTCATAAAAGACGGTCCTATGAATTGGATATTGTAATATATAATTTTTGTTTCGTGTTTGATAAGAATGTACTTGCCGCCTCTCAGTTTCATTATCAGTTTCAGTAACAGGAATTTAGAGAAGATTACTGTCCTTCATTTCAACAATAGTGTTTTTTCTCGTACAGGGCAAATTTTAGACCAATGAAGTGACTTAAGATGTTTCTGAAAGCTGTTTTTGCCACATTCTCAAAATTTGCTTACTGTAGGGTTTTCCCTTTTCTTCTGGCCACCTGGTATTCTGTTTTTGTTTTTGAATGTGGTTCGGTTCATTAAGTTTTTCCAGTTTATTCAGGTTTTCTCAATATCCTTTGTGACCTCTACAAAACCATTTATCTAACACCTTAGGTCAATTTTTAAATGTCTTAAAAATTTGTTTTGTCATCCATTCCATAGAGGTCTTCGTAAAATTTTTGTCTTCTAATTGTTTCCATTAATTGTTCAATTTCCTTGTACCATTCTTCTCGACCTCATAACCTTTATTGTCTGTGTACTATTTTTGGGCCTATTATCTTGCGGAGGATCTTTTTCTCTGCTTCTCTAAAACCAGCCTTCCTAGAGTCTGTCTACGCTAAGAGTACTCCGACGTAGGCAACCAGCAATACAAGTGAGCACGCGTATTAATTAAAAATACGCGCAGCATGATCAAAAACAAAATTCCATACAACACTAATTTGCTCTAAGCTTAACATAATAAAAACACGTTCAAATCATTTGTTGGAAAATGTTTCATAAATCGAATATTAGTTTACCATTAATAACTAAAACTTTTATTATCGTTACTCTTACATTGTTATTTTTGTTACATTATTTACTATTATTACATTATTATTTATGATTAGTAGGTTTTTATTATAGACTCAGTTTTATTTTTGGTCACAAGTAATGAAAGACTATTGCGCTTCAATTATTACAGGAGAGTAAACAATTCCAGTGATTCGTTGTTTATAATTTCAGATTGTTTACTTCATATCATTAAAATTAATGTCTGTGGCTAGTTGAAAATACAACTGTTCGCACTTGCCCGTGTTTAACTCATTTTTAGTTTCATCAGTTATCTTTTGGTATCGTATCAGTTCGTTTCAATTTTCTTTGTAATGTTGAAAAGTTTTGTAAGCTCTGTTTTGTTAACATGCATGATAGTGAATGTATTGAGTTTTTGAAACATAGAAGCGGTAAACATTAAAAAGTAAAAAAATAATTGTTTTGTTAAATGTAATGGTTAAAATAATTAATTAAGGAGTCTCTTTATGAAACTACAATAATTACAAGTAATCTGAACGATATAATTAAAAATGCTTAAACGCTTATGTTTATTTTAGGATGTAGATGTTTTTATGATGGAACGTAGGGCAAGATAATTGTCAGGCGGAGAGGTAGGTACGCGCCAACTAGTGTAAAACTTTCGTTTACAACCTATAGGCGCTAAGGCATACCTATAGTCATTCTAAGGCACTCACTCACGTACAGACACACAGGTTTTAGCACGGTATTATAATGTCTGATCTTGGCTTGTCTTATCTTGAGTGTTTTTTTGTAAACAACTGGTGAGTTCCTCAAAGTGCACTGGCCATCTTTCCTCTTCTGTTTTTTTTTGCTTCCATTTCGCTAATCTTTAGTCAGCACAATTAATATTGGAATTGGTTTTTTTTTTTTTTTTTTTTACTTTTAAGGCCGCACTGGATCACTTTAAGTTAGTTTAACAATTATTTAGTCTTACGTTGTTTTCTCTTCTCCCAGTAGGCCCTCATTCTAAGCGATCGGCCAGTCTCACATCATCTGATACGACACTCGTTTTATATTGTTTAGTTGGAGGAGGTGCAAATTTAAAGCTTTTAATGATGTTTAATTTTTCGGATTTATTTTGGAGGTCTTCAATTTTTAATCCCATCTCCTCCAGATCTTCATTTATTTCTCTCATCCATACCGGTTTGAGAGCGAGTCCACAACAGAAATTCAATATCTGTTTGACATATCTATTTTCTGGATATCTCAATATGTGACCGAGGTATGATATTCTCTTTTTCCTCATCGTCTCAGTTACTGGATCAATAGTTTTGTAAACTTCACTATTGGGCAAAAGTCTCCAGTGTCCTTCCACTTTGTTTCTCATGCCTATGCAGGTTCTCACTATTTCTCTTTCCTTTTTGACAACTCTGTCAGTGTTAATCTTGGATCTTGGAATTGGTTTTATAATACAGTAAAAAATGTAGATTTAAAAAAAAACAAGTCTGCAGATAATATTCTTGCTCAATAGATTAACTCTCTTATTGGAACGTTCAGTCGTAACAATTTTTTTCTATAAAATGTTGCAGCTTTGGAAATGGTGGGTCCTAAGAAAAGAATGTTTGCTGGTGTTGCTTGTCAATTTTTCTTCACGACTGGGTATATTATGACAGCTCTATTTGCATATTTTATCCGTAATTGGAGATGGTTGCAAATAGCGATTTCATTACCTGGACTTCTGTTTTTACCTTACTGGTGGTAATTACTTATTATATATTGATTTTTTTAGTTATTTTTAAGTTATGAACCATCTAGCTATTTTTAAGTTTTTTAACCCCTCATGGACACTTTTCAAGACTTTCCTTAATTTCCTTCAAGACACATTTTTAGAAAAACATGTTTTTCTGGATATAAAATTGTTCTAAAAGGCAGAATTCATACAAATCTCATCATATTTTTATCATTTTTTTTACTCAATAATAAAAGATGCGGATATATTCGTCTTAAGTAACTAGTGATGGGAAATAAAGCTATTTTTTGATAACATGATACTGAAAATAACAGCCTGCTCGATAACAGAATCCTCCTATATCCTGTTATGAAAATAGCACTGTTATCGTCCAGCCTATAATACAATCTAGTAATAGGTAATAGCATAACAGATACGGAAAAGAAGTGAACTGACTTATTCACTAACAGGCAGATTTTGTGTATAAAGGTTTGATAGTACAGAAAATGGTAGTCAAAATAAACTGTCTGATGGTAACATCATGACTTGCTGGAAGGATTGTTTTGAGTATTGACTTGCTTTAATCCTGCCCAAGTCTTTATGGATGGAGGGCTTGGTGTACAGTGTATAGTGGGGGCATGCCCCAGACCACACAGAGTGTGCCCATAGAACTGCAGTTTAGCTACCCTATCCTTGCCTGCTTTTGAGGTAACGGGCGCTGGCTGTAGCACCTCCGTGCGCTATTCATATTACACGGTTGTGTGCAGAACATCCATGTGTGGTAGAGCCACGTGCAAAGCATTAGCTGCGTAACAAGCGTGACGGCTATTCGTCCAACGTTTACACGAGTACTGAGGGGAGTGACCGCACCCACTCATTTGGATTGGCCTCTCAGGGGTTGTGGGTTCCTAGGTAGCGCTTCGGAGCCACTAGGCTGCTTAAATTCCTTCGGAATGGGCGTGGCTGGCCAAGAGGTGTACAGATAAATACACGTGTACAGTGTATAGTAACTATAGTTCCCTGCTGTGAGTTCGTAGAAGTTTCAACGTGACTGGCCACCCTTAAGTTCACGAAAAAGTATGTTTGGTTTGCCGTAGTTGTATTTGGTTACAGGAAATATTGCTGTTTGTCATAACTTTGTGGCCATGAGAGATTCAGTGAGATTTGTCACCTTGTGTTTGTATTAATAACAGTATTACAGCATAGTTAAACTTAAAAGTGATGTTATTAGATGAAAAGGTTATCGATAATTTGATTTAGTTTTAACAGTCAGGCAAGCGTCATCCATACATCAGTTTATTAAAGGGCTTTGAATCACGGTGTTACAAAGTAGCTAACAGGGTGTTTTTAGTAACCTGTTATCATGATAACTGGCTCAATCCAGTAACCATGTTATTATTTTAATTATCTTATTTAGTAAAATATAGCTACATTAAAATTACAATTCATTACTATACTAAGCTATGTACAATATTTTAAACTAAATATACCTATACGCAAAAACTCTTCTTCACAAAGAGTTCTGTCCGCGCATACCAGTATACAGAACAAAAAAATTATATCACTTAAAAACTACTATTAAATTACTACAGTTAAATAGGTTACAAAGATTGCATTAAACAGAATAAAAAAAACATAAAATAAATGATAAATTCAATTACATTTTACATAAAATATCAATATTATATTTTTATTTTAATAACAATAGAAATTTTTTAAAAAAACTTTAAGATTATGTTTGTATATTTTTTAATAGAGCGAGAAAAAAATTTTATAACTTTTATTTTATAACTATAACTACTTTACAATAATATATTTTAACTAATACAATGTAAATATTTTAACTTTATGGGAAATTAATTCAATAAATGGCATAAAGAAACAGTTAAACTATTGCAAAGAGAAAAGTAAAAACTAATAAGAACAGTTATTTTAAGATTTGGAAAAGTTTCTCAAGTTCTTGCTCGTAGATCGATAGTATATGATATATTTTTTATTTTTTATTATTATTTATTTAACGTTGCATCAACTGCAGCGGTCATTAGTGACGACGTTGGGGTGGAACTTTATGCAATGGAGGATGAAATGATTTTTTTTTGTAACGTATGAAAATATGCCGTGCCTGAGTGGGATTCGAACCCAGGACTGCATGATGAGAGGCGAGCTCGTTACCAACTGCGCCAATACGGCCGGCCGTATATGATATTTTAGTTTATGTTTTAATAGATGTGCTGAAATAATGCTGTGTATTAATCCTGTTATGTTAAATAAACCCCATAATCCCAAGTACTGAATATACTGATGACTGTTAAAATGCTCAATGTCCTTAAAAATTTTTAAATATACAGATGACTTTTAAAATGCTCAATGTCCTTAAAAATTTAAAATATACAGATGACTTTTAAAATGCTCAATGTCCTTAAAAATTTTTAATATACAGATGACTTTTAAAATGCTCAATGTCCTTAAAAATTTTTAAATATGAAAAATATTGGGTAAGGAATTGCTCGAATATAGAGATGTGTGTTAACAAATTCTACACATATTGGATGAAATAGAAAGCGAACAATGAAATCTTCTGATATCTGGTTAAGGATGAACCAGAAAAGATTTACAAAAACAAATATTTGGAAAGCTGAAGAGTGTAAAAACAAATCAAGATGTCTAGTTTTCAAATGGACAAATGTCCTTTGTTTCATGCAAAGGGACCACGAGCCAGTAGACACTATTCATTAAATTATTGTATTTGATTAAATTTTGAATTTTCACTACGTATCTATTAATGTACAAATAGTAGATAAAAAATGATGTCAGCCATAATACAAAATGGTTGTCTTAACCTGTACAAGCCAAATGTCATACGACAAAGATACGGTTTGGTGTAAAAGTCAGAAGTTAAATGGGTAGGGCTATCCCCTTTTAATGCTGGATGTTTTATAACATTGGTCTTAGCATGTCTTATTTTTTCCACGTTAAAAATTGCATGGACCAATGTATTTGATTTGTTTATTAGTTATTTCGTTCTAAATGGAATTCAACTTAGTTAAGGATTAAAAAACATTTCTGAAAGTATGCCTGAAAAATTGTAACTGTTAAAACAGTTTCATGATATTATTTTATTGATAATGTAATTAATTATAGACTACTTTTAAAATGTATTAATTTCTCAAGGTTCATTCCTGAATCAGCTCGTTGGCTTTTAACTAAAGGAAGACAAGCAGAAGCCGAAAAAATTTTATTGAAAGCAGCTAAAGAAAATAGAGTCGATATTCCTTATGAGTCGTTAAAAAGATTAATTGAAACAGGTGAATCAAAAACAGAAGATAAACCATCAGTTCTGGACCTCTTTAAATATTCAAACTTAAGAAAAAAATCATTAACAATATTCTTCTTATGGTAAGTTTCATAGTACTGTATAAAAAAATTGTTTTTCAGAATGTGTAATAATTTATATAAATACAATTTCATCAATGTTTAACTTAAAATTACTAATTAAAAATTTTCACTAATAAAACTAATGTTAAGAAACACAAAATCCAAGGTTGGATTCTAAGGAGAGATCAGTGAACCATTCAAATTAAAATACAATTGAGACAAAGCACTAATTAATCACTTGATTTCACATCATTCTGGACGAAATAATGGAATTATAAAAGATAAATAATTAATTCAAAGGCCAAATTGGGAATTGGTAGAAGTAGAATTGAAACCGGCTGCTTAGCTCTTGCTGATAACCTGGAAATTTTTATTTCTAATACTATTAAATATCATTCTGGACAAAATAATGAAGGAATTATGGTAGATAAACAATTCAAAACCCAAATTGGGCAGTGGGAAAAGCAGAATTGAAATGGACTGCTTAGCCTTTGCTGATAAACTGGTAATATTTTTTTTAAACTTAAGAGGATGCACTCTATTAGCTATGTCCACACTCATTTGAAGAGCTTTATCTCAAAAAAACAACAAATATTTTTGAACACTACGCTAAATTAAATTCTGTTCTTTCCTGCATTGATTGGTTTGACTTAGATTATTTTAACTTTAAACAAGTCGGAGATGCAGCAATTCGCGCAAAAAGAGTACTCAGATTTTAGCCGGTTTTCCATTAATGTGGTTTTTAAACGTCCGTTACTCCGTCCAGGCTTTTCATAAAAGAATGGCGTTTAAGTACGTTGAAGATCAGAGTTTTCTGTATATGAACATTTTAAAATAGAAGTCTGATGTTCCATTTTAAAATGCCAGCCATTTTTTTTTAAATTGTATTTTGGTTTCACGTAAAGATAGGGAAACAATTTTTGGACTGAACCATGCATTTTTACAGCAGTATTGTGACATGTATCGTATTTTGCATTTGTAATTAGAAATAGATGTGTGGTGTTAATAGAAAATTCTATTAGCTTCTAAACTTCTTGAGAGGAAACTGAGCTCTATAGCGGTATCCGCTCTGAGTATAGTCATTTAGAAAAACAAACTTGTGTGTTTTTCCTGTTGCAACTCATTCCATAGCTCATTTTGAATTATTTAACGATGTTTTTATTTTAAAAAATAATCACTTTGCTTGACATAATGACATTGTGAAAATGCATGGTTCAGCCCAAAAGTTATTTCCCTACCTTTACGTGGAACAAAAAAGCACTTTTTTAAAAAATGGCCAGCATATTAAAACGGAACATGAGATTTAACTTTTAAAATATTCATATTATAGAAAAAACTCTGATATTCAACGTACTTAAAAGCCGATTTTTATGAAAAGCCTGGACGGAGTAATAGATGTTTAAAACCACATTATTGGAAAACCAGCTAAAAACTGAGTACGTTTTTGCATAAATTGCTGGAGTTATCTCTGATTAATTTCTAAATGAAACAATCTAAATCAAACCAATCAATGCAGGTAAGAACAGGATTTAATTTAGTGTATTGTTAAAAAATATTCGTTACGTTTTTTTTTGTAAATTATTTTCTTTAAACGAGTGCGGGAAGTTAGTATGCCTCTAAGCGCACGCGATGAAGCATGCGACATCGCAAGTCAAATCGCAAGTTGAAAATGAATCACACGAGTGTGGACATACCTAATGAGTAGAACAACCAAAGAAAATATTGGGAAGAGCTGAACTGTAGAGCTCCTTTGATAATAGATTTCAGAATGTTGTGTTTAGGTCGTCAGCCGAAAGGCTGGTTTGAACCTGTAGAGGTTTACTCAGTAAAACGAGGAGTGAGGTGTTTTCCAATTCCTTCCTCACTGAGTGGAAAAGTAGCCTATGCTTATCAGCATGCCAGCCCTCTGAAAAGCATTTACCTTTCCACCTGCAAATGACACCTTCATTTCATTCACCACAGGGTCTGGCTGTATAATGAAATTCATTACTTTCAGAGGAGATAACTTTGATTATTGTCTTTTACACCTCTACCTCTTCTGTTCTTAAATGATTCAGTCATTTAACTGGCTGGCCATGTGATAAGAAAAGATACGATAAGATTTCAGAATAGGAGCACAATATAAACTGCGCTCCACATGCCACATTGGATCCCAACCGCAGTATATACTAAGCTGTGCACTGAATGTGTTAAAGTAGCCCAGTAACTTATTTATTAAATTTAGCACTCCAATTTTATAATGAGTAATTTAGTTGACGTAAATTATTAATAATAAGTAGAAAGATTATTTGTTGATAGTTTACTTTATTGTTCTGCATGATTGTAAATTATAATTTGTAGTAATTATTTATGTTTTATTTTATTACAGGTTTGTTAATAGTGCTACGTATTATGGTTTGTCATGGAATACTGGAAATTTAGCTGGAAACGAATATATTAATTTTGTTTTATCTGGTCTTGTGGAGTATCCAGCTTATATTTTCTTATTATTAACACTTAATAGATGGGGAAGAAAATTAATATTATGTGGAACAATGACTATAGCTGGTTTAGCATTAATGTTAAATATCTTTGTACCTTCAAGTATGTTTATAATTTTGATATCTCATTGATTATTATTTCAGTAGTTAAATAAAAACAAAATTGCCGGCCGCATTGGCGCAGTTGGTAACGTGCTCACTTCTCATCATGCGGTCCTGGGTTCAAATCCCTTTCAGGCACGGCATATTTTCATTCGTTACAAAAAATCATTTCATCCTCCATTATACAATAGTTATACCCCAACGTCGTCACTAATGACCGTTGTAGTTGATGCAACGTTAAATAAATAAATAAAAAAATAAAAAAAAAAGTTTATAATTTCATAGCACACCTTGATTGATATGGTTCATGGCTATTAAAATTTAATTTTGAACCTCTTTATAAACACTGTTTGTAGTGATTTTTTTGCACTTTCAGCTCTTCACAATGCTATATAAATTTGCTAGAGAATAATATTGAATGTGTTTTTAAAAAGTAGCTAAAGTCTACTTTTTAAAAAAATATGATCATATTTTTTTTTGAAAACAGTCCAATAAATAATTTTAAAAAAGAATAAAGGATGATGTCATGTGTAGCCTACTACACAATACTTTTTTTGGTTTAACGTCCGACTCTTCTGCAATTACTGCTAATGCAGATGGTGAAGGATGAAATGATTTTTTGTAACGTATGAAAATATGCCATGCCTGAATGGGATTCGAACCCAATACCCCATGATGAGAGGCGAGCACTTTACCAACTACACCAATGCAATACAATACTTGATGCCTGAATGTATTATACTTAACTTCATAATACTATAATTTTATAATTGTATACAATAAGTAGGGAATAGATTTTATCTATCAGATGGTTGTTTAGATGTATTGAACAAATTTTTTTACTGAACTACTGGAATAGGTTTTTTCAGGGCTGCCCATTCATATGCTGGGGCCAATTTCAGTTTTCTTTGGTCCTAAAGTTGGATGGTGGTGCTCCCAATTAGTTGTTGGTCGTGATGTAATTACTTCAGTCATCTGGTGATTGCATCTTGACCAATATTTTGTTTTACCTTATCGATTAATTTATTTACCAAATGATGGTATCTAGTTTCTTTTTATACCCACATAAATGGTGTCAGGCACTGTTTGTATATTGCTTATCATACTGTTGTTGTTGTTTAGGTCATCAGCCGAAAGGCTGGTTTGAACCTGTAGAGGTTTTACTAAGTAAAACAAGGAGTGAGGTGGTTTACCATTGCCTTCCTCACCAAGTGGAAGAGTACGCTTATCAGCATGCCGGGCCCTCTGAAAAGCACATATTTTCCACTCTGCAAATGACACCTTCACTTCATTCACCACAGGGTCTGGCTGTATAATGAAATTCATTACTTTCAGAGAGGAGATAACTCTGATTAGCGTCTTTTACACCTCTACCTCTTCTGTTCCTAAATGATTCAGTCATTTAATTGGCTGAATATGTGAAAAGAAACAGAACTATTTATTTTAGTCCTGCAACGAACAGATTGAGTGTAAATAATTTGACACTCCACCTGTCTGTTAGGGGCAGCTTATCATACTACAAAATCTAATATTCTCAATCATACTACAAAATATATCATACATACATACATACATACATACATACATATCATACTACAAAATCTAATATTCTCAATTTCCAAGTCCCAAACTTTAGCAGGCAAAGGTGCAAAAAGCAAAACAATTTTATTTCAAATCGAAAACCAATTTTGTAAGGCTAAAACCTTACAATACACTGTTAGATAAAAGAATTAACCTTTCAAAACTATCTTAGACCATACAAATAAAATAAATTATGACTTTATTTTATTAATCACAATTTTTTTCAAAATTTAAAAGTTATGTAATGCCACAAGCCTGTATTATACCTGCGCTCTAAGTTTTCCAACAATGAGAGAATTTTTTTATGTCAGTTGGGTAGTAACTGAGGTTATTTTGTACTGATAAACTAACATTAGGTACTTCTTTATAATATTTGTATAGTTAAGAAAGTACACATTTAGTGTTGCTGCAGAAGCAAACTACAATTTTTTCAATATTCTGAAGATATTTCAGTGCTTTCAGTAGATTAAAAAATAACTGATTTGTTGTTAGGTACTACTTTCTTTTAACTTTTTCACAGACTATCAGTAAAACCTGAGCGACAAATTGCCTGCTTTTATGAAATTAAAGCCAAAAAACCATAAATTACTCTGTTTACGAATTGAATATTAAAAGAAAGGATATTATTTTAGTTTGCAGCCCATTATTAAACTTCCAATGGTTTAAAAAAAAACTGCAAAAAAATAACTGATGCAAACACACAACATATATTCAACAAACTGGCATAGCTAAGTGCAAGAGGTTGCTTTTGTTTGTAAACTTCTTTAATCACATCACAAAGTTTGATGCAACAGTCATTAATTTATGGTGCACAAAGTTTTAAACTGCATTTTGCAAGATATCTCACCATTGTCCTGTTGGTGCAGTATATGGGAGGTGAGATATCTCGTAAATACCCGAAAAGAGTCAATAAATTGTTACTTGATTTAGACTGTTTGTTCACTCTAGATGAATTCCACGAAATAGATTTAAGTTTATTGTTGTTTAGGTCATCAGCCGAAAGGCTGGTTTGAACCTGTAGAGGTTTTACTAAGTAAAAACGGGGATTGAGGTGGTTTACCAATGCCTTGCTCACTGAGTGGGAAAGTAGGTTTATCAGCATGCCGGGCCCTCTGAAAAGCACATATTTTCCACTCTGCAAATGACACCTTCACGTCATTCACCACAAGGTCTGGCTGTTTAATGAAATTTATTACTTTCAGAGGAGATAACTCTGATTAGTGCCTTTTACACCTTTACCTCTTCTGTTCTTAAATGATTCAGTCATTTAATTGGCTGACCATGTGATAAGATACAGAACTATTATTTATTTTAGCCCTGCAACAAACAGATTAAGTGTAAATAATTTGATAAAAAGTAAAGTTTATTGTGGAATTTTTTTTATAATTTGTTTTAATGTATAAATTATATTGATTGTTTTAGATTTAAGTTGGTTAACTGTGACGTTTGCAATGATTGGTAAACTCTCGATATCAGCATCTTATGGTACTGTCTATATTTACTCGGCTGAACAATTCCCTACTGTCATTCGTAATGTTGGTATGGGTGCCAGCTCAACATTTGCTCGATTTGGAGGAATTTTAGCACCTTATATTAATATATCTGTAAGTTCCTTGTTTAATTTTACATTGTAAATTAATATAAATGTTATTTTAGTTCTAGTTATCTTTTTTAAATGAAATATAGTGCTGGTATGCTGGATGTTAGGTACAATCTACGAACTGTATCAATTAATTAATTAATTAATTAATTGTATTTTGGGTCAGAACAGGATTTTTGTGTTCCTATTACAACTTGGTACGGGTGTTGATAGTACTGATATAATGTACCTGATTCTTTTAACCCTTTGAAAACGTGTTACTCGTTAACAGTCGTATAACGACTGTTACTCGTTAAACAGAAGAATTGCAAAATTCAAAACACGCTCTTAAAACAACTGTTTTTTCTAACGTCACTACTGATGAAAAATTCTGAAAATATTACAGTTGATTCATGTAATACGTATGCGCCTTTTGAATATAATTACAACAAAATCGCTTGATAATTATTTGCATATAGGCGAGCGAAATTTTCAGCTGCAAAAATTTTTGTGTTTATATTTTTTACTAAAACAGGCTTAAATTTCAGTTTAGCAAAAAAATGTATAAAACATGTTTTGTAGACAAGAGTACTGGAATAAATTTTATTTTTTATTTAAATTTTCGTAAATATTTGATGAAGTTACAAAATGTTCAACATGAGTCCATTTTCATATCACAGGGAAGCATGAAGGGATGGTAATTTACATTCTTTACGGTGATATCACAAAGCCACTCTTATATTTAGGTTACAGCTGTAAGCAAAGCAATATAGAACCTAAACCACGTGTTTTGAAAAATTCTGTAGGTGCGGTTAGAAGGAAGCCGTTACACGTCCTTTGCAACCCGGCAAAGTGTCAAATTCTTTGCCTCTGTGATGGTAAACCCCCTCCTGAAAAGTAACATGGACTCATCTTCTCTTTTCAAGAGCAAACGCCGTAACAGAATCGTCATAGCTTCAACACAAACTAAAGAACATGCATGTACGTTGACTCGCCCATGAGCTACATGGATTTCCATTCAAAACAAACAATTCCCAAAGCCTCAATGCTACCTACACACTATAGAGGGAATAAAAATTTTTCCTGTTATGATATTCTATTTCTGTAAATACTATTAGATGCGTTAAAGAATTCCCTTCTAGAAAAGAACAATATTTACCAGTTTCCCACTTATATTGACTTTGCAGAAGCACGTTTTATCACCCCAAACACAATCCATTCGGCATCATCTAAAATTAGATTACCAATGTGAAATGGGTTAATACCCAGTACCGATACGTATATAAATACCAACTGAACAAAGAAACATTATTCTTTGTGTACTTGGTTCTTTTGGAACTAGTGACAAGTTGAGCCATAGGAGACTAATACAAACAGATATCAGAAACAGAGCTGGTACTGCTACAGTAGCTCTTACTACAGTCTTTGGCCCACTCTCATACCCAGTTAACTGCATTTTTTACCCTCACCTGGCACATAGTATGCATGTACTTAATAATAATGATAGAGAAACTTTAAAAGAATGCGCAGAAAGAGTTGGCTTACAAATATCATTTGAAAAAACAGTGTTTACTACTGAAAATTTAGAAATTTCATAATTACAAACCAAACATGGAAAAATTAACAGGGTACCATACTTTTAAATATCTAGGAGAAGTTATTACTGAAAAATACTCCCAACAGGAGAGAATACAAAAAGCTCGTAGAGGCCTAGGATTGGTGCAAAACCTTTATAATAAAAAATGTTTATCTCTAAGTACCAAAATTAAACATTACAATACAGTAATCAAACCAACAATTTTATATGCCAGCAAGACCTTGGCACTTAACAGGAAAACAGACGTGGAAAGCTTAAAGAAGGAAGAAAGCAAAGTAATTAGGAAAATTCTTGGACCTTGGACCGAAAACGAGTACAGATTACAGAGAACGTCTAAAATTGAAGAATATTCCAACATAGACAGACGTGAGGAAAAGACGCCTTTAATTTTATGGCCACATAATGAGGCTTCCTGACAATAGACTCACAAAGAGAATAGTAAAATATGTAAAATCACTTGTTAATGGGGAGGAATGGATGCAAAATGTTAAAAAAGATTTAGAATTGGGCAAAATCACCAAAGAAGAAATTCTCATAAGAGACAATTTTAGAACAAAAGGTAAGAAATGGGAGGTTAACCAGAGACAAAAGCTCCAAGAACCGGAACAAAATGGAGTAAACAAAGAAAAGCTGAATTCTCACAAAGAATTAAAAACTGGTGGGCAGATAAAAGGACAAGAAATCCCAAAAACAAACCAGATTTACTTAGCGTCTTCCACTTCGGGAGCTTTACGACTAAAAATAATAATAATAATAATAATAATAATAATGATAGTAACAATATCAAAAACACTGTTTGATTTTGGTGTGCCACTTTATAAATTATGTTTTATCTATTCTTTCTTCTACATAACCTTAAAAAAATTGGTGTGAATCACTCTCATGACTTTTTCTTGCCAACGTAAATAATGAAAAATATAACCTATGGTTTATTCATGAGTAAACAACGTAAAATTAAAAACATAAGCTGATTTTAATCATGAGCGAATGACGCAAAATGAAAATCAACCTCTGTAGAATTTTAAAATACGGAAAATCACTAATTGATGCTAAATTAGGCTCTGTATAAAAAATGCTTGAAATATAAGTTGAAGATTAGAAAATCATGAATAGATAATAAAACTAAGCATTTTCTTTACACCATATTTAAGGCCAATTCAATCGGTTTAATACTAGGTAATTAACTATAAAAGTAATTAAATATTATATGAGAGGAATTAAAGTAATTAAATATGAGATAATTACCTAACTATAAAGTAAAATAACAACAATAATGAACACCAAGCCATTTTATTTTTATTCCCGACAACTTCAATTATAATAAACTTTTATCCTGAAATGCATATAATTAAGAAATCTGAAGAAAACCATTTGTTACCTCTACAGCACAACCCACCAAGAATTTCAGCGATCATACTGCTTACCCTATCTTGTTGTTTAGGTCATCAGCCGAAAGGCTGGTTTGAACCTCTAGAGGTTTTACTAAGTAAATCGAGGAGTGAGGTGGTTTACCATTGCCTTCCTCACTGAGTGGAAAAGTACACTTATCAGCATGCCAGGTCGTTTGATAAGCAGATATTTTCCACTCTACAAGTGACACTTTCCCTTCATTCACCACAGGGTCTGGCTGTATAATGAAATCCATTACTTTCAGAGGAGATAACTCTGATTAGTGTCTTTTACACCTCTACCTCTTCTGTTCTTACATGATTCAGTCATTTAATTGGCTGACCATGTGATAAGAAACAGAACTATTTATTTTAGCCCTGCAACGAACAGATTGAGTGTAAATAATTTGACACTCACTGTCTGTTATGGGCCGTACCCTATCTTTTAGAGCATAAAAAAATTTAGTAAATGAGGCGATTTTCAAAAAAAATTGTAAGAATTGTTTTTTGAGAAAATTACTAACCTTAAAAATTGCATGAATGAACTACTACTTTCGATTGATGAATTTTGATGAAAATGTTTGTGCCAGATCCTCTAGTGGGACTTGACATAAGTTTCAAGTTTCAACTTTGTACGATACTCTGTTCTCAGATATTTTGTTCACAAATTCTCAGACCAATTGCTAAAACCATGTTTTTTTGGGTTCAGAGGCCTGAAAACGTATAGGCCTATCTGGTGAAAACTCAATAACAAAAAATCAGCATGAAAACAATACTTTTCTTTCCCTATATATTCATATTGGGCAAGAGAAGTAAAAATAATTAAACACTTAAGAAATCTGAGTAAAACATAGGCCTACTATTAGATAAGCATAACTTTCTGGGAAAACAATTTTTGGACAAGTTGTTAAGTTTGATAAAAAATACTAAAGAAGGCCTCGTTATTGAGTTCTGAGAAATCTTACACATTTGACGCTTAAGAGATTTTCAATGTGTTTTTTTTTTAAATTCTTATGTAGTAATTTATTATGTGTCGTCCTAATCATGGTTATCTTTTGGTGCAAAAATTTGTACAATTATAATTCTCACAGTATTTTATTGTAACTTGATTTTATATTATTAATTAAATTAGTCTTGAGTTAATGATGTACCTGTACATTAATAAAAGTTTTATTTTTTCAGGCGGAAGTATTTGCACCGTTACCTCTTATCATTTTTGGAGCATTAGCTTTGACTTCTGTTTTCTTCGCATTTTTGTTACCAGAAACACTTAACAGAAAGTTACCTGACACAATAGAAGATGGTGAAAAATTTGGAAAGTAAGTTTTTTATTGTTTTTTTACAAATGTTTCAAGTGATCTCTTCTACTTAACTAATTTTAAAGAGCATTTTTACTTTTGTATTTATCTACCAGATTCTTACAAAAAATTAAAAAATATTTGTGAGAAACTTTTCCTTTCATCCCTGTTAGTGTTGAATGTTGGGTTCTTTTAACCATTCCTAAATTCTTTCCTAACTATCACCATTGGTCTCACTTCTTACACTGATTTCTTCTCTGCCTAGTTATCCTCACCACATGCACTTCCTATTCCAATTTTATCCTCCCTTAAACCCTTCCAGTCTTGCCTCATAGCGGAGGCATCATCATCATCATCATCATCATCATCTTTGGTCTCTATTTCTTGGCCTTCAGCACCCATGCCCATACCACCGGTGTGTTCCTCTCCATAATATTTATAAGTAATCTTTGCTGCAGTTGAAATCTCACCAAGGTGTTTCTTATTTGATCTTATCTTGTCTTCTCTACAGTTATTTTAAGTATCTTGTCTCTGATGACACAATTGGGCTCTTTTTTTCTAATAAAAGTAGATTTTCCACCCTAGCTTTGTCAGTGCGTAGATGATACTAAACAACCTTATTTTTGTTTCTATATAAATTTACCTCTTAATGGAAAGGAAAATAAGATCGCACTTATTTGCACAAAAGGAGAAAGCTTGGATAACCCACCAGTCAAATTTGTTTATATATTTTTTGTAAAACTGTTGTAATAAATAAACAAAAATATTTATTTTTTACTTAAATGTTGTTTAGGTCTTCAGCCAAAATGCTGGTTTAAACCTCTAGAGGCTGTACTGAGTAAAACGAGAAGTGAGGTGGTTTACCATGCTTTCCTCACGGAGTGAAAAAGTATGTTTATCACCATGCCAGTCCCTCTGAAAAGCATCTACTTTCCACCGTGCAAATGATACCTTCACTTTATTCATCACAGGGTCTGGCTGTGTAATGAAATTCATTACTTTCAAATGAGATAATTCTGAATAGTATCTTTCAGACCTCTATCTCTTCTGTTCTTAAACATTTCAGTCATATAATTGGCTGACCATGTGATACAAAACAGTACTACTTTTTTGTAGCCCTGGAACTGGCAAATCAAGTCTTAAGTAGCTTTACACTCCACCTGTCTGTTATGAGGAATTAACTTATATATAAAATGATATAAAATGTAAAACCAAAAAAAATATCATTTAAAAAAGTGTACAGTATTTGTATAAGCAAGACAAAACTGAATGGAAAGGAAAGATAAAAGAGCTGCACTGGCATTTGCCTGGAAGAGCCATTGAAAGTCATGGTTAAGCTTGGGTTTGTTTGGTTTTACCAGTTCATTTTATTTTTATTAGAATGTAATTTTCATTTTTAACTTTTGGAGAAACTTACCCACCGGGTTGGTCTAGAGGTAAAGTTGTCGCCAAAATCAGCTGTTTAACAGCTGATTTTCGGAGACGAAGGTTCCTGGTTCAAATCCTAATAAAGGTTAGTTACTTTTATACGGATTTGAATACTAGACAGTGGTTACCAGTGTACTTTGATGGTTGGGGTTCAATTAACCATACTCTCTCAGGAATGGTCGACCTGAGTCTGTACAAGAATGCACCTCATTTACACGTCATACACATCATCCTCATCTCATTGGGTCATGGGGTTGCTTATTGTTCTGAATTGAGCAGATTGCAACGTACACAAATTAAGGATTACAAAAAAAAACTTTTGGAGACAGCAAAAACAATAGTATATGTTCAAAAAGTAACACAAGATGTAAAGTTAATGTTTCAATTATTACATGTACCTAATATTTTTTTTTTTTTTTGAATTGAAGTATATATTTCTAACCACCAGAATACGGTAACAGAAAACACTTACCAATGTTTATAGCGCTTTCGTGTATCTTGTACACATCTTCAGTAAATTAAAATTCATTAAAATTTTTCTACATCAAAATTTAAAACTTCCTACTCCTACCATCACCTATTATTATGTTTGCACTTGATTGTATGATTTCAGACAAAGGCAGACCGCATCAACTCAAGAATTAGGAAATCGACCTCCACAAGCCAATGGAGTTAAATAATAAAAGTACTAAAAAGAAAAACAATATTGTAAATAAAACAATTTAATTTATTGTCAATTTTTATTGTAATCTGTAATCTATATGTATATTAATAATATTATACTTAAATATTTTAGCCTACACAGGTCTAATTTTAAGTAAAACTATGTTAAATAATGTCTTGTAATTTACTAAACATATTTAAAAATGTAAATAATATTTTTATGAAAAGTAAGTTTAGTATATTTCTTTATAGAATAAGTATGTATTTCTACTTAAAATAGTACACAGTACTACCTTGGTTATCTGGACTTCTTCTTCTTGTGGTTCCTATCCGTTCCGGATGTTGGCAACCATTTTGGCTATGATGACTCTGTTGACTGCTGCCCTGAACAATTGAGCTGTATTCACGGAGAACCAAGTCCTTAGGTTCTGGATCCACGATATTCTCCTTCTTCCGGGACCTCTTCTGCCGCATATCTTTCCTTGAATTATGAGCTGCAATATTTTATATCTGTTGTTAATTCTCATAATATGTCCCAAGTATTGGACTCATCATGTTGGACTCTAATTATCTGGACTAATTGTTCTAAAAGGTGTCTTAGTTATGGTATAAGAAAGTATGGTTGTGCAATTCCCATCGCGTTTTACGTACAAAAAAAGATGAGGAAAATATCCAGGAATGTCCCCCTTCTGGCCATATGGATCGCTGCGGACACAGAATATATTTACACTATCTACTAGACGAGTAATAATACATAAGCCCAGTTTCATTTGATTAAAACAAACGAATGTTTGAGACATCCAAATTTATATTTATTTGATTTATTTTAAGGGGAGACTGTACTTTATATCCTGCAAATTTTAAATTTGCTATTTTTAGATACATTTTCCATAAGATTGGTAAAAGATAGGGAATTTAAACTTTACGCACTATAGGTGTCGGGTTTCTTCTCGTGCTACTGATATTTTTTCAATTTAATCTTTGGACCATACGATTTTTTTAAAAAGTTACGAATAACATAAAATTTTTACAAATTGTTTTCTACTTTTTTGCGTATTACTAATTTTTGGAGCACCGAAAGAAGTCATAAAAATGTCTGTATATGTGGATATACAAGATAATTAACTGGTAAAAATTTCAGCCTGGTAGATTTATTGGTTTCTGAGAAAAATATACCTAGTGTTAAAAATCAAAATTTACAGGAAAATGCAAGAAACAAGAAGGCACAAACCAAAAACAAAATGTACACAAACAAGTAAATTTTCCATCAACTTGTTTAGAAAGCTGAACCAACAGCTGATAATACAAAAAACAGTGATACAGATATTTTAAAAACTAAAACTCTCTGCATTAAAAAAATGAGCAGTATAAAATTATGAAAAATATTTATTCTGGGTAACATGATAATTTTTCTATGTAAACCTGATAAAAACTTAATTTTTTTACGTAATTTAATGTTATTTTGGTAGATCCAGGCCTAAACTATTGAAAAACATAAAAAACCAAAAATTGAAATTTTGAGTTAAAACCATCGTGCCATCTCCCCTTAAAGAATTGAAAAACAGTTTCAAAATCACATAAAATGTAATTCTTCTTGTACATAATATAATAATGAATGATTATTATTGATACGTAATGTATTAGCTAATGAATGAGCGCATTACATTCTTGTGTGATGAAAACAAATTAGAAACTATTAGTTTTTAACCCTAGAAAGCTAATGTTATTAAAAAGTTTCATTAAAGCTAATGTATCGTAAAATTTATGACTGATGGTATGTTTAAAAAAAAATTGTTTTAGGCGAAAATACTTATTTTTATTTAATACAATTAAAAGTGCACACCTTAAAATAATGTTTTATGCTATGAAAAGTTTTCAAAGTTCTTCAGTACACTCAACACAACACTTTGCATGATGCGCTGTACAAATCGGCTTGTTGCGCGCATGGCAGTACATGGACGTCATCCTCCTCTTGGCAGATGGACATATCTTGCAAATCGTTCTTGCACTTTGTTCAAAATGACCAACTTGAGGTTTTGGCAATGGTACACCCAATATATCTGCAATGGATTGCCGGAGTTGCCTTCGTAAATTTGGGATTTCCAAACGTACTCCTAACCACGGTGCCACTAGTTCATAACGAAATTCTTTTGCAAAATCTCGTCTTGACTTTGGTTTCTGGCCCAGCTTAACAATGTTGTGGACATAAATCAGATAAGAATTCACCAATATGATGTTTATCATGCCGAAAAACATACAGTCTGGCCACCTTCTGGTTTTTCGGCTTCACGACATTTGGCTGTACATCTGGTCCAAGGAGTCCACTGCCCCTTTATGCGTTGTATGTTTCACTAATGTGAAGTTTGTTTTGAAACAGGATTAACAGTAGATTTTTCATGTACTAAAAGTAGGTTTTATCACTTAAAACTAACTTTGTTCAGAAAAAAATCATAAAAAATACTTAACTAAAAAAACAAAACATAGGTACGGTAAGGCTAATTAGTCGTAAAATTTACGAGCGGTATTGAAAAAAAAACAGACTGCACTGATTGCAAACGAAAGGATGACTGGACGGGCCAATTTGATGTATGAGTAAACCGAAATGGACGAGTCTCTTGCTTGCCCCTTCAGGAACTAAAAACTGATTTAACGTGATCTCGTTAAAGAGCTATTCGAAAAAAAAAATAAGAATTAGACAATTTTTAAACCAAGAAAAAACTTAAGCTTGACTAACAAAGAATACTGTCCTTAAGAACCAAAACTATTGATTTACGTAACCACAATAAATTACTATCACCTATACACAGACACACTATTTAATGTAAAACCGGTTCTGTAACAACACTGTTCTAAATGGCCTGACAACACTTTTCATTCACAATTCTTGTAACAACTAACTCAAAGGCACTAACTGTTTTTATATTTGTGGTCTGTTAGTTAATCTAGACATTACAAACATTTCCTCCATTCTAGTGAACATTTTTGAAGAATCAATATAAGAACAAACATTTTTCTACTAATTTTGATTTCTGAGAATTCCCATTCAAAACATTTCATTCATCACAATCTACTATCCTTGTTCAACACCCTCCACCCCATACAATACACAATTTTTTACAATGAATAGCCTGTTCCATCAATCATTTCTAGAATACTCTTATGTAATGCTACTATGTTACAATACTGTATTTATATTGTTGTGTTTTTCAGTAGAGTAGGCCCTCACATAACGATCGTCATTTGTTCCGGAAGAACGATCGTAAAGGGAAAATATCATATTGTGAGACCGCATTCATGCCCAATCATTAGACCATATTTACAATTCCACAAGAAACTTACATTAGCCTGTACATACAGATAACCCTATACATTCTTCAAATAGCGCTGATTTCAGTACAAATGATTTGATAATAGGTGCAATTATTAAAAAATGCCTTTTTGAATTGTGTTTGATCTATCAGATACTTTAACGTCTTTTAAAACTGACTTTAGCTTTACAATCGTGAAAATATTGTAGACTGGGAATAACCATACTGGCAAACCAATTCATTTATCCTAGCCCTTCATCATGTTTTTTGTAATTTCTTGCTTTTTTTAATAGAAATTTTGCTTTATATGCGTGTTTTAGTACCCATTTTCACTATTACTACAGTAACATACACAGGAAACACGGTACCAAAACTACAAAGAATACGTATGTATAATAACACGACAGACACTATGGCACAGATGCTAAACCGATAACCAAGGTAACACGCGTAACACTACTAAATAGTAATTGGGGGTGCTGTGACAAAACTGAAATACAGAAACAACCTAAAGCTGTTGATGGGAGGTTGTGGGTAGCATGGTCGAGGGTATCTTGACAAGAGGGAGGGAGTACATTCGTTCTGAACTTTTTACTGTAGGGGTTGACGATTGGCGGGTCAGGTGCACGTGTGACTTTGGGAATCCGATGACTAATTTGATGACACATCATTAAGTGAAATACCGTAATGTGAGGGTCACTGTACTTTAATGTGGGGGTACGGCCCAGACCACACAGACCGTACCCATAAAACCGCGGCTTAGGCTACCCTGTCTAAGCAGGCCGTAATAGCTGTAAGAATACTTAGTACTGGGGGCCGGCCGCGAACCGTCGCGTGTGCTGCCGGTAGTGCATTCGTGTACTATTCGTGGTGCACGGGGCGGCTAAGTACATCCACTGTGTGGGAGAGCTTTTGGGAGCTCGGCGGCGACCAGTCCAACGCTTTGTGCACACGCACGTAACACTGGTACCGAGGGGAGGTGGTGCCCCGTGGACGGATCCACGCACACTCAAGTTGGAGTAGGACTCTCGGGGGTTGTGGTTGAGCCGGGTAGCGCTCCAGAGCCACTAAGCTGCTTAAAATCCTACGGATTGGGCGTAGTTGGCCGAGGGGTGTTCCGGAAACGGATAGGCAAGTACGCATGTACTTTAATGTGGGATATCACAATTTTATGAATGAAAAAACCTTTCCTGATCCAGATTGGGTCAGATAATCTAGACTTCTGGATAAATAAGGTAGTACTGTATTTGCACAAATTAGTTCATCAAAAAAGAATGCCCTTATTTAAAAAAATTCTAGTTGAAGTAGTAATTTTTTTTAATAAGGGCATTATTTTTTTAATGACTGTATAACTGTTTAAAAATAACTAAATTGCTCTCTTTTTGTTTGTCTGCAAAAGTGCCATTATTTCTAAATCAGTGTTCTTAGACGTACAGTACAGTACTATGTCATTTTATATGGTATATATTTTAGAAATTTAGCTGAAATATCTTGTTTATTAAAAAACAAGTAAAAATTTTTCAACTTAAAAAGTTGTAGTGTTAAAGTACAAATATTTATATAAAAACTTGGTTGGTTTAGATAGTTTGTTCTAAGACAGTTTGAATTAATTATATCCCATGTTGAAAATAGCAGAATTGCTGTTTTATTTTGATATACATAATATTGTATTTGTTGATTTTTTATGGTATTTACTTGATGTTTTAGAAGTATTTGATGTCGTACAAAGTTAACATTAAACTCTATGTAAGAATATTTTTATTATATCTATTTAAAAATAAATCCTTATAATGCATCCTACAGCTTGAAATTCATTCTATTTTATGTAATAAATTTATTCAATAGGTATTTCACTAACCTTTATAAGGTGCCTTGAATTTTGCTATTTGTTACTTATATGGATCCGCCATCATAAAGATGTTACATCTCCAGTCATCTATATAAAACTATTTAAAATAAGTTTTTCTAATCTATCTCTTCTCATATATAGCAGCAGCAGTCCATATCAATTTATCATTCTTAAATTTGATTTGTTCATTTAAAATGTTCTGCTTTTGTTCTTTTAAATGTTTATAAATATGGAACATCTCATATTTTTCAATTTTACTTATATTTTATTTATTGGACTGTTCTGTTGTATTGAAATGTTTGTATATTTTACCAAATTTATGTTTTTCATCCTTTATATGATTGGTATGATTTGATATAATGTAGTTACACTTCAGTGTTTTTTCATGTTCATTATACCTCACTTGAAAATTACGACTAGTCATACCAATGTAAAATTCGTTACAGTCCTCATTACCACTATTTATTTTATATACACCCTTTTTATTAATTAGTGTCTCATTGATTTTATTGTCAAATATGTTTTTAATAGTTTTTAAATATGTTTTTGGTAGTTTCTTATTATTACATCTGTATGCTACTTTATAAAATTTATTTAATGTTCTGTGTAACCTATTTGTAATTGTTTTATTATATTTTAATGATATGAATGGTTTTTGGTTTGTTTGATTATCTCTTGTAAGGGTGGTTTTTAAGTTATTTTAAAAATACTGTTTGTTCTTAATTTTACTTATTATTTTATTTATTTCTTTTTCATTATATCGATTTTTATATGCTATAAATTTTATTATCTTTGGTATCTCATTTTCTAATAGTTTTTTATTTTCTATATAACTAAATGCTCTATAAATCATACTATGATAGGCTCCCATTTTATGCAAATATGGGTGGTTAGATGACTTATTATAGATATTCTGCTGATGATGGATTCACCGAAAGTCATATAAGTAAACCAATCGGAAAAATCAAGGCTAGTGAAAAAAAGCAAAAAGGTTAGTGAAATTTATTATATAAATTAGAATATATCTATTTATTATTCCTGAAATTAACTTGGTTAGAAAACTTACTTTATTTTCATTGTTTTGAATTACCTACAGCTTTTCTATGCTCTTATTTTCTATAAGTGGTTTCATTGATAGAGACACTTTAGTCTTTTGAGGTGATATTATCGACTTGTAATCTGGGCATATCTTTATAGTAAAATCCGATGATGATATTGCTATTAAAAGTATCTGAGGAAAGGTTACAAAGAAGGGTGTTCACGCTAAACAATATATGAAATACAAAATCTGTGATTAAATAACCACAATGTCATTAGTTTTGTGTAAACATAATAGTAGTACTAATTAGAATTAAGATGAGCTTGGTTAAAAAAATTTAAATTATTCGTGAAACACTAGTCCTTATTTTTGTTTCTATATTAAAATAACCTTTTAATTTGTAGATTTTGCATGAATTTAATAATATACAAGTTGTAACCTTTTAACATAATCAGTCATTTTGATAAGCAATTTATAAAAATATTTTAATTTTTTTTATATTGTATACGTTTTTGTTGAATTTATAATAACATTAACATTTTGAAATAAAATTTTCTCAGTATAATTTGTTGTTTTTATTACTTTCTCTTGCCTATATGAATATATAGGAAGGAAAGTATTGTTTTCATGTCGATTTTTCGAAATTGAGTTTTCACCGGATCTACACGTTTTCAGACCCCCTGAACCCAAAAAACATGTTTTTAGCGATTGGTCTGTGTGTGTGTGTGTGTGTGTGCGTGTGTGTGTGTGTGTGTGTGTGTGCGCGCGCGCGTGTGTGTGTGTGTGTGTGTGTGTGTGTGTGTGTGTGTGTGAACAGAATATCTCAAGAACGGAACATCGTACGAACTTGAAACTTGAAACTTAAGTTACATATCACTACCGAACCCGACACGAACATTTTCATCAAAATCGGTCAACCGGAAGTAGTAGTTTATTCGTATAATTTTTCACTTTTTTGCGATTTTCTCAAAAACTGGTCCTACGATTTTTTTAAAAATCGCCTCATTTACTAAACTTTTTATTCTCTACAAGATAGGGTAGGCGCCATGTTTGCTGAAATTCTGGGTAAGGCCGTTTTCACGTAAAAACATTTTCTTTTTAAGATTGCGGCTTTAATATGCATTTTAGCGCAAAACATTATATAATAAAAGTTGTAGAGAATGTGAAATTGTACAACTTTTATTTCAAACATTTTTTTGTATAACGCTTAGTTTAGCGGTAATTTGCGATTTTCTGTTTTTTTTCTCACGAAAACGTGAGAAAAATCGATTTTTTAAACATTTCGGTCTTAGTATGCATTTTACGACAAAAGTGTATATAATTAAATTTATAGAAAATTAAAAGATCTACAACTTTTGTTTAGAGCATTTTTCTCTACAGAGCCTAGTTTAGCGTGAAAGCGTGATTTTCCGTATTTTTAAGCCAAACTGAGTTCGATTGTCATTTTGCGTCATTCACTCATGATTAAAATAAGGTTTTGTTTTTGAGGTTAGTTTTTGTTTATTTCTAATATTTTATTAATAATGTTAGGTTTATTATTAATTATTTGCATTGGCAAGAGAAAGTTGTGTGAGTGTTTCACACCAGATTTTTTTTTTAAATCATTTCATCTTAATGTGCTAAGTATATTAAGTCTTAAGATTGTAGATGGTGGTATGTCATATCGTTTGTGGTAAATGGCAGCTGTCTACAGGGTCTGTCCCAAAAGTTCCATAACTTAATTCTTTTTTTTATCATTTATTGAACATAAATTTACAATCTTTTTAAAACTTTTCAAAGAACTCTCCTTTCGACTCAATGCAGATTTTTAAACTCTTCACCAACCTGTTATAGGCTCCTGGGAAGGCCTTACCGAGGGGGGGGACCCTCACACATAGGTCATCGAAGCTTCTTTTATCTTTCCAGTGTTCTGTGGTGGTGTCCTTTAAAAGTTCTTTTATTTTGGGAAAACATAGGCATCAGCCACTTTATCCAAAATTTCAGGCTCAATTTCATTGTGTTTCAAGTAATTTCTGGCACTTTAACAGGCGCTGTTCATCCATGTAGTCAGTGAAGTGAATTTCATGAGTCATCTGTGAATTTTTGGTACCATCTTAGCGCAGACCTTCGTCATGTAAGAAACTTCTTTTAAATGTGGTAAATAACTAACTAATTTGGGCACACCTCTTTCTTCGGCTAACATCCGGAAATCATTCGTCAATCGCTGTCCAAATGTTGTGGCACTTTTTGGACCGTATTGTCAGTTTTGTCATTGACAAGCGCTCATTGTTATCGATGGTCTCCCAACCCTCCTGAAACAACTTTTGCCACTCAAAAAATTGGTTTGGTGACGTTGCTCTTCCCTAAAGGCTTGGCTAAGCATTTTAGCATATCAGTGTCATTTATAACCAGTTTAATGCAAAATTTAATTGCGTGACGCTACTCCATATTTTGCGCCATCATTTTTTCAGCAAAGGTATGATGACATTTTGTGTTAAGTACAATCTTCACTCAACCACTGTCTACAGACAGTGGAATCTCTACCTTAGACCCCTACCACTTTTATCGCCAGGAGCTGTACCAGTGTAAGTGGTCGACTGTGGAAATTCATTACCTGAAATTTCGGGACAGACTCTGTTTAGTTGTTCCGAGTTGCAACTAGTACAGTGTTACAACAATAAAACAAACTGAAGAAGTGTATCAACCAGATCTCCGTACTACTGGTAAATAGTTATTAAGCTAGCAATACAAGTTTATTCAACAATGCAATTGAATAAACTCATTCATAAATACAAATATAATGAAATACACAGACAATTGAAGAGCTTAGTGGATGAAGGTGCTATGTAACAAAAATATAGTTTAGTGGAAATTGCTATGAAAGTATTAAGACCTATCCCTTCATGAAAATTTGTCTTATGTAATTAAAAGTTCTTGAAATTTTACTTTTCACTGTCACTTTTTTATTAGATTTATTGAGCATCAACTACCATTGCCATATAACACCTTACGACACTTATTCTTACGCATACAACAATTTGATCAACTAAAAAGTCTTTATTGTACACTGTATCATCTATAAATGGATTAACGGTAATTTAATAATGCAAAATACTCGTGAAGATCTTTATTAGAGACATTTTTAAAGGAACACACAATGCATATTAATGATGATGATAGGTGTTCATTACTACATTTAACTTTTATTGCTCTAAAAAGATGTCTATTTGGTTGTAGTGAATTCTGGTAGAAGAAGGTGTCAATGTTCTTAATATCTTAACACATTCCGTGCGGATGTGGTATACCTACCACGTAAGGATTTTTGTGAGTGACAGGTGTGGTAGGTATACCATGGCAGTCCTTTTCATAAACTCTGTCCGTACTAACCAATTCAATGCGTCAAGGGACGACTTTCACACCCTCTCAAGTCAATATATTATTCTAACTATTAATGAGAGAATGTGAGACCCGTCTACAAGCGTTTGAAATGTGGACCTACTGGAGAATGCTTCGAATACCGTGGACAGACAGGGTCACAAATATGGAGGTCCTCAGAAGAATGGGGAAGAGACTGGAAATCCTGCAGAGCATGAAGATAAGAAAACTGACATACCTTGGACACATCATGAGGGGGCCTAAATACGAGATTCTGCATCTCATAATTCAAGGGAAACCCGTTGGTAAACGCTAGGTGGGACGCAGACGAATATCCTGGTTAAGAAACCTGAGAGAAGTGTTTAACTGCTCGTCGCATGACCTTTTCAGAGCAGCAGTGGACAAGGTACGACTGACCATGATGATAGCCAACCTTCGTAATGGAGAAGGCACCTGAAGAAGATTAGGTAGTTTATTATGATTATTTTTTATAGACCACATATCGCCCATCCAATGGTAAACTCGCGAATGTGCAAATTTTCAGTTTTACAGGAGAGCTAAAAACAAATTCAATTCTTTCTTCTTTAACACACTTCGTGTATTTTCGTAACTTTACAAAGGCTGTATCTCCTTAACCGAACAAGATACATATTCGCGAGTTCACTACAACATGCTTTGGGTTGTATACATCAGCATGCACTAACAAACTCATATTTGCAAAATTTGCACATTCGCGAGTTTACTATTGGAGGGCCGATTTAAATAACTCAAAATTTATATTATCATCAAAATTATATATAAATGCTTATAAACATAACACTTAGGAATTTTATTCAGCAAGTTGTGTTATTATTCAACTGGGAATTTAGCAAGGGTTGTCTTATCTCTCCTTCTCTGCAAGAGATGAGATTTTTAACTGGGCAATTGCGAGTAGAAATAAGGCCATAGCGAATGGTTTAATAATAAAAGTTATTAATAATGTATTAAAATGATCACTGAAAGCAGAAATGAAAATTTTAAGAAAGATCATAGACACAAAAATGAGAGTGGAGGGCAAAATGAATAAAATTACAAAAAAAATTATGAAGATAGTGAAAAAAATATTAAAAAATAACCAAGGAAAGGAAGATAAAAATTGAAAGATATCTGTAGAATAAATGAAAACAAATTAATAAAGAAATTATTTAATTTCTGTTGTCCAATTATATAAATATTTAATTTTTATTAATTGGTAAAAGGAAATTAAAAGAACTTAAACATATAGGGTATTTCAACACTGGTGATCAAAAAGAGGGAAAAATTGTTGGATCTAGATTTCCAAAAACCTTTTTAGAAAAAGAAAAGAAGCTATAAAATAATTTTATAAAAGAAAGAAATTTATTTTGTAAACTTGATCCTTAGTGGCAAAACTTTTTTGCTTTCTGACCACTAAGGAAATTTTTAATGTAAGTACATTAAAATCTAAATTGTGAGGCCAGTGTCTTTAATTTGAGTTATCATTCGACCCTATCAGTTAGATCTTTCGTACTGAACTGATAATCTCATGACATTGTAATATTAATGTATACATGTTTGTATCTATTTATACAAGGAGCTGTAATAGATGTTGTAAGAAGATTGACTTGGAATACTTTAACTAAACTGGAAAAGGAAGTTAATAGGCCTATAATACTGAATGGTTATTATTCATTTTAAGAACGTTTCAATTCAGTGTAGTGGATCATCTGTACATGGTACTTTATATTCTACACAAACTGACAATGACATTTCTGCTGTCAAGATGTACTATATACGCTCTCCTCTTGGCAGTAATCTATTTCACTTCATTCGTTGGTAAGTTGGATACCGTTTTTTGTAATTAACCAATTACGGAACATATCTCTCAACTGGTATCATCATTTTTTGTGACATAACTGGTATCAGAGGTCTGATAGACCTCCAAATTGGTTTTTTTATTTAAGTTCTTCATACTTATTTAATTAATTTGTTTTATTTTTAAATTTATAAAACCATGTATAATCGAAGATTGTTGTTTAGGTCAACAGCCAGAAGGCTGGTTTGAACCTCTAGAGGTTTACTAAGTAAAAACGAGAAGTGAGGTGGTTTACTATTGCCTTCCTCACTGAGTTAAAGAGTATGCTTATCAGCATGCCAGGCCCTCTGAAAAGCACTTACTTTCCACCCTGTAAATGACAACTTCACTTCATTCACCACAGGGAATCGAAGATGTAAATGTAAAATACTTTGCATAAATGCAAAATTACTATTTAAAAAAGTAAAAAATGAACACTATGCATTTTTTGACTTTTACTTCCATTTAGAACAGAACAATAAAATTTTTGGGACCTAGAAACAATCTGCGGTCTAATAATTATAAATAAATAAGTAATTAATATGATAAAGACAAATTTATTTACAAAATTTTGAAGTAAAACTTACATTTTGGTTCCGAGTTTTGCTATTTACGTCTATTGTTGGGCAGTACAATCTGACAAACATGTATTAAAATTTATTCGTTTTTTTTTTACTTTTTGATTATTTACAATAAAATTTAAAGATTTTTATGTTAATAAAATTCAAATCATTAAAACGTACAACTTGTTTACGTGATGGACCTGGTTGTGTTGAAGCCGCTTCAGAAATTTTAAATGAATTATCCATAATGAAAATTTTATAAAATTACATATTAAAATAATTTATAATAGTACTAAACAAAGAAATAATGTATGAAAAATTATTATATATTCATTAAAACTTTAAACAATCCATGTACGTATGTACATGGATGGTATGTGCATGTATGTATGTATGTATGTGTGCGGTTTTAAAGTCGTAAAAAAAGTTACAAAACTGGTATCATAGGTCCAGGAGACCGCCAGTAGAAAACAAAATACAAATAACTCACAGCTTGTTAGCTCATACCGAAGACGATCTTGGTCATGCACAGTTCAAACAACAAGTGAAAGGTATACAAAATATACGTGATGTCGGACAATTGGGAGGGAAGTGTTGGAGGGGTAAAAAATGACAGCGGTTTCACAGACCGCATGATACCAGTTGAGGGATATGTATGTAATAAGAATAATAATCTTTATAATGCATACTACAGCTTCAAATCAATTCTTTTTGTATAATATAAATTTCACTAACCTTTTTAGCTAACATTTTCAGCAGTTTTTTTAATAGATGTCTAAAGATGCAATATCTTATGTAGGTTTTAAAAAAAATTAAAGTTTCACATGATTTTTGCGTACCCAGTGATTATGGATCCACTGGAACATGTGGAAGTAGATAGTAAGGTAAGACAGCTGAAAAGTTTAGTAAAATTTATATTTTATAAAAAAAAATTTTATTTTTTTTTTTAGGTTTTGTTATCGGGAAGTGTACATTGTTGACAACTACCCAATTTGATCGCTGCTTTTTGCTGTATTTTTTGATGTGGATTAGACATGAGTTTGAACAGGGACTCCCAGTAGAGTTTGTTCATGGATGGCTGTCAGCTGGTCACCATACAAAGTCGGTTACCCAACTGGTGTTACTGAACAAATAATAGCGACTTTCTACCAGCTAACTGACTGGGCTGGCCCGGAGGCCATATTATATAAAATAGAATATAAATTATAGTAAAATAATGCAAATAAAAGTTTTTAAATTTTTATTTAAAAAATTAGAAGTTTTGAGGTTATGTTATAATTAACATAATGAGGTTATGTTTTGAGGTTATGGATGTAATTATTTTCACAGAAAATCGACTGCTCTTTGTTTATTATTTTTATCAACTGCATGCAGGAGACTACTAAAACGAAGTTAGGACATGTCGAAATGAAAAAAGGATAAGTTTAAATATTAATTCTAAATTAAATTCATATACTTATTACCTGTTTATTATTACTACTTCAATTAGTGTGTCATTAATAAATTTTTACCCAATAATATCTCGTACAATTTACTTTAGTGTTTATTTGGAACTTTTTTGTAATTTATTCTTTTTTAATCCCTAATTTATGTACTTTGCAATCGGTTTACGTCAGAACAATAAGCAACCTCATGACCCAAATGAGATGATGATGAGGTGTAGTCTTGTACAGACCGAGGCCGATTATTCCTGAGGGAGTATGGTTAATTGAACCCCAACCATCAAAATACACTGGTAACCACTGTCAAGTATTCAAATCTGTATAAAAGTAACTATCTTTACTAGGATTTGAACCAGGAACCTTCGTCTCCAAAAATCAGCTGTTAACAGCTGACACATGGCGATGACTTTACCTCTAAACCAACCTTCTCGTTGTAGGCTAGTGCACTGATCCCTGCGCTATGGAGGCAGCAACTAATTTTTATGGCTTAGTAAATAATCAGGTCAAATTCAGTTAGTTTTTTTTTTTATTTGAGGTGGCGAGAAAAACTCATGTTCACTCTACTCCCTCACGATGGGGGAAGTAGTGTTGGACTCAATTGAGGCGTCCTCGTCCAGCCCCAAGGAGGCCGCAACCGCCTACCAACCAAAAACCCACCGCCTGGCCACTTGATCCGACATCAGTAAACAACACTCCACTACCCTCGGAACTGTTTATATAACACTACAAGGGAAAAATTCAGTTAGTTTAACATTTCACTTGCATGTACCATTTTATCTGTTTAATCTTCTGTTTTAATGTTACAAATTTTTCAGGGGGTCAAATGAAAGAATGCCAACAAGAATCATCAATGATGAAATCCAATGCCCTGCGCTTAAAAAAGGATCTCTTATGTGGATATGATCGAACAATTAGACCTGTAATTCATCACACAAATAAAACAACTGTATTTGTTTCTCTGTCTCCTCGTGTCTTCTACATGGTATTGTTTTTTTTTTTACCTTTTGTTTTTAGTAGCCATTAACTGTACTTAAAAATATTTAAAAAAAATTGTTTTCGTATAGAGCCAATTTTAGACCTCGTGAGGTGACTAGACATTTCTAGAAGCTCTTTTTGCAGCCTACATTCTCAGCATTCACTCACTGTAGGCTTTTTTTCTTTCTTCTATCCACCTAGAGTTCTGTTTTTCCTCTTCATCTTCTTCAGGTGCCTTCTCCATTACGAAGGTTGGCTATCATCATGGTCAGTCGTATCTTGTCCACTGCTGCTCTGAAAAGGTCATGCGATGAGCAGTTAAATACTTCTCTCAGATTTCTTAACCAGGATATTCGTCTGTGTCCTACCGAGCGTTTACCAACGAGTTTTCCCTTCCCTACGAGTTTCCTCTTTATGGAAGCCCTTAAAGTTCATAATTAGTGAATTTGGTTCGGTTTATTAAGTTTTGTCAGTTTATTCCGATTTTTTAAAAAACCTTTCTGACTTCTTTAAACCTTTAATCTGACATCTTAGGTCTATTGTTTAGTGTCTTAAAAATTTGTTTTGTTAACCGGTTGCTATCCATTCTACTCAGTGTCTATAAAATGTTAGTCTTTTCTTTTTAATCATATCCATTAATTGTTCATTTTCCTTGTACAGTTCTCTTCTCGACCTCATAACCTTTATTGTCCTCCTACTATTTACGAACCCATTATCTTGTAAAGAATTTTTCTCTCAAAAATATTTCAAATATTGAAAATAAATTATATTTTCATATTTAAATAAATAAATAAATTTTATTGACATAAAAAATAACATACATAATTAATGATGTCATGAATTATTTGAAATGTTGAATTACAAATTAATTTATAATATTTAACAGTCTCCTTATTCCTTATTGTCCTTAGTGCTTATTGTTACTATAATTGTATCATGTAATTTATTGTTTATGATTGTGACAAGTCATCTGTTTGAGCGGATATCCGCTAAAATCAAATGTTATATGACAATAGATATATTATTATTATTATTATTATTAGCGTATTCTCCCTTAAAGGAAGGCGATAAGCAAACTGAATCATTTTTTTTTCTTGTTGTTCTTTTTGTCCACCCAGTACTCTCGCATCCGTTTTGAGAAAGCCTGTTTCCTTTCTTCTGACCACTTTGGCCTGTGTTGCTTCTGCTTTGGCTGCTCTGGCTCCATCTCCCATCTGTTCACCCTGTTCCTAAATATTTTCCTATCTGCGATGTCTTGTTCTGTTATTTTCGCTTTCCTGAGATCTTTATAGATTTCACTTATCCACGGTGGCATTTTTTTGAGAGACGTTGTATACTCCAATATTTTTCTTGTTAGCCTGTTTTCTGGTAACCGCTTTATGTGTCCAAAGAATTTCATACGTCTCTTTCTAATGTCAGCTTCTACATTTGAGAATTTTTCTACGGTCTGGTTTGGTTGTAATCTGAACCCGTTTTCCCTTTGCCTAGCACCAAGGATCTTTCAGATTATTTTCCTTTCTTCTTTTTTTATGTCTTCCAGCTCGTGTTTCTTATTTAATGTTAGTGTCTCACTTGCATAAAGGAAAGCGGGTTTGATAACTGTGTTGTAGTGGCGGATCTTGGTGTTTCTTGACATCGACTTCTTGTTATATAAGTTCTGTATCATCCCCAGTGCTCTTTTGGTCTTTTGTAGCCTGTTAACCTGCGATATCTCCTCTGCTCCTGTGGGCTCTATAAATTCACCTAGATATTTGAAGTGTGGCTTTCTGTTTTTAAAAAAAAATAATACAATACAACGATTACATGTAAAAGTAATTTAAGCAAAAATTTGATAGTTTGAAAAAATTTTAAAAATGAGAATACAAAATGATAATATATTACAGAAAATTTATAAAGGTAAATAGCTGTTTTATTTATAATGAGAAAGAGATCATTACTGAAAACTTGTTCAATAAACTTGCACACCTGATTGAGCCAGTTCACCTAGTTTTTTCAAAAATTAATTTTCATGGTCATTAAAGAAATCATTATTACTGTATTATAATTGTTTTTTACGCAAAACCTTTTTCAATTGGTTTTAAAAACTATATAGGTAATCCTGATTTCATTTTTATTAGCAATTCTCTTTGCTGGAAAGCCCATGTTAAAAATAAAAGAGAAGAGCTCGGGATATTGTATCATAAATTGTACTGGCTGCTGGGGAGAAGATCCTCATTATCAGTATACAAAAAACTTCTGCTCTATAAACAGATGATAAAGTCTGTCTGGACGTATAGTATACAACTCTCGGGATGTTAACAAAGTAATATAAACATCATTCAATGCTTCCAAAACTGGATGCTGAGAAACATTGTCAACATAATATGTTGATAATATGTTCATAATATGTTGATTTCACAGGAGACAAACTACTTTTGTAGGTCTCTGTGGACGTCGTTGTTCCTAATAAACAAGGATATATCCTTGTTTATAAGGAACAACGACGTCCACAGAGACCTACAAAAGTAGTTTGTCTCCTGTGAAATCCACAGGTTCACACAGAAGCATGAGGAAAGACTTCACCGCCATGACAACATTGAAGCAATCCAGCTGCTTGACAACTATATTCTGGTGCGAAGGCTGAAAAGAAAGAAACCATTTGAGCTTGTTTGGTCAGTGTTTGAAAGCAGAGCGATGTTAGTGCATAACTGGAATTAGAGTTAAGTTTGTGCTATTTTAAACTTAATGAATTGTTTTAAATTAATTACGAAGGTTCTGCTAATCATCTCTGCAGTAATAATTGTTAATAATAGTTTAAGTTAAAATAAAATTACTGATTAATCTTAAGACTAGATTGTTAACGTACAAAAAAAATTAAAGTTGCTATTATTATTCCAGGATGAGAGGTATCATTCCTTAGGGATATCATGTGTTCTTGGTTTGGTAAGTTATAATTATTTTATTATGATATAAATTACAGTTGTTGTAATTAATTAATTTGATAATGAAGATGATTTTGTAAACTTTTATTAAAAAATCGTAGGTATGTGTGCAAAGAATCTTCAATTTAATATGTATAGTAATCAATAAATCTTGTATGCAATTGTTGCACCACATTCATCAGAAAAATAAGTTCATCAGAAGCATAATAAGTTTCAATTGGTAATTCATTTTCAGTGTCAACAAGTTTTACACAAATTTTCTTTTTTATAAGTATTTTTAAGATGCATCATCTGCTTGATCATTAGCAATAATTACTGTAGATTGTGGAACAGTATTAGTGAATTTTAATGCGCTAAAATATTCCAAAGGTGGGTGCCTTTCACGTTGCATTGATATAAATATAAAAAGTTTTACAAAATATTTTATTCAAAATAATTGAAGTAATAACAAGTTCTAATATCAGTTTTAACAAAATAATAATTTGTTTTAATTTTTTAATATTTATACTCTGGTGGAGGTGAACACACTGAAACATTGTAAGTGAAATTTTTTTATAAATAAGTTTCATTATAGCAGTATCAAAAAATATATAAATTTTAGTGAAAACTAATAATATACTGCACTTTTTTGGTTTCACATTCAATTATTTTTCATACTATTCTAATGCAGAAGATCAAAATAAGGGTGGTAGATCAAAAGAGTGATGAAAAAATGCCCAGATCTGACTGGGATTTGAACTCGAGACCCCTGCCATAAAAAACCAGTACTGACAACTACACCATAAGCTGTCCATATACCATATACTATCATTTTAACTGATTACAAGGTACGTGGTGCTTGTTAAAGATTTATATCGGATATCAAAATTATTGTTGTACGTAAAAACAAATTCTGCTGATTTTTACTTTCTCTTGCCATACATGAATATGTAGGCTCCTAAGATTTTGTGAAAATTACGTCATTTACTAAATATGTTTTCTACAGAGTTTAGTTTAGCGTCAATTATTATTATTTTCCACATTTTTAAGTTGATGAGAGATTTTCATTTAGCGTCAGTCACTCAATATTAATATTAGGTTATGTTCTTAATTTTACATTATTTACTCTTGATTAAACATAGGTAGGTAACATTTTTCATTATTTACGTTGGCAAGAGAAAGTCATGTGAGTTGTTTTACAACAGATTTTTATTTATGTTTTCCTTTTAGTCATGGACTGATGAATTTCTAAAATGGAGTCCAGGAGACTACGATGGATTAGACAACTTCTTTTTTGATTCAAATACAATATGGGTACCTGATATCAATACAATAAGTGTGTGAGTTGATGCAATACAATAAAAGTTATAAAATAAACAATATCTTATCTATTATTTCAGATTATTTAATCAGTAAATATTTGTAGTTGACTTCCGGTTGAATTTAACATACAATTTGGTCTATATCAGAGCGCTTCACTCAAAATTCATTTGTAACAAAAACTTGTAGGATCTATTTAATATATTTATGTAATAAGAAATAATGTTGGAAATTTTCCTAATTTATATGCAAAACGGAAACAGTTTTCTTGCTGCGATAGTTAGTAGATATTAACACATTAGATTACATATTTCCTATGTTATTTCATAAACAAGAAAAGAAGGTCAAACAATTACTACAGGAACAGTTTTAAAATTATTAAATAGGTTTCTGAAAATATGGGTTTTTGGAATGAAATACCTAAGGAATTGCTAAGTACAGTATTTTTTCTCTAACTTTCTGAAAAGTTATTTCGAAAGCTTGATCATTAGTGACTAAGATAAGTTATGAAACTGGAATGGTGGGTTTTGTCTTATAATAAAATTGCCAGATCTTAGCCAGGAATTGAACCTGGGACCTTCTATTTTGTATGCTAACCACTATGTCATAGAGACAGCATTTCTAAACTTTAAATGAATTACATAAATTGTATACAAAGTTGACCAGAATGTTTATTGAAATGAAATTATAATTATTTTATTTCTAGTAGTAGCCTACATTATGCTAAATATAAATACTGAGTGCCTAGGCCGATGTACTTTTTTTACTTTCTCTTGCCTATATGAATATATAGGAAGGAAAGTATTGTTTTCATGTCGATTTTTAGAAATCGAGTTTTTACCGGATCTATACGCCTTCAGACCTCATGAACCCAAAAAATATGTTTTTAGCGATTGGTCTCTTTGTGTGTGTGTGTGTGTGTGTGTGTGTGTCTCTGTGTGTGAACAGAATATCTCAAGAACGGAACATCATATGAACTTGAAACTTGAAACTTCAATGCATACCACTACCGGACCCAACACGAACATTTTCATCAAAATCGGTCAACCGGAAGTAGTAGTTTATTCATGTAATTTTTCACTTTTTTGCGATTTTCTCAAAAACTGGTCCTATGTCTTTTTTTAAAACCGCCTGGTTTACTAAATTATTTATGCTCTACAAGATAGGGTAGGCGCCATGTTTGCTGAAGTTCTTGGTGAAACTGTTTTCACGTAAAACAACTGTTTTTTAAAGATTGTGGCTTTAATATCTATTTTAGCGCAAAATTCTGTATAATGCCTAGTTTAGCGGTAATTAGCAATTTTCTGTTTTTTTCTCACAAAATCGTGTGAACAATCAATTTTTTTAAGATTTCAGCCTTAGTCTGCATTTTATGATAAAAGTGTCTATAATCAAATTTATAAGAACTTAAACGATCTACAACTGTTATTTAGAGCAATTTTCTCTTTAGAGCCTAGTTTACTGTGAAAGAGTGATTTCCGTATTTTTAAGTAAAACTGGTCAATTTTCATTTTGCGTCTTTCACTCATGAGGTTATGTTTTTTGTTTATTTCTAATGTTTTATTACTAACATTAGGTTTATATTCATTATTTACATTGGCAAGAGAAAGTTGTGTGAGTGTTTCACACCAGTTTTTTTTTAGTCCTAACAGAAAGTCTTCTGTCGCTGTTACTGAAATTGGTTTATCGTCCAATGGTGAGGTACATATGGCTGACAGTGTGTATTTTGGTACACACTGTGCATTGGATTACACTTACTGGCCACATGATTCACAAATATGCACACTTACTTTAAGCACAACTTCTTATTACTGGCCATATATTGATCTACAAATTGTTAAAAATTCTGTAAGTTGTATTTTTTTAGTTTCAATCTATAATTTTTAATTTAATGATTTGAAAGTCCTATTATTATAGGAGTCATCTGAATGTAGAAAGACGCTTAAAATTTAAATTTTTGGGAAAATGTCAAAAGTTGAATAATTTAAGTAATTATACTGGATGATTACAAATGAAATAGACACTTTCGATAGCTTATAGAAAATTTTAATTTTTTAAAAGTTAAGATGATTACTTACATGATTATGTACAAGAATTCATTAGGTTTAATTCATAAATATTAAATGTGTGCACCATTTGTAACACAACAGATGATATCAACATGATTGTCGAATTCTTCCCATAATACACATGCAAGCATAAGGTGGTCAACTATAGTGAGAACATTTGTGATGCATTGTTTTAAATTATCGATATAGACAAGAACGGGTGGTACAAAAACTTTGTCTTTTACATGACCTCATAAAAAAGTAGTCGCAGGGCATTAAATCTGGACTGCGATGTGGCCAACGCTTGTACACCGTATTGTCCTCACTTATACGGCCAATCCATTGTCCATAAAGGCGTTCATCCAGATAATATTTGATTTGTGAGTGCCATTGAGGTGGAACTCAATCTTGTACAAAAATGAAGTTTTCACTATCTTCCTGGAGTTGAGGAATTAGCCATTCATGTAACATGTCCAGATAAATCTCTCCGGTTACAGACACTTTGTAAAAAAAAAGAACTGCCTGTAAACTTTTTCACGAGATACAGCGTAAAGTACATTCACTTTAGGGGAATCGCTTATATGTTGTAAACTTGCTCTTGGGTTTTCTGTGCTTCATATTCTTACATTATGTCTATTAACTTTTCCACTAATGCGAATTGTACATTCATCACTGAAAATTAAGCGATGAAAGAAGGCATCATCATTTTCAACACAAGCCTGCAACTCCATACAAAACTTTTTACGTAAGACTTTATTACCTATTATTACCATATTATTATGTACTAACTGTAATTTATATGAGTAATTTTCAAACGTTGTACCAACATAAACTTCAAAAAATTCCATGTAAACCTATATCATTTACCGTATTCAAATACACCAGTTTCATTTTTTAGAGGCTACCGAAAGTGTCTATTTCGTTTGTAATCACCTGGTATAATAATTTCTTCCAAACATCATTTTTACCAAAAAATAATTTAATTTTAAAATCTGAAAAAAATCCTGTCGATATTAAAACATATGGAAATTAAATATAAAAAAACTAAAAAAATTGTCTAAACTTAACTATTTTTAAGCTTATTTCAGGACAAAATGTATTTTGTTAAAAAGAACTAATTGTCATAGTAAAATCTAAATCACATTCTGATAAAGGCCAAGCCAATTGCTATGAGTGCTGGACTACATGCATGCACATACTTGACTTCAACCCTGCATACCCCTCCGACCTTCAGTAAGATGTACAGTCAGTGTTGTTGAAAATTGACAACACCCATTGTATTTTGTAGGCATGCTATTTCATTGTTGATGACATACGCTGCACTATTGTTTTGTTTTTTGTTTTAACGCCTGACTGTTCTGCAATTACTGCTAATGCAGCGGTGAAGGATGAAATGATTTTTTTGTAACATATGAAAATATGCCGTGCCTGAATGGGATTCGAACTCAATGCACTATTGCAGTACATACAAGACTATACTAATGCAGACGCATGTTTTCCCCAGCACTCTCCTTACGAAAATCAGGCTATAACCACATTCTGATAAATGTGCAGTACAAAATTCAAGCTGGTTAAACAATTTTGGTGGAACATGCATTTTAAACTATTAGAAAATGGGAAACTATTACGAGATTAAAAATTCAAAATAATTAAAACTTAAGTTAATTTGCAGACTCAAAAGTTGCTTACATCGCGCACATGAAAAATTTTATGTTCATAGTACAAAAAACATGACTACAGAATCTATTTAGCCATAGTGGCAAAAAATAATAATTTTTGAGACTTGTAAAATTATAATTTACTTTAAAAAAATTAAACACACAAATGAAACAAAAAATCATGTTTTTAACCAAAATGACCAAATTTTTGTCTGCCCTCAACCAAGGGTTTTATTACTGATAACAGTAGTTCTACACCTGTGTTCAAAAATTATTTTTTTAGATAATTTAAATTTGTTATTAAGTTATAATACCACCGGGTTGTTCTAGAGGTGAAGTCATCGTCAAAATCAGCTGTTTAACAGCTGATTTTCGGAGACAAAGGTTCCTAGTTCAAATCCTAGTAAAGGTAGTTACTTTTATACGGATTTGAATGCTAGACAGTGGTTACCGGTGTACTTTGATGGTTGGGGTTCAATTAACTATACTCTCTCAGGAATGGTCGGCCTGAGTCTGTACAAGACTACACCTCATTTACACGTCATACACATCATCCTCATCTCATTGGGTCATGGGGTTGCTTATTGTTCAGAATTGAACAGATTGCAACGTACAGATATTAGGAATAAAAAAAAAAAAAAAAGTTATAATAACTACCTAACATTATAATAAAAGTGTTTTTATTACATCGTACCAGAAATGTTTTAATTAATTTGTACTATTTTAAGGAAGAAGAAAGAAAACTTCTTTACAGAAAAAAAGGACCATGGATGTTAACATCAATGACTTCAAGTCGTCAGTATGCCAAAGTACAAAAAGATGTATACGCAGTAACGCTTACTTATTTGTTTACCATTCAGCGACATGCAACATTATATAATTCTGCTATTACTACTGCAGCATTAGGTAAACAAATTTTAACATTTAATATTCTATTATGGTTTAACTTTATTTGTTAAATGAAATTTTTTTACAAAAATTAAAATAAACAACTACATTTTGTTGCTACAGTACTTTTACGAGCCTCGTTTCTATTGACATACAAATTTTGTAACCATATATTCTAGTTCAGGGGTTCTCAACCTTTCAGGCTCTGTGCCTCCCTTAGTAGACTGACTTTTCATCACGCCTCCCCTGTACTATTACCCCCTTATATGGTCAACACAAGTACTTAGTAGAATTTCAATTTGTAACTATAGCGAGTTTAGGAGTGGGATAAAGGTTAGACTTGCAGGTAATACAATTAAATAGTATTTGATAACTTTTTACAAAATATTTAATACTACCTTCAATACATTTTTGAACATACAGTCAAATCACAGAACCAAACAACTTAAAATATAATTGTTTACAAAATCATCAAACTCTAACATTGAGTGTTGTACAATAAAATAATGGTGTTTGAAATATAAAGGCAGGAACTAACCTGGGTTAATCATAGCTTTTTTTCTATTCTAATATGATGACGACTCCCTTGAAAATCTTCTACGCCCCCCCAGAGGGGCGCGCCCCCCAGGTTGAGAACCCCTGTTCTAGTTGGTCTAGAGGTAAAGTCGTCGCCAAAATCAGCTGATTTTCGGAAACGAAGGTTCCTGGTTCAAATCCTAGTAAAGGTAGTTACTTTTATACAGATTTGAATACTAGACAGTAGTTACGGTGTACTGTGATGGTTGGGGTTCAATTAACCATACTCTCTCAGGAATGGTCGGCCTGGGTCTGTTCAAGACTACTCCTCATTTACACGTCATACACATCATCCTCATCTGATTGGGTCATGGGGTTGCTTATTGTTTTGAATTGAACAGATTGCCACGTACACAAATTAGGAATGAAAATTTTAAAAAATATATTCTATTGGTAACATTGTTTTCTTAAGTGTCTGTTGACAACACTCAATAGTGATCCTCTTTTCCTTCATCATCTGCGGTTTGGTAGAAAACTATTCAGTATGTATAAATGGGAAGCCCTCTTTGACTCATTCATCGCTAATTCTTCTACTTACACAATATGTAGAAAGCTGAAATATGGAGGAAATTCCCTTTAGGATAAATAGACAAGTTAAACAGAAATTATTTTGACATTCCATCGATAAAGGGGTTGAAAATGGTGTTCTACCCTTAAACCGACATCTTCCCTTTACTAAGTTCCGCACAAGCTAGACAGTTGAACCTCGGTAGAGATGGTACTTACAGTTCAGCTACAGAAATTACCCCTTTACTATTTCCAAAATGTAACCCTAAGGGAATAAAAATTGTATTAAACCCTTAAATGTTTATAAATTTTAAACTAATAGGTCTATTACTATATTAAAAATTTTCTAAATCAGAAAATCGTATATTTGATTTATTCAAACAACCCTAATTTAAAAATTATTGAAATGAAACAAAATTATACCTGGGTGAAGTTGGAATGGACAACTAGTATTATAATAATTAAAAATTTATATTATAATCAAAGAGTATGGGTAAATATTCCAAATGGAAGGATGTAGTCCACCTAGTCAGATATTTCTTGACCTAAGTATTAGAGAGATTGGTACAATATGTTGGCTGTCCAGTTAGTCTGAAGAGCAACATCCTGGCTTACAACCACAAATACTCTTTTTCAAAGAGTTTGCACTTGAAGAAGACAAAACTATAATGTGTATTCTAAAATTCTTCTTTATAAAACACAAATAAACCCTTATAAATTGCATGTTTAATTGCATTCGATTTCTTGGGTATGATTTTTTAAAGTTGTATAGACTCCATTGTACAACAAAAACCCTCCAATGTACAAGGTGCGGTTATTAAATAACGAGACTGACGTAAAAAAATTTATTTTAATTTTATACATAATCACTTATTGTCACCTTCAATATACACTCCTTCTCTATCCCTACATCGCTCCATGAGAATTTTCCATTTTTGGAAACAGTGCTGGAAGTCATCTTCTGTCAGCTTCTTCAGGACTTGTGCCGCTTTCTCGTTTACAGCTTCCACAGACTCAAATCTTGTCCCTTTTAATGCAGATTTCACCTTAGGGAACAGGTAGAAGTCACATGGTGCGAGATCTGGTGAATAAGGTGGATGTTCTAACACTGAGATGCTGTACTTGGCTAGGAACCTCTTGACAGATAAAGCGGAATGAGCAGGCATATGTCTTGGTGGAGAACCCATGATTTGACCTTCCACATTTCGGGGTGTTTTTTCCTTACTGTTTGACGTAGTTTAGAAAGTACTGCAAGGTAGTAATATTGATTAATTGTTTGACCTTCAGGAACCCAGTGAATACACAATCCCATGGATATAAAAAAAAAACAATCATCATTGCTTTAAATTTTGACTTTCTTATTCAAGCTTTTTTTGGCTCTCAGTGAAGTTCAGCTCTTCCAGTGCATGGATTGGCGCTTCATTTCCAGATTATAAGTAAAAAACCACGTTTCATCACATGTTATTATCGTTTCCAAAAAATTTGGGTCATTTTCAATCGCGTACAAAGGGTCTGTACAAACATTTTTGCAAGCTTCATTTCAAACATTTTTGGGCGGCACGTGTCCTGAAAGAGCTGACAGAATATGACTTCCAGCACTGTTTCCAACAATGGAAAATTTGCATGGAGCGTTGTAGGGATAGAGAAGGAGTTTATGTTGAAGGAGACAATAAGTGATTATGTATAAAATTAAAATTAAATTTTTTACAGCGTCAGTCTCGTTATTTAATAGCCACACCTCGTATGTAATACCAATAACAGTATTTTCCAACAACAATTTTATTTTCATGTTTTGTTTTATTGGTTTCAGTTTTACCTTTTCTTGTGCTGTGTACATTCTGGCTGGATCCTCGTTGCACTTCACGATTAAATTTATGTATAATTGTTCTAATTAGCCATATTATTCATTTGGAGAATTTAACAATCGTAATTAATAACATTGGAGATATAAAACCTGTTATAGGTATGTCAAATTTACAATATTATTATTTTAGCGTTAAGTAATGTATGATTAATGTAGTCTGCTACTAATTGATTTATGTCTTTCACTTTAACAATGAAAAATTTCTAGAAATTGTATTTTTGAGATTTTGGTTCTTCTTCTACTGATTAGTTATTGCACTTTACAAATCTCTAGATTAAAATTAGAAAGGAAACAATTTATTTTTAATATCTTCATTCAAAAATAAATCTTTATAATGCATCCTGCAGTTTGTAATTAATTCTATTTTATATAATGAATTTATATAATAAATTTCACTAACCTTCCTTTTTAACTGCGTTTACTTTTATTTTCACTTACACGTGTTTCGGTGGATCCACGATCATCAGCGTAAATAATATATAATTGAAACTAAAAACTTTATTTATTATAAATCTACAGATGATACATCTACAGTCATTTGTATAAAACTGACATTTTTATACAGATGACTGAAGATTTATCATCTTCTATAGATTTTTAATAAATAAAGTTTTTAGTTTCAATTATATGTTATTTACTCTGATGATGGTGGATCCACCGAAACACGTGTAAGTGAAAATAAAAGTTGACACAGTTAAAAAGGAAGGTTAGTGAAATTTATTATATAAATTCATTATATAAAAAAGAATTTTTTTAAATAGTTTTTATTTAAAGTAGGAAGAACAGTCACTTGATCATAAGCAACTGCTCTGGGTTACAGAACAGTGGATTTGAACATGAATTAATTTCCAGACACCAGCCAGAAATAAAACCTGGGACCTTCTACTTTGCAGCCTATTGTGCTAAATACTGCACAGTAGATTCAACCAAAAACAATTTTTTTTTTATTGTAATCCCTAATTTGTGTATGGTGCAATCTGTTCAATTCAAAACAATAAGCTACCCCATGACCCAATGAGATGAGGATGATGTGTATGATGTGTAAATGAGGTGTAGTCTTATACAGACTCAGGATGACCATTCCTGAGAGAGTATGGTTAATTGAACCCCAACCATCAAGGTACACCGATAACCACTATCTAGCATTTACATCCATATAAAAGTAACTACCTTTACTAGGATTTGAACCAGGAACCTTTGTCTTCGAAAATCAGCTTTACCTCTAGACCAACCCGGTGGGTTAGAAAACAAATAACATAAATATTTTATGCCTCTTTTATTCCTTCACAGAGTAATTTTGAAGATCATAACCATGTTATAAATACATTTTTATATATAATTCTGAAGATAATACATAATTCTGAAGATCATGACCATGTTATAAATACATTTTTGCAAAAAAATGTTGATTTTACTACAGATTGTTCGATTGAAGTTCTATGGAGGTAAGAAAAGACCCTGGATATGTTTATGTATATGATTATATTATGTGCAGGAGGTGGAATCAAGAACAAGTTGACACCATGTAAAATGAGTGAAGGCTGAAAAAAAGAAAATTAAAAATAGTTTGATTGGAATAAGAAAAAAATTCAGACCACACCTAAGAGCTGTGTCACCAATTTTTTTTTTTTTTTTGGTTTAACGTCTGACTGTCTGCAATTACTACTAATGCAGAGGTGAAGGGTGAAATGATTTTTTGTAACGTATGGAAATATGCCGTGCCTGAATGGGATTCAAACCCAAGACTGCATGATGAGAGGCGAGCTTATGGATTGCTTACAAGCTCATATACTTTCTATTAAATTGATCCATTATTAGTGGCGGCCCCAGAAATGTTTTTCTGGGTGGGCCCACTTATATATTTATATGTTAATTTTTTAAGTTAAAAAGTAGCTGCTTATATGTAATGTACATTATTTTTACTTATGTAAAACATATATATCATATTTGTCTATGATTTTATAAATTGAATACATATAGATAACTGATTCAGTCCATTCTATCTTTATTTCAGGATTAGTATTGAATAACCAAACGCAACCGTGTAATTTTTATAAGAAATTTACTAAATTGAACACTTTAAATACAGTACATGAGTTACAAAAACAGTTTGAAAATATAAAAATCAAGTCCAAATCCATTATGTTGGTCAAAATTATGAAGAAATAATAACACATAAACTAGTCAACTCTCGATTATTGTTTACTTTAAAACAAACTGAACTGTAGCCGTCTTCCTTTTTGAGCTGCAAATTCGTCCACAATTGGATTTGGATCCGATATTAAAGGAAAACTTAACTCTCTTTCTATGGAACAATCGCCAGGTTACTAAGTCTTTGCCCTGCCATAGATGCCCGTAGATAATGTTTAATTCGTCTCATTTGCGATATGTAAATATCGTAACCATTATTGTTTTCAATCTTGTTGTGAATAAAAATCTTCGTTTTTTATTGTTTCAGTCAAGTCATATTAAAAATGGATGGGCCCGGGCCCACCCGGCCCACCCGCTAGGACCGCCACTGTCCATTATCTAGATAGATTAAGCCTCTATTCCATTTATATTGTATCATTCTAATGTGAAAATCATTTAAGTTATTAATTACTTGCCTTATTTATTTTGCAGTTATTCATTGCCAATGGTGTGTGTTTCTGGCTGCTTTATGTCTTATTTTCACTATAGTATCAAGAATTATAAGTGAATTACCTACATGTCCTTATTTACTACATCAATTATCATCGTGGATCTACTCAAATCGATATGCCCAGAATCTGTTGCTCGTTGACATAACTTTTAAGGTAAAGTATTAAAGTTATAATCATTACAATAATTTTTAAATTATTTTAAGAAAAATCATTAAATTATCCATAAATCCCGGTCCATCATCCGAGGCATCATGAGGTTTGCCAGTAGTTAAGAAAATCCTCTGGCCGTGTTACGAGCGCTGCGCAGATAAAGCTGATTAGTGGGATTGCCAGATTACTGCATATGAGCCTACAGGACAGTTCCTTCAAGATGCTGCTCTGGGCTCTTCTGCCTCCTCTGCCGTAAGAAATATCTTCCACATCCGCCTTTGGAGCCATTGACCATCTTCACTGGTTTTTGTCCACCCTGAGTATTTTATTTCTTCAGCACTCTCCAACAGAGTTGACGAGTGTCCCCATCCCCAAGAGCGGCCCTCGATAGCAGACCCAGCAACAGCCATGGGCATCATTGTTATCGGTGCATCTTATGCACTGATTTCAGCAAATATGCGGAACTATCCACCCCTCCTTAAAAAATAGCACCAGCAAAAACACAAGGGTGAGATTTTATAAAACAAAAGCAGTGCTGACCCTTCTCTTTAGCAGTGAAAATTGGGTGCTATCAAAGCGAGAGGAGAGTAGATTGCAAGCATCTGAAATGAAATTTCTTCGACATACGTGTGGGTGTAGTAGAGAAGATCGTTACAGGAATACCGAGATAAGGAAAGAACTCAACATCTTCTCTATAAACAACAAGGTATCCCAGAACAAAATGTAGTGGTTAGAGGATGTGAACAGAATGTGGGAGGATAGGATTCCTAAGCAGACACTGGGCTGTAAGCCGGAGGGCAGGAAAGAACGAGGACGCCCGAGAAAGAGATAAGCAGATTTGAGAGGTTCTGAACAGGCAGAGATGCCTAACCCTTGAAAGACAGAAGACGAAGAAGAAAAATCATTAGCTTTAAAAACTACAAAATGTACTTTTTTATTACATGAGGGTCAGTCAATTATAAACGGGAATTTTTTGATCAATCCTAGTAGGAAAGTCAGAGAGCGCTGCTGCTTTTCCATGAATTCCACCTGGGTTTCTCCTCACTCCTTTTTCATACCCTGCCCAGGTTATTCTCATTCATTTAGAGCAATAAGTGAGCAAGAGGTTCCTACTTCCGTTGCACAATGTATTATTATAAAGTTTTTGACAAGAAAGGAGTGAGATCTTCAGAAATTTTTAACTTGTTTACGAGCACAATTCAAAGTTCGAAGCAAAAGACAGTGTTTCCCAATCAGAAGTTCATCCTCCTTCATGATAATGCAAGGCCTTACACAACGGGCATAACTCAGACAAAATTCAAAGAAATTCACTGGTATCAACTAGAATATCCACCATACAGCCTAGATTTATCATCATGTGATTATCATTGTTTGGACCGTTGAAGGAAGTTTTAAGAGGTCAAACAACGATACAAAGAGGTTGAACTCTTTGTGTGCAAATGGATTAAGACTCAGCCTTCAACTTTTTATGATGATGGAATCAAAAACTATTGGGAGGAAAGAAAAAATAAATTAGTCATTTGATTCCTAAGTTGACCTAGGGGATAAAAGATAAATGTGATAGACATTTTATTTATACAAAAATAAACATCTCTCATCATTGTTTGTATTTAAAATATTACTTCATATTAGCCTAAAGAAGCTAATGTGTTTGTTTTAGTGTAATCTTCATACGATAAACATGCAATGCACACATGTAATAAATTTAATCAATTTTCGCAGTTTTATTTCAAAATCTTCTCTCTTTTAATATTTTACTTATCAGTAAATATAAATGTAACTATTTTTGTTTTTGTCAGAATGAAAATGAAGGAAGTGAGGATGAGTCATCGCTTGTGATACACAACACAAGCTTTATTCAACAATGGAAGATTTTGGCGATGTTTATTGATCGTATCTCATTTATTGTTTATTTTATTTTCTATGTTCTGTTGTACACAGAATATTTTCCTGGTTAATTTATTATTTGTTTACATTATTATATATACAAATTATTGTAATTTTTATCTTTTGGTGTATTTGTTTTTAAAATAAATGTTCAATATTAATATTGGATAAAAAAAATTTAATGGATGATCTAGTTTCTCCTCTCCTGTAGTCCTTGTAATCTAAATAGGCAAGTGAGCATGTAATTAACTCATTCTGGCTGCCTCTGGTGCTCTCCGAGATGACCTTAGCCAAAGCGAGACCTTGGGCTATTCTTTTTTTGTGGACCTTTCTGGGAAAGATGAAATACCCCTTTCTGTACCACTTTGTTAGGTCATCAAGGGTGGGGTCCGGGGTGACCGCACTGTTCACCCACCAATAAGGTCAGAACTGTCAAAAAAAATTTTTTTTCCAAAAAACTCCATATTTTTTGAAGTTGAACAGAGTTTGACTTAATAAAAATAAAAGGTAAAATTAATAAATCCTGTTATATTTAATTTTTTTATATCCCATCCGGATTAACTGGCTGTCCAACTAGCGGAGTCCAGATTAGTGGGATTCTACTGTATTATTTATTTATTTACAATACATTGCATAATATAAGTAGTTGTGGTCAGAGAACGTATGTTTCACAACCATCCCAGGTTTTTGTTGTGTTTCGCTGATATTTTTTACGTGTAAGCTTAAATTTCAAATGGGACAGGAACTTAAATGCATGTTTATGTTATTTTGGTCAGGTGGTTTCTTTACTGATGTGTTAGTCCAAAATGTGTTGCTTAAATTGTTAAAGTTAAAGCAGAGTCATAGTATTTGTAATTATTGATAATTACAATTACACACACACTAATTACTAAAATAACAATAATTAACCCACTCAGATACATACCAATTGCTAAAATCATGACTCTTTTAGGTTCAGGAGCTTGAAAATGTGGATATCCAGTGAAAACTTGATTTAAAAAAATCAACATGAAAACAATGCTTTCTCTCCCTATATATATACTATATACAGGGTGATTCAAAACTATACGGCAATCTCTTGGGATCTCATTCTATAGCTAAAAATAAGAAAAAAAAGAAAAGAAAGTATTGCATTTACAGCTCTGGAACCAATTTTATTCAATTTTTCAGATTAAAAAGCTTAGGAAACAATCGTATTTGTATCTTTGTAACTACCTTTAACATTTTTATACGGCCTTACTTCACCGAGGGTACAGAGTTCTAAGTGAAATTTTTCGCTAGCCGGAACTCGCTAACTAAGCGTTTTCAGGCATATGTTGATGTGAATTTTTTTTTCTTATTTTTAGCTATAGAATGAGATCCCAAGAGATTGCGGCATAGTTTTGAATCACCCTATATAGCACTGGAGGAGATACTAGTAAAAATGTGCATGCCACTCAAAAAGTTAAACATGGTTTCCTTCCAGATCCTAACTGGGAAACAAACTTGAGTCTTTATACTCAACTGTGCCACTTCATATGAATGAAGATAATCAAAATGTCATACGAGAAATTATCAACAAATGTAATAAAATTATACAAGCAGCACTACTTGACATCTCACTATGTTTTCTTCCATTAAATTTTTTGTTCTTGATATCTAACTTTAACATATTTTGATATAAAAAATCAATGTTCCACTAAATCTTTATGTTATTATTATTTAGGTCATCAGCCAAAAGGCTGGTTTGAACCTGTAGAGGTTTTACTAAGTAAAACGAGGAGTGAGGTGGTTTACCAATGCCTTCCTCACTGAGTGGAAAAGTACACTTATCAGCATGCCAGGCCCTCTGAAAAGCATATATTTTCCACTCTGCAAATGACACTTTCACTTCATTCACCACAGGGTCTGGCTGTATAATAAAATCCATTACTTTCAGATGAGATAACTCTGATTAGTGTCTTTTACACCTCTACCTCTTCTGTTCTTAAATGATTCAGTTATTTAATTGGCTGACCATGTGATAAGAAACAGAACTATTTATTTTAGCCCTGCAACTAACAGATTGAGTGTAAATAATTTGACACTCCACCTGTCTGTTATGGGCAAAAATCTTTATGTATAAAACCCCAATTTAATGAGCTATGGTATAAAGAAATAATTATTGTAAATCATAATTAAATAAAAAATAAACGATATATTTCAGTAAATAATCAAAGAAAACAAATTATAAATATTCACAAAGTGATCACTAAAATTGCAGGTATATAAAAAATAAATAAATAAAATTCAGGAAATTACAAAAAAATTAACAAAATAAAAATAATTTAAAAGTAATATATATATATATATTATACAATTTATGTCATAACTAACGTATAAATCTAACATACGACTCATTTTTTTTATTGTACTCTTGCTTTATAACAATAAATCTACTAAAATAAAAAATGATATCTACACAATTGTACTGTAACTTAAAACACTTACCATATTGTACATAATGAAAAAACATACATAAATAAAATAAATCAATTTGCTACAAGCTACTTATTATAAAAATATGTAAATGAAAGATAAAATAAAAATAAATAATTGTCTTATTATAAGTACAATTCAATTATTTTAAAATTTTTGCTATTTTATTTATTATATTTTTGGTTTTTTAAATTTATAATAAGTATGTATTATTTATTGATGATAAATTATTAAAAAAATTATTTTAATTTAATAAACTTTTTTAAGATTATAATATCAAATTATTATAATAAAATACTACAAACAATAAAATTGTTTTACTTATTAAAATAAACAAAATATTTAAGATATTTAAAAAAATTTAATATAGTTACTAACGTATGAAGAAATAAAAAGTTAAAGCAAATTGAATAGACATATATTTATTATTGTTTACTTAATTAAATTTAATAAAAAATATTTTATACATAAATAAAGTGAGATCATTTTGTTATAAACACCCTGTTTGGTTTAATATTTCAAAGTAAAAAATTTTACAAACAAAATGTTAACTAAATAATATTACACATTTTAAAATGAAGTTAATTGTAATTCCATTTTAGTCACTCCTATATACTAAATTATGTGCTTCTTAAAAATGTTAATATTTTTAAAAAATTGACCCTCATCATTTCATAACATAAATCAATGAGATAAACACAAAGAATATAAAAATATGCATACTTTACAAATTACTCGATGAAAGAACATGTCATTCTTTTCTAAATCAATTGAAATCATAATAAAACCATTTATGTTAACTAAATGAAGACGACAAGGGGAATAACTTGATAAGTCAATTTTTTATATATGTTCTAGTTGATTTGTAGCTTGAATTCCATATTTTTTTATCAGTAAATCAATTAGGGAAATTATTTGGTAGGTCACACAAAATATGGGCAATAGAAAAAAAATCTTTTACAGGGAAATTACTTTTTTATAATCCAGAAGGGAGTATAGGACATGTTATGATAAAATTGACAAGCCTTAATTTTAACACGATCTTAAATTCATTACTTATTTATTTATTTACTGCTACTTACTTGCTTACTTCAATAAGCATTTCATCCAACGTTTGTATCAAATAATACACAACTTGTCAAAGCGCATACTTAGAAGTTTAAATATTTTTGAACTAAGAACTATTTAAAAAGGACATGGACTTGACAAGTTCTTTAAAAGTTGGTTATTTTTTGTATTGTGTTTGGATATCCTGTTTGCACCTGATTTACTTCATCAACAACAGATTAATAATAAAAGTAATGTTAATTTCTGAATTTTCGTCTCCAAAAATCAGCTGTTAATCAGCCTCGAGTCAGCTGTTTAACAGCTGATTTTTGGAGACGAAGGTCCCTGGTTCAAATCCTAGTAAGGGTATTACTTTTATACAGATTTAAATACTAGACAGTTGTTACCGGTGTACTTTGATGGTTGGGGTTCAATTAACTATACTCTCCTAGGAATGGTCAGCCTGGGTCTGTACAAGACTACACCTCATTTACATGTCATACACATCATCCTCATCTCATTGGGTCATGGGGTTGCTTACTGTTCTAAATTGAACAGATTGCAACGTACACACACACATTAGGGATTGAAAAAAATTTCCGAATTAAAAGTTTAATTGAACAAAAGTACCTTTTTGATAAATTTATTTCCAAACCAAGAAAAAATCATAACCGGGGCTATGATATGTCCATGTAGGCAGTTAAAAAATTATCATAGAGCTATAATCAGTGCATTTAAACAATAAACAGGCTGCCTCCGTAGTGTAGTGGTTAGCGAATTGGCCTACCGCACGAAGATCCTGGGTTCGATTCCCAACCAGGGTCTAGAAATTTTCACGTGTCAAATCCTGGAGTTAATGTTACATAATCCACTGTAATTACTAATGACCAAGCAGTTGATCTGACTTTAAATAATAAAATTTTAAAAATAAATAAAATAAACAACTACAGAGATCTGACCGAATGAAGAACTACCACGCGAGGTTAAGGGTGAAAAGGAACAATAAATGAACTTACAGTGGTCCCCTGTGGCCGTACAAGAAAAAAGAAATGCATAAAAATTAAAATTGACTTATCAAGTTCTTTCCCTGTGGCCTTAAAATGATTAATTTGGAAATAAAAGTTCCTTAATTAATATAAAATGATTGTCAATCATTATTAAAACCAATTTTTGTTTCAAAGTATGGTCAAATCACAAAAGATAGCATTAAAATAACATTAATTGCCTGTACAGTCAGAATTCAGACTTAAAAAATAGATGACAGCATATGACATGATTATTCTTCTTACCATGTTGATTTAAGTTTTTTTAATAGGCAATTTAGATTTACATTCATTGAAGACAAGGTGCTACCAATTTTATGAAATTTTTCTCTAATTAGTTAATCATAGTAACCCATAAGATAATTTATTTACAGATTGCAAGGATGTTTTGTATATTTGTTTTCAAAATAAAATAATTTCTTTTAGTTCTTAAACAATAAAAAGATGATTTATTAAAATAATTTGTATTAATTAAATTAAATCAGTGTTATAGGAACATCCTTAATTGTGCCATGTAAGCAATATTGTATCACATTAATAGTTTAAATTCATTTATAATTTTGTAAGTCTATTACAAGCTATTTTATTTTTATAAAACTACAATGAATAAATTAATATGGCACTATCTTATTATAGTTATTTAAAATAATTAATTATAAAAGAAAATATTTATTTGGAAAATTAACAAACTTACTACCTAAGTATTTGACATATGTACTTATTTCTAATATTTTTATATACATAGTTATTGCAACTCCCCAGCCTTTTTCACTCTTATATGACCCTGTTAAATAACATGGTATGATTATTTTTAATTAGGATATACTACAAAAAAACGTTATGTACATTTCGACTACTTTCTTAAGATAATTGTTATAATACATTCTAGTTATATTTTGAAGGTTATGATTTTGTTCATAGTAAATAATAAAAAAGATACATGTAAAGGGTGTTTTTTTAGAGGTATAGAACTTTAAGTTGATTTCCATGGCGGCCATTTTGAAAACTGTTTTGTAATTTATGTTCAGTTTGGTTTGCCATTTTATAATGAATAGACTGACACCTGAACAACGCTTGCAAATTGTGCAGATTTATTTTGAAAATCATGGTTCGGTTTGTGAAACTTATCGCGCACTACGTCCGTTTTATGATCGACATAATCGTCCAACAGAGCATTTTGTTCAGTGATAAAGCCCATTTTTGGTTAAATGGCTACATGAATAAACAAAACTGTTACATTTGGAGTGAAGGTAATCCTCGATATATTGCTGAGAAGCCTTTACATTCAGAAAAAGTGACTGTTTGGTGTGCTTTATGGGCTGGTGGAGTCATTGGTCCTTACTTCTTCAAAAATGATGCCGGGCAGAATGTTACAGTCAATGGTGACCGCTACAGAGCCATGATCAATGACTTTTTTGTTCCTGAATTGAATCACCTTAATGTTGGAGAGCTGTGGTTTCAACAAGATGGTGCAACATGTCACACAGTGCGTGCCACAATCGATTTACTGAAGGAAACGTTTGGTGAACGCATAATTTCACGTTCTGGACCTGTAAATTGGCCTCCAAGGTCGTCCGATCTAACACCGCTGGACTATTTTCTGTGGGGGTATGTGAAGTCGCTAGTCTATGCCAATAAGCCACAGACAATTGACGACTTGGAAGGCAACATTTGCGGCGTTATTACCAATATATGGCCCCATATGCTGCAAAAAGTGGTCACAAATTGGATGTCTCGATTGGACCATGTCCAAGCCAGCCGCGGTGGCCACATGTCGGAAATTATTTATAAATAAAAATGGCAAATAATTATCTTTGAAATAAAACCAATTCCAAGTCAATTGTTCAATTATTCTGTGTTTTATTTAATTTTAAAGTTCTATACCTCTAAAAAAACACCCTATATCTACTTATATTGTTACACTTATAATATAAGTACTATTTTTTTTAAATATATTTATTAAATTTATTAAAATAGTCAATAACCATGTTCAATTGACGGTTCCTGTTTGAATCCCATACAGAAATCATCATTCTCTCGTATGATGACTGTAGAATTTTCAAGCGTTCCATTTTGTTGGGGACTAGAAAGTGATTGTTGAGGACTGTGTACTGGACTAAGAGCTCCATGACTCTCTGGAGATCCTCCAGAACTTTGATAACTTCCTACACTTCCTGCTCCTGTGTTATTTTGTTGACCATTTGCATCTGCTGTTGCACCTATAAAAAATTAAATTTTATGTTAATGAATTTGAACATAAATAAATTTTTAAAATGCATCCTGCCAACAATTAATATAAATTACATTTTAAATGAAATTTATCACCTTACCTTTGGTTACTTTTTACTTTCTCTTGCCTGTATGAATATATAGGAAGGAAAGTATTGTTTTCATGTTGATTTTTCGAAATCGAGTTTTCACCTACATCTATGCATTTTTAGACCCCCTGAACCCAAAAAACATGTTTATAAGTGCACGTTTTCACTTATATCTACCCCATACCAGAGTTATAGAGGATTTTTAGTCTCAACGTTTTTCCTCAACCCGAATCTTGTTTACCCAATATTTTACCTTGCTTGATATTTTGTAATAATCTTTATTTCTGAAGTCTCATCACTTGTTTAAAGTAGGTATTACTATAATTTTCCTCATTTAATGGTGTCAATAATTTTAATGATCTTGTATAATTGGAGTTTTATACTTGACGAAATAGTTACATATAATAGTTGAGATAGTTTATTGGAGTTTGGATGCTTGTATACAAGACAAATTACAATAATAAACCTTTTAAGACACTTAGAAGTTTCTACTTTGGTTTAAACTATTGTAATATTTTTATAAATTAGTTATAATAAACATACCTCCTAGGAGCATTTCCTGTAGAAGACTATCAATGCGAGCAACTCCAAATAATTTAGCAAACTGTATTTGTTCAATCATCTGCCAGGTGATCGATTGTAGAGCTGGTAGTGTCAACAAAAGTTCACCGAATCGTCCTCTGGAGTCATACTGGCGATCACTTATATAATCTTCAAGATTAATTTGAATTTGATACCTTAACGATTTGATTCTGTTTGGATCACTTAGTCCTTTCGCATCTAAACAAAAATAAAACAAACCTGATTACTTTTAAGTTATAAGAAAGGAAATAACACAACTTATTTAACGATTTTCTTTATCCACCGAGTTGGACTATGGTAAAGTTGTTGCCATAAATCAGCAGTTTAACAGCTGATTTTCGGAGATAAAGGATTCTGGTTTAAACCCTTGTAAAGAAAGTTACTTTTAAACAGATTTGAATACTAGACAGTGGTTACCAGTAGGCTATACTTTGTTCATTGGGGTTCAATTGAAGGGGTTGGGAGAAGACAGTGCTAACCCACATCAACATAATTTTACGCAATGTCATTTTAAACGTTTACTGAAATCTTCAAACCATTTTTTTTAAATTTTTGTTAAACACTTCTTATTTTCTGTTAATCTAGATTCTTAAGATCGTAAATACAGCATCTTGTTTAAAACTTGTTGTGTATTTTATTTTGAAAGATTATTTTTAAAAAATCATGCTGAAAATTTTGTGAATTAGCACTTTCTTCTGCCGACCCCTTCAATTATCCATACTCTCTTAAAGTTTTTAATAAATAAATAAATGGTCGGCATGAGTTGGTACAAGACTACACCTCATTTACACATAATACATATCATTCTCTTTTCATTGATTCATGGGATTAATTATTGTTTTTAAATTGAACAGATTGCAACGTACACATATTAAGGATTAAAAAAAACTATTTTCTTAACTCTACAATAGTAGTAAAAGATACATGAATGTAACATTATCATAAGTAAATTTAATTAGGAATAGAAAACACTGGAAATGAATAACTAAAATATTATGAATTAAAACAACAGTGTAGTAAGCTATTAAGTATTTTTAATGAAGTATTAACTAAAAACATTATTAAATTTTTTAAAATGTCTTACTTGGGTCAAAAAAGACTATAGCTTTAAGGCAAGCAAATTCCGTGTCATCGATTTGAACTTCTGTCAGAGGTCGAACGAGTTCTTCCATCACACGTGTACCGACACGGCTGATGTCAAGATCTGGTGCTATACCAGCTTCTGTAAACCAAAAACAATTTTTTTTTATTAAATTATATGAGTATTTATACTTTAATTACCAATTTGACACACACATAATTCAAACTTCGTACATGGACAAAAACATTCCACTTTTTAAAATATTTGTTGTTGTTATTTAGGTTATCAGCCAAAAGGCTGGAAAACCTTTAGGGTTTAATAAGTAAAATGAGGAGTTAGGATAATACAATTGCCTTTCTCACTAAGTGGAAGTACAGTGGAACCTCTCTAATTCGTCTCGTTCGGGACCGAAGGAGTGACGAAATACAGAAAGTGACGAATTATGGAATTTGCTATGAACGGTTAATAAATAACATACTCGTACGTATATTAGTTCCATAAAAGTCGAATTACATAAATGAAACTTACATTAACGATAAACACAATAAGTAATTCTAAGTCCTATAACTACAGTAAATTTGTATTAGTCTACGTATCTAGTTTTATACTACTTCAGAAATTGGTTGTACTTACATTTTCTAATTTGTAGAACGCATAACACAGTACACGTTACCGAATATAAAATTACAATCGAAAAAGTATAAATTTGCAAAATCGATGAAACGAATCTTTAACTATGTATCACTTAACACTACAAAAAAATCACATTAAAATTTAGAAAACGTTACTTAATTATACTAATATGTATGTAAAATGCCAAATTTATTTCTTGAAAAAGTGGGTTATCTTCTTTTGTACCAACGAGTTCTTTTCTTTTTCCACAGCCAACTGGCGAATTTGTCGTATTACAATTAATTTTGATAACTCTGCTTCTTTCTGTCTTTCATACCATTCGATGCACTTCGTCAGCATTCCTTCTATTTCTCGATACGTACCAATATTTTCAGGGCTTGAAACATATTCTTCGTTGCTATCTTCCTCAACAGGTGAATCTTTGTTATGAACGTAGGCCACAATTTCTTTGTCACTTAAAATCTCATACCCAAGTTCGTTAGTACAATACAACTTGCATAGGATGTTTTCCTTGCATATTACTAAAGATTAATAGTGTAAACAGGAGGCTATTAGTCATCAGCAGCGTTGATACGTGACTACGGCGCAAACACGTATCGCAGACACACACACACACAATGGTTGAACTGGGGAGGGCTGACGAATTATAGAAGGTGATGAATTAGAGAGTGACGAATTAGAGAGGTTTTACTGTATGTTATTAGCATGCCAAGCCCTCTGAAAAGCTTCTACTTTCTACCCTGCAAATGACACCTTCACTTCATCACCTCAGGGTCTGGCTGTTTAATGAAATTCAATACTCTCAGAGGAGATAACTCTGAAAGTGTGCTTTACACCTGTACCTCTTCCGTTCTTTAATGCTTCAGTTATGTAATTGGCTTCTCTTCTGGCGGGAAGTGATGTGCTAGAGCGAGTGGATGCATACACGTACCTTGGAGCTCGAGTGTGTTGCAGTGGTGATCACTGTGCTGAAATAAAAATTAGAATTGAGAAAGCACGCGCTACTTTTATCAGAATGAAGAAGGTACTAACATCACGAGATATAAATCTCGAATTACGAATGCGTCTCCTTAAATGTTTCGTGTTCCCTGTCCTGTTGTACGGTGTGGAAGCTTGGACTCTCAATAGATTCAGTGAGAAGAAACTACAGGCTTTTGAGCTGTGGACCTACCGTAGAATGTTGAGGATCTCATATACTGAGCATGTCACGAATGAAGAGGTCCTCAGTAGAATGGGAAAGCAGCTGGAACTCATGGTGGAAGTTAAGGCACGAAAATTAAGGTACCTTGGTCATGTTATGAGGGGACCAAAGTATCAAATATTGCATCTCATCATTCAAGGCAAAATATTAGGAAAAAGATCGGTGGGCAGGAGAAGGATATCCTGGCTGTGTAATTTGAGAAGGTGGTTCAGGTGTTCCTCAAACGAACTTTTTAAAGCAGCGGTCAACAAAATTCGTATCGCCATTATGATAGCCGACCTCCGTCATGGAGATGGCACGTGAAGAAGAAGAAGATGTAATTGGCTGACCATGTGACAAGAAACAGAACTAATTTGTAGTCCTGAAACTAGCAGATCGAGTGAAAATAATTTTCACACTCCACCTGCCTGTTATGGGCGGGCAGGTGGAGTAAAACAAATCATCAACTGCCTTCATCAATCCAATAAAGGTCATCTGTTATAAACTATTTTTGTTGACAAAAATGCAATTTTTTAAATAAAATGCTTATAAATCGTTGGCCTACATTATTACACGTGTTAATACATGTCTGTATAAATAGTAATTGCAAAAGTCGAACATAAAACCAAAAAAACCTATTTAAGTTGAATACCCTTAACTGGTATTCAATGAGTATTTAAGAAAAGAAAATAATTATAATGTAATTACAAGTTTTAGTTTATTTACTTGCACAGTACTTTGTTATGATACAATTATTTCCAAGCCTATTAAGCCCTATTTAAGTTGCATACCCTTAACTGGTATCCAATGAATGTTTAAAGAAAATAATTATAATGTAATTACAAGTTTTAGTTTATTTACCTGCACAGTACTTTGTTATGACACAATTATTTCCAAGCAATAAAACATCTTTAAGATGTAAAGATCTTCTTGCCAGGCCCAGTAATAAATGTTCACCCGCATGAGCCCTTAATAAAGCAACCTACAAATAAAAAAAATAAATTATAAAAAATCATACAAAACATTAGTACTTAATTTTATAAAATTTAAATGCTATACAATTTTTATAAGGTACAATTGAATAAACATATGATTAAGAAAGATAAATGTACCTACATAATAAAGCATTTTTTTCTGGGAATAGTTTATTTTACGTAATAGCACAAAATGATCATCATAAAGATGAAAAGTATATCTATTTTATCGAAACATAAAATTATTACACCTTCATTCATATGTTAGAAGCTTCATTTTGTTATGAGGTCGTCTCAGTAAACATTCTTCTCATGTCTACGTACTTTTTAAATTTCATAACGCTCATAACCATTTTAAGTTCTGGTTTCTCAGCATTTTTTTACCTTGTTTACTACCAAAAATATTCACGATGAAGTGATTATGTCTCATAATGCACCTGATAAATTTCCCCTTCATTTTCTTCAAGCTTAAAATTAGTTATTTTTTGATTATTGATTATTATATTTCCAGTAATAGAATTCTGTATTCTATATACGAGGTAGGGTCAAAAAGTTCCCGGAATCGGTTAATAGAAATTGATTGAAAGTATGTATAACATTTTAATCCTATTTTCCTTCAAAATACTCTCTTCCTGCATCTAAGCACTTATTACACCATTCATACAATCGTTGAAAACACTCCTGAAAGCCATTTTTCGAAAGTTCTATCAGCTGTTTCGTCGCATTTTCCATCACCTCTGATGAATCAGCAAAACGATGTCACTTCAATATCATTTTCAGTTGTGGACTTGTGGAAACAGGTAAAAATCCGGTGGTGCAAGATCGGAAGAATATTGGAGGGTGTTCCAGAGTGGTGACATTGTTCTTTGCAAGGCATTGTTTCACCATTAGGGAGCGATGTGACAAGGCATTATCATGCAAAAAAAACAAATCATTCCCTGCCCATTTTCCCATTTTTCACGCCGTTTTCGTCGAATTGTATCTCGTAACCGTTTTAAGATCTCTGTGTGCAATTCTTTGTTGATTGTTTTCCCTGTTTGCACTGGCAAGTTGTCGAACGAGCTCAACATTCTCATCTGTGGTAGAAGTGGAAGGCTACTCAGTCCGAACATCATCTTTATTGTTGTGCGACTGTCACGAAAATGCTTGTGCCACTCGTAAACTGCCGTTTTTTTCATTGCATCATTTTTGTATGCTTTCTTCAGCATCTCAAGAGTCTCCGAGGGTGATTTCTCTAGCAACACATAGAATTTGATATTGGCACGCTACTCTGATGATGGCATTTCACAATACGACGAAAGGAAAAAACTACGTCTAAAATATCATACACCGCACGTAGAAAACCAACTCTAACTGCCTGCTGAAGGCACAGGACCTCCCTAGAGTGATACCAACCTTCCAAACAAAAATTTCCCTTCCAGCAAACAAATGCTTGACTGCATGTGACCATTCCGGGAACTTTTTGACCCTACCTCGTATATAATATAATGTATTCTGTATATTATATACAGTAATTTTTCTAATTTATTATTCATCTCTTTCTTGGACCAGCTGATCGTCTGTGTACACCACCTCCCTCCATAGTGACATCTCCATTGATTCTAATCCTGCTTTCCTAACCCCCATGTTTCATGTCCATGATATACATAATAACTAATCCATGATAACATATTTAAAATAATAAAGTATTTAACAACAAAATTTTTCAAACCATTATGCCATGTAATGATGAACTATTTATAAATTATCACTAAGTCTTCCTTGCCCAAAGATGAACTATATTTTCTAGATGCGCAGTAGCGCTAGTGTAAAGAAGAGTAGTGGAGGGAGGGGGTTAGACAGTAACCAATTTAATATTGATAGCCAAAGAGTAAACTCTGTGCGCTACTGTAATTTGTGAAAACATTTATCAGTCTATAAACAAAATAGTGTTTTTTGGTTACTACATTTTTCTAGATTACAGCAGTTTTAAATCTCTAATAATTATCATTTAACATTTAAGTATATACATTTCAGTAGGGGATTTTTTATTTATAGTACTAGTTATTAATTGTTAACTTGACTTGTGCATGATAGAACAGCTTGGAGAACTGCATCAAACCAGTCGAGAGACTGATGACAAAGAAGTTATTAATGTAGTTTTTACTAATGAATTTTACCATTCATATAACATACAAACCAATGCTTTTTAACTAGAATAATACTTGTAAATTGAGCATATAGCAACAGATAGGCAGCTGTTTCTGCTTTCCTTAATTTCAGTTTACCTCCTTTGAGAACTGTGTTGGTATATTCTATAGCTCATGTGTCACATTACATCTTATACCTCACTAATCTTTTATGCAAGTAAACCTTTAAAGACAAGGTGACGAGGAAACAACAATGATACATTTTATGTAAAACATAAATTTTCTACATTTTGTTTATGTTTGAAACATTTGAATGCTTCCAAATGTTTCCGGCTGCATTGGTGTAGTTAGTAACGTGCTCGCCTCTCATCATGCGGTCTTGGGTTTGAATCCCATTCAAGCATGGCATATTTTCATACATTACAAAATATAATTTCATACTTCATCATCTGCATTAGCAGTAATTGCAGAACAGTCGGACGTTAAACCAAAAAAAATAAGCTGTATGTACAAATATATTATGTACATAGTGCTTTAGTCCTTTAATGCAAGTGCCTTTTGTTGGCAATTAAAAATCAAGGTTTGAGTAATGTTGTTAAGATGTTAATGGGCAAAAAATAGATTACCATAACTTTAAATTTAAATTATTATAAACAATTAAAAAAATAATAAAATTTTACCTGATCATCAAGAGGTAGTTCTGTAAATGCTGGAATGTACTTCGCCCATTCTACAAGGTATAAAAGCTGTTGTTTCATGGACTCGCAAACGTCGTTAATGTTGGCAATTTGTTTGTTTGATAAGTCGTAATCATTAACCATCTGGGCAAAAAGAATATAAAAAAGTAATCTGGCCACAACCATATAACATTCATTTTCTTTTAATACAAGTATGTCATTTGTTGTAAGAATTTAACGTATAATGAAAGTTCATAACAAGATAAAGAAACAAATGGCATTGTAAAAGTTCAGTTTAGTAAATTATTTTCATAGTTTGTCCAATCTGAATTGGCGCGCGTAGCTATAGAGTTGTGATCTTACCTCTCTTCGTCCCTCACCTTTAGGTACAAGATAACTCTAAAGAGTGTGACAGAAAATGAGTGAATTTTGTTTGTTTATTTTTCTCCATTACAAGGATAAAATGTTTAAACAGTCTGTGGTCTTAGGAAACACCCTGTGCTTGTACAGCTGTTTAAGTTGATGCGCCAACTCTGTTTGGATGTACTATAAGTTGTTGGCTTGTAGTTGATACTTAATCTTATGGCTAACAAATATGGAAAACAATCTTAACACAAATAGTTGGCAGGTTTCTGTAATTTATTCAGGGGAATGATATTTTTGTGAGTAAATACAAAATACTGAAGTAATACAATGTGCTGTTTAGAGCTGTAGGTTTAACAGAATGAAAGTACGTCCCATATTCCTTTTGGTTAATTAATTAATTTACCTTTTTTAAATTTTTCCCTAAAAGAAATAGTTTACTGCACTTAAATAGTTTACTATTTCAAATAGGAACAATCATGTTTGTACTGTGTGCCTGAGGCCATATGTAATTTATGCTTTTGGTTTTCTGAAAAACTTATCAGAGGAATGTAATAAACATAATATTTTATTTTGAAGATACAAAACTGAATGATACATTTTCTGAATTATTAAAATAATAAGATTATTGTCATTATTGATTATTATTATTTTAAAACATTCTGTAGTGAATTAACACTTGGTAATAATTTTCATCTTGAAACTCAACAGGTGACTTTAAAACTAGGTACCCAAACCACTGTAATTGACTGTAATTGTATTTTTGAGATTATATTCGAGTATACAGTTTGAAAATTTTATCACACGTTAGTTCTGTCAGTTTTATGGTTCAGTGTTAGATCCTGACTGTTTATCAAGAATAGAGTCTGCTTAGATGAGATTGTTAAGACCTTCAGCAGGGTGCCATTTGCTGGACCATAAAAGAAATAAATATATTTGGCATGAACTCAAGGTGCCAGAGGTGACATCAACTACACGAAAATACAGGCAAAAATGGATAGACATTTGCTGCAAATACCAGAACATCAAACATCCTAAGACGTGTTTACGTACAAGCAAACTAGACAATGTGGTATTGGATGACCTCAGAAGAGATGGGAATTCCAACTTCTTCATGTAATAGCATGACTGTTTGAAGTGAAACAGGACATGAGGCATAATCTGAATTGTTTATGAAGATGAATTCAACAGTAACCAAATGATAAAAGGTAAAAAAAATTAAAGATGTGTAATAAAAATGAAATAATAAAAGCAAATACTGTAACTGAGAAAATTTGATACTTTAAAACGTGTTATGTAATAGGTAAATTACATTGCATCTCTTTTTTAATTATCAATAATAAATTGAATTAAAATTGGAGTAAATGAACAGCTGTTAAAATTGATAAATTATTTATCAATGAAAATTTTGATAACTTAAGAACAAAATAATTTTTTTTAAATACAAAATTAGGAATATAAATTTTTATGCATAAGGTAATTAATTGAGTTTTGTATAACTTTTTTAAATCATAAAGAATGAGCTCAATTACTTAATTTAAAAAGCTCATGTACGTAAGTATTATATAACCAGAAAAATAAACATTTTAATAAATTATAAGTACACTATCAATATGTTTAATTAATCAGATATACATGTAATTGAATTACATATGGTATTTTTTAAGTGGTATTAAAATTAGGTATTTTCGTGAAGTACCTAACTATATTGTACTTTATTTTTTAAGTTTTTTTTTTAATTAAATATCTTATCAGAATTAATATACTACATTATAGTAGATAGATACTTCAGAAATATTAACATTTTAATAAAATAATAAGAATACAATACACAATAAAAACTGCAGACATCTAACAATGTTTAATAAATGAAGTAGGTGTACTTTATTCAAATGGTTTGATAAACACAATCAATGAAATTGTAGTTAAAAAAATTTTAAAAACAATATGTCAAAAATTGGACGTAAAATATTTTTTTTTTTAATGAAATATTAGTACAGCATGTTCTAATAGTATGATGGTAACATGTGGCTATTGTATAGGAAACCTATTACCCTTTATTAACATGAAATACTATTGTATATGTTACATGTGAGGCATGTTCAGAAAGTAAGTACTGTTTAAAAAAAAAAAAACAAGTAAAACAATTTTTTTTCAACACAATTTTATTTCTACATGAAAGCCCAAACCTTAAACTATTTTTCGACATAGTTTCCACCGATGATCAAACACTTGTCGTAGCGGGTGATCAATTTGTCTATACCCTCTTCGTAGAAGGTTCCCGCCAATGAATGTAGCCATGACTCCACGGTAGTTTTCACTTCATCGTCGGTTTCAAAGCATTGGTTGCGCTTCATGTGCAGGAACAAGTGGTAGTCAGACAGTGCCAAGTCCGGGCTATAGGGCGGGTGATCAAACTGCTCCCAACGAAATTGTCGTTGGGTGTGTCATCATGTGCACTGTCTTTTGGGATCGGAAAAGTGTTTTGCTGATTGATTTTCTCCCAAGAGGTGAAACCATAAATGCGGCAAGGTATTGCGAAACCGTAAGAAAACTAAGGCGGGCAATTCAAAACAAACGGAGAGGAATGCTCAGTAACGGAATTGTGTTGCTCCATGACAATGCTCGGCCCCATACCGCTGGTGACACTCAAACATTGGTTTGACAATTTCCCATTTAAACTTGGCCAAAAGTTCATTTGTTCTTCGAGCTGTATGAGGGCGAGCATTGTCATGCAACTTTTGGCCCAGTTTAAATGATCATCCCCCATACAGCCCGGACTTGGATCCTAGTGACTTTCACCTGTTCCCAAATATGAAGCGGTGCCTTGTATCTCAGTGGTTTGCCAATGACGAAGAGCTTCAAAACGCCGTGAATGGTTGGCTACATTCACAGGCGGCAGATTTTTATGCAGGGGGTATTTCAAAGACTGTTCCAAGGTACCACAAGTGCTTGAATCTGTTTGGCGACTATGTCGAAAAGTAGAGAAAAACTATAGTTTTAATATGTATATAATAAAGTTTTTGTATCTTCACTTGTTTACTTTTTATTTCAAAACGGAGGTTATTTTCTGGATAACCCTCGTAATTTCTCCAGTTAAGTATTCAACCAATTATGAATAACTTTTGATAATAATGACTTGAGCTCTAGGAATTACTGAACAAAAAATGTAAAAATTAATTTCAAACTAAATTTTATTCTATGTATCGAAAATACTTACTTCCATTGCAGCTCCAACTTGTCTAGAAAGCATTTCTGCGTTTAGTAATGAAGACACTGATAAACCATTATTTGAAGATTGTTCCTCATAACTTGGTCGCCTGCAGCTTATACGATCACGTTCATTTTGGACAGCTAGAAATACAAAAAAACAGAAATGTTTACTAAAATATTATAAATAACTTTCAGATAAAACTCTATTTATTTTATACAATTTAATGATCTACCGTCACGTTTTCGGATGTATGATTACGTATTTCTGCCTCTTCTTCTTTTCATGGATTTGGAAGCTTGGCCTGTTTTGAAAACCATTTGCTTTTCGAGAGTCCAACACTCCTTTTATCTGTGGGTTTTAACCCTTGGGCTAAACAGGACAAACAATCCTTCCCTATCCATTTTAAATAGCTGTATCAGTTCATATTATGAAGTTGTATTCTCTTGTCTAGGCTAATAATAAAAAAAACCCAGGGCTACAAAAAATAGTTCTGTTTCTTTCATTTGGTCAGCCAATTAAATGACTGAAGCATTTAAGAACAGAAGAGGTAGAGGTGTAAAAGACACTAATCAGAGTTATCTTATTTGAGAGTAATGAATTTCATTATACAGCCAGACCTTGTGGTGAATGAAGTGAAGGTGTGATTTGCAGAGTGGAAAGTATGTGCTTTTCAGAGGGCCCGGCATGCTGATAAGCGTACTTTTTCACTCAGTGAGGAAGGAAATGGTAAACCACCTCACTTCTTGTTTTACTTAGTGAAGCCTCTAGAGGTTCAAACCAGCCTTTCAGCTGATGACCTAAACAACAGGCTAATAAATGCTCGTTGTTGCTTAGGTCATCAGCTGAAAAGCTGGTTTGAACCTGTAGAGGTTTTGCTAAGTAAAACAAGGAGTGAGGTGGTTTACCATTTCCTTCCTCACTGAGTGAAAAAGTACGCTTATCAGCATGCCGGGCCCTCTAAAAAGCACATATTTTCCACTCTGCAAATGACGCCTTCACTTTATTCACCACAGGGTCTGCCTGTATAATGAAATTCATTACTTTCAGAGCAGAGAACTCTGATTAGTGTCTTTTACACATCTACCTCTTATGTTCTTAAATGATTCAGTCATTTAATTGGCTGACCATATGATAAGAAACAGAACTATTTATTTTAGCCTTGCAACAGACAGATTGAGTGTAAACAATTTGACACTCCACCTGTCTATTATGGGCAGAATAAATGCCCATTTCATCTCAAATATCTGCATTCCTTAGCTTATTCTCCCTTCACTGCTCTTAGAAGACTAATTTTTATACCCTGCAACCTATCTTGTTGTTGCTTGAAAAGTGCCTACACCTCTCTTCCATACAGCACCATAGCTACCACCATAATCTTACTCATATTTTTATATGTATCTTTGCTAGAATTTGTTTTTCAACATCTTATGAAGTGTCCCACAAATATTTTTAAACTTATTTTTTTTATTTGTCATAATCTGCTTGTTTGTGCTATACACATAACATCCCAAATATTTAAAAACGGATACCTGCTCCAAATTGTTGACCTTACTATTCTTAATCTCACCAGAAATTTCTCCATAAATGCAAGTACTTTAGTTATTTAAGGAAATATTATCAAATTACAATCAGTGCCTATGTCATTAAGTAAACATCTCTCTCTGTAACATTTTTGCTTCACGAGGTTAAATTTTGTTAAATTTATTTACTTCATCATGCATCATGAATCAAAAATTTGTGTCATATTATTAAAATTTAATGTGTATTTCATTTTAAAGAAAAAAATTGTTCGGAACTTTTTCAATATCTTTTGATTGGTATTCAAATACCTTACCTTCTTTTTTCATTCCTGCCTTGAAACATTTACGTAATCTGCAATAACGACATTGGTTTCGTTTGTCTTTGTCTACGGTACAGTTACGACTGAATCTGAAAAAAAAATAGTTTTAATCAGTAGTTAAATTACAAAAGTTTAATTATTAGCTTAAATATAAAATTATTTTTCATGTAGAACACAAATAGCAAATAGGAAAAAAAATAAAATATATTAAAGAATAATCTAGAATAATTTAAGAATAAATAAATGCTTCTTCTTCTTCTTCTTCTTCTTCTTCTTCTTCTGCTTCTTCTTCTTCTTCTTGTGTCTATCTGGTTCAGATGTTGGCGATCATCATTGCTATTTTGACCTTATTAGTCACAATTCGTGACAATTCTGTGGAGCTCTTACCAAACCAGGTCCTCAAACTGGGGAGCCAGGAAATTCTTCTTCTACAAGTATTCCTCTTTCTCTCTATCTTCCCAGCAGAATGCGCTGTAGTGGATCATATCTTTTTTGATTCCTCATAATATGCCTAAGGTACTACACTACGACACTTAACAATTTTGACTAATTCCAGACCCTTGTTCATTCTCAACAAAACTTCAACATTCTGCGTCCTTGAAATTCACAATATTCTCTTATTCAACCACAATTCAAAATCCTCAATCTGGTGTCGCAGTTGCCATGTTCAAGGTCCAAGTCTCCACACCATACAGAAGAACATAAAACACACAGCATCTGAGAAGCTGTAATTTGGTCCTCAATGTCAGGTCATGGCTTTTAAACACTGGACCCATTGCATTGAAAATCCCTCTTGGCCTTTCCAATACGAAACCGTACCTCCAGCAAGTTTCCCTTGCCTCATTAATAATGGTGTCCAGGTATGAATACTGCAAAACATGTTCTATTCTATTCTCGTCTACATACTGAGACATGCCATACATGTCCTCCGTGCTGATGATCATAAATTTAGTTTCACTGACGTTGATGTCCAGCCAGTACTGTTTGCTTATTTCTGTAATTTTGTTCACCAACCTCTCAAGTCCTTAAGTAAACTCTATTCCTTAAATGTAGGCTACAAAAAAACTTCTTTACTCATAGTTTTTGTATTATAACCCTTTCAGTGCTGAAACAAAATTTAAAAGTTTCATCTATAGCCATTTAATTTGAATAAGGGTGTATATAAAATGACAGCCCTTATTTCGAAAACTTGCAGACGTAATCCTGCCATTGTCAACCGAAATTTTAACATTACCAACAGAAAAATAAAATTTCATGTTGAAAATTAATTTTTATTGAGTTCATAAAAAAAGAAATTGTTTTAACACTAAAAATATTCAAATTACTTTTTTTAGTTTATTTAAAGTTGTATCAACAGCTTGGTCATTAGTAACTACTGTGGGTTTTGGTACCTTAACGGTGGTATTAACGTATTAAAATTTCCAGACCCTAGCCGGGAATTTAACCCGAGACCTTTCGCTTTGTAGATTAGCACGTTAGTCACTACACCACGGAGGTGGTTTCAAAATACATTATTCCATTAATTTTTGTTTATAAGGTTTTTGTATGCCCAAAACGGGCAGGTGGAGTGTTATTTTAATTGCACTCAATCTGTTTGGTCCAGGGCTAAAAAAAAATAGTTCTGTTTCTTATCACATAGTCAGCCACTTATATGACTGAACTATTTAAGAACAGAAGAGGTAGAGGTGTAAAAGACACTAGTCACAGTTATCTCCTCTGAGAGTAATGAATTTCACTATGCAGCCAGACCCTGTGGTGAATGAAGTGAAGGTGTCATTTGCAGGGTGGAAAGTGAGTGCTTTTCGGAGGGCCTGGCATGCTGATAAGCATACTCTTTCAACTCAGTGAGGAAGGCATTGGTAAACCACCTTACTCCTCGTTTTTACTTAGTAAAACCTCTAAAGGTTCAAACCAGCCTTTCGGCTGTTGACCTGAACAACAACAACAACAAGGTTTTTCTAAAAAACCTTAACCTTTTTGTTCAGTTATCTGGACGTTGGCACTTTATGCATAACTTACGGAAGTCTGGAAAACCGGATGTTATCACTACGTAAAACATATCGATGTCCTGTTTTCCAGACGTTGGTACCAAAAGGGTTAATAATATCTCCCCAGAAAAGTAGCACCCTAATTCTGCTATCCAGAGAGAATAAAACTAAATCAAACGGTTAATTAAATCAAAGCTTTTTTACTGTAATTTAGTTTCTTAGTATAATTTAATAAAAAATCAATTGCAATGTTCATGAAACATTTTTATTGTTGTTGATAAGATCACTAATGCATCGTTAAATACTACAGCTATTAAGCCAGTCATTGAGTGCTTAATGCAGAAATATTACACAAAAATTAACTGTTGACGTCAATAAAACAATGTTATATGAGTCTACATTTTATGAAATACGTTGAATTTTCAGAGTAACATATTATACGTCTTATTTTCTTCTTTATCTTCATAGATACAAAACAATAGCCTATTCATCATGCCTCCATGGAATTGTTCCTTCAATATTTTATTGACTTTTCCAAATTCGTCTACGTAGTGGTATGTATTCATCAACCAGATGGTGCAGTGGTCAGCACAAAAGGCTTCTACACCAGTCTCAGGTTTGATTCCCAGTCAGGTCTTACATTTTTTCATCGCCAATTTTATCTGTCACCTTTCTCATTGTCTGCATTAGCAGTAATTACAAAACAGTCAGACGAAACAAAAAGTCAACCAGACAGGGAATACTTGTTACATCCATACATCCTCTACATAAAACCATCTCTCTCTATAATTTCCAATTATCATCTACAGTTCACCCGTTCTTAGTTTGCTCCTGCTGTCAACAAACAAAAGCCAGCTACTACAGGGTGCTCACTAGAGTCTGCGACTTTACGGATGTCGTATTCCTATTAAGTTAACTATTTTTTTAAATTATAAGTACTTAAAGTACTAAAAACATCAGTCATGATATGTTGTAGGCCTAACAATTTCATTTATAAAAATACTTTTAAAAGTATTTTGTATTTAAATACTTTTGAAAGTATTTTATTGTTACTTTACTTTTTAATCAGTGTGTACACATCTTGATATAATGCACATGCTCAGTGATGTCATTATTTGTTTACATTAGGAGCAAACTAAGTGAGGCTGGACTATAGAAACTAAAGATTTAGTTCATCCCTGATGGTCACATTCCTTCTACTCAATCTAATCAGATAGCCACCAACTTTAATATTCTCATATCAGCACCCTTGTGTATTCAGATTTGTAGGGATCCAATTCTTACCATTATACAGGCAAGTAGGAATCTGCAAACCACATAAAATTTTAATGTCAATTTCAGACTAACTATATTTTTTAGTACATTCTTAAGTGTCAGTCATCTTTTAAATCATCCAAGCCTATTAAGCACATCGACTTAACCTTACCTAATAAGGATATATCGTCCATCCAATGGTAAACTTGCAAATGCGCAAATTCTCATTTTTATAGGAGAGCAAAAAACAAAGTTCAATACTTTCTTCTTTAAGGAGGGATTGTAGTGCCTATGCTACCCATGTTCCTTTTTCTCAGAAACTATTCAATGGAACCTTCTGAAATTTTTACAGCATGTAGTTATAGGTCGTATTAGTTTATTGAACCACATTCATAGTGATCCCATTTGGGGGGGGGGTTGGAAAAATAATTTCTGGACAGTTAAAAAAATTGTTTTTTCAAAAATTTTTCATAAAAATTTTTTTGTAACCAATGTTTTTGAATGAATGTGGTCCAGTATGTGTATCTCATATAGTTATAAATGCTGTAGAAATTTCAGGACTATATCTTTAATATTTTCTCAGAAAAAGTAACATGTGTACAGAAAATATAAATTTTTGGTAAAACGCATTTAAAGTGTTAGAAGTGTTCAAAATTACTATATTTTACATGTTAATAAGTCAATGTTATTGTAAACAGCTGTTCATCATTGCCAACCGTCAGTTGATAAATAATAAGAAAAATACTTGTAACATGTTTGTATAAAAAAGAAATAATAATTAGATCTTACCAAAATGGCGCTAAAACAAAAAAAAGTATTTTATATATCTTCAAAGTGGGGAAGTGAAATTCTAGCAAAACGTCATGTACTAAAATAATTAATAAAACTATTCCTAGTTGTCGTAGCAACGCAATTTTGGTGGCGTTGGCAAGATGGAATTTCAAACTACAATATGAACCTAAAAAGTGAAAATCAATTTTTTTTCATTTTTCCACTACAATCCCTCCTTAACACACTTCGTGTATTTTCGTAACTTTACAAAGGCTGTATCTCCCTAACTAAACAAGGTACATATTCGCGAGTTTACTGCAACATGCTTTGAGTTTTATACATCAGCAAGCACTGAAAAACTCATATTCGCAAAATTTGTACATTCACAAGTTTACCATTGGAGGGACGATATCACATTCTGAAAATTTGCTAGATTAAAATAATTGTCCTATTACATTTTTACTATAACTATTTTTGATCTGACAGGAAAATGGTCACAGAATGCCGTCACTTAAGATTTTTCACTGAAAATTATTCACCTATTAAAAATTTCATGTTCAATTCATGATCTTTCGGAGTTTGTGTATTTCATGCTATAGAGTTTCCTCACAATCACATACAGTTACTTGTTCATCAGCAAAAAGTAAAGTATGGAGGCTTCTTGTAACTCCAAATTTTTAGGTGTGAAGCGGTAACTATTAAATCAATTCATGTACATAACATTAGTATAAAAAACAATATCAGAGATAGGATACTACATCCCTGTCTTAACCTTTTACTTATAACTTTTACCCTCTTACTACACCTTGCAACACATATTTTAAGTCTTTACATGTACATAAGGAATGAATACATAGAGTACTATTATAAGGCACCAAGCAGCTAAAATGAGGTTTTTAAGAAAGGTGAAGGGCTGCTCGAGGCTGGATCTAATACATACCGAAGAAATTAGATCTGAGTTGGGTGTATTTATTTTTTTTTTTTTTTTTTTTTTTTTTTTTTTTTTTTTTTTTTTGTTTAACGTCCGACTGTTTTGCAAATTGCTGCTAATGCAGACGGTGAAGGATGAAATGAATTTTTGTAACGTATGAAAAAATGCCATGCCCGAGTGGGATTCGAACCCAAGACCGCGTGATGAGAGGCGAGCAGGTTACCAACATCGCCAACGCGGCCGGCGATGAATGAAAAAGTGGAGGAGTACCGGAATCAATGGAGGCAACATTTGGTACAGATGCCAGAGGAGAGAATACTTCTAAAAGTGATGGAATATGTTCCAGTTGGAAGAAGGGAGGTGGGAAGACCTTGAAGAAGATGGCAGTAGTGGAGATGTACGGGTTGGAATGTCTCGTGTTTCTGTAGACGTACAGGATGGTTTGTGAGTTCGGAACAGGCTTATGCCTAATCCTTGATAGTAAGAAGAAAAAGAAGACTATAATAAGGCTTACCTGCAAGTATAAATATGGTTTTTCCTAACAGACCGTCGAAAGAATCCTTTGCAGCCATCGCAAGAGGCTGCTCCATAATGTTTACCAGTAGCACGATCACCACAGATTGCACAATATTGTGATATTGTTAATACATTGACTGTTGAACCCTGAAGAGATGACTGAAGAGCAGACTGACCAGCTGACATCTGAAGGTCAGAGTCCGCTGCAACACAAATACAGACACATTAATAAATAAGGAGATACTAAAATTTTGAATTAAGAGAGCTTAAACAATTCTTTAATATTGAAATTATGTAAATACACTCATATTACATATATTTCATCAGTATCATATATTTCACTAAATCAGGTTAAAATAGACACTTATAAAAATAATGGCTGGTTCCTGGAGATTGACTTAGAGGGAGCTATTAGGTCCAGAAAATGGGTATGAAATGCAAAATGATGCTTACCATTTGCATCATACGAGATGTGGCTATTAAATAAATTTTATTTTAATTTTATACATAATCACTTATTGTCACCTTCAATGTACACTTTTTCTCTACCCCTACAATGCTCCATGCGAATTTTCCATTGTTGGAAACAGTACTGGAAGTCATCTTCTGTCAGCTCCTTCAGGACACGTGCCACTTTCTCTTTTACAGCTTCCACAGACTCAAATCTTGTCCCTTTTAATGCAGATTTCACCTTAGGGAACAGATAGAAGTCAAATGGAGCAAGATCTGGTGAATAAAGTGGATGTTCTAACACTGAGATGCTGTACTTGGCTAGGGACCTCTTGACAGATAACGTGGAATGAGCTGACAAATTGTCTTGGTGGAGAACCCATGATTTGTCGTTCCACATTTCGGGGCGTTTTTTCCTTACTCTTTGACGTAGTTTAGAAAGTACCTCAAGGTAGTAATATTGATTAATTGTTTGACCTTCAGGAACCCAGTGAAGGTACACAATCCCATTGATATCAAAAAAAAACAATCATCATTGCTTTAAATTTTGACTTGCTTATTCAAGCTTTTTTTGGCTCTCGGTGAAGTTCAGCTCTTCCAGTGCATGGATTGGCGCTTCATTTCCAGATTATATGTAAAAAACCACGTTTCATCACATGTTATTATAGTTTCCAAAAAATTTGGGTCATTTTCAATCGCGTACAAAGTATCAGTACAAACATTTTTGCAAGCTTCATTTCAAACATTTTAGAGCAGCACGTGTCCTGAAGGAGCTGTCAGAAGATGACTTCCAGCTCTGTTTCCAACAATGGAAAAGTCACATGGAGCGTTATCTGTCAAGAGGTTCCTAGCCAAGTACAGCATCTCAGTGAAAAACATCCACCTTATTCACCAGATCTTGAACCATGTGACTTCTACCTGTTCCGTAAGGTGAAATCTCCATTGAAAGGGACAAGATTTGAGTCTGGAAGCTGTAAAAGAGAAAGCGGCATGTGTCCTGAAGGAGCTGACAGAAGATGACTTCCAGCTCTGTTTCCAACAATGGAAAATTCGCATGGAGCGTTGTAGGGATAGAGAAGGAGAGTATATTGAAGGTGACAAGAAGTGATTATGTATAAAATACAAATTAAATTTTTTACGTCAGTCTCGTTATTAAATAGCCACAACTCGCATAAAAATTTTAATATTGAATGATATACAAATGAATAGGCTACATTATTTTTCAGTTTGTCATGTAATTCATTATTTTTTAACATAATTCAGTTGAGAGAGTGCTGTTATACTAAAACCTAATCAAATATTTCATCACAATGTGTTCAAATATATAAGTCTATTAGTAATATGTATTAGTTTAAACATAATGCTCGTGTCAGAAGTCAATTAATTAAATATTCTAATCAGTTGATTAGACATTTTCATTCATCAGCTAATTGAAATGAATTTTTTAATGAACTATTCTTGAGGAACTGTTTCTGTGATCCACCATTAAATTAAATACACTTTATAATTTTAATATAAAACATACTTTAATCTTTCTTTACAATTTTTTGACAAAATTCAAAAATTAATATTTTTTGGTCATTAATATTTTTAAATTAGCCTCCTTCTAGGTTACAGTGGTAGAATGCTAAATTGTGATAGACTGCAAAGCATGAGCCTCCTAGATTTATAGCCTTGTCAAGACCTGAACAAACTTTACACTATATCAAAGGCATTAGGCTAAATGTTTCACACCCAGCATGTATCTCAATTGCCAAGTATTTGATATGACTAAGTAATCATATAAAGTACCGTGCGTTCGGAAAGTCGCTGTGCACTGGAATTGTGACTATGGATTTATGAAAATATGTATAAAGAAACGACTAAGCATTTTGGAAAAAAATTTATTCAATACCTTAATTACATTGTTAAACCGTGATTACATTGTTTATAGAAGGTGTTCGAAATGACCTCCATTGGCATCAATACAGCATTGCACTCGTTTCATTTTGTTTGCAAACACCTTTCGCAACTGTATAAAACGTTATGCAACGTGTTTGGTGAACGAATAATTTCAAAGAATTTGTGGCCTGCAAGATCTCCTGATCTGACTCCCCCCGATTTCTTTTTATGGGGTGCGGCGAAACAAACTGTGTATCGGAACAGACCACACACGATTGACGAACTTAAAGCCGCAATAACGGCATACATTCAAGGAATCACTGTTCTTCAGTTGCGAAAGGTGTTTGCAAACAAAATGAAACGAGTGCAATGCTGTATTGATGCCAATGGAGGTCATTTCGAACACCTTCTATAAACAATGTAATCACGGTTTAACAATGTAATTAAGGTATTGAATAAATTTTTTTCCAAAATGCTTAGTCATTTCTTTATACATATTTTCATAAATCCATAGTCACAATTCCAGTGCACAGCGACTTTCCGAACGCACGGTATTTTTAGTTAAATATCATATAAAGAAAACAAATTAATATATTCGTAATTGATTATGTGTAATTACACATTTTTTCCAAAAAATAAATTTAAAGAAATTTAAAAATCCACCCATTGCTAGTATACGAGGAGTGGCTATTAAATAACAAGACTGACGTAAAAAAAATTATTTTTATTTTATACATAATCACTTATTGTCACCTTCAATATACACTCTTTCTCTAACCCTACAACGCTCCATGCGAATTTTCCATAGTTGGAAACAGTGCTGGAAGCCATCTTCTGTCAGCTCCTTCAGGATATGTGCCACTTTCTCTTTTACAGCTTCCACAGACTCAAATCTTGTCCCTTTTAATGCAGATTTCACCTTAGGGAACAGGTAGAAATCACATGGTGTGAGATCTGGTGAATAAGGTGGATGTTCTAACACTGAGATGCTGTACTTGGCTAGGAACCTCTTGACAGATAACGCGAAATGAGCTGGCGCATTGTCTAGGTGGAGAACCCATGATTTGTTGTTCCACATTTTGGGGCATTTTTTCCTTACTCTTTGGCATGGTTTAGAAAGTACCTCAAGATAGTATTATTGATTAATTATTTGACCTTCAGGAACTCAGTGAAGATACGCAATCCCATGGTTATAAAAAAAACAATCATCATTGCTTTAAATTTTGACTCGCTGATTCGAGCTTTTTTGGCTTCCGGTGAAGTTCGGCTTTTCCAGTGAATGGATTGGCGCTTCGTTTCTGGATCATAAGTAAAAAAGCACGTTTCATCACATGTTATTATCTTCTTGTTGTTCCCTAAGGTGAAATCTGCATTAAAAGGGACAAGACTTGAGTCTGTGGAAGCTGTAAAAGAGAAAGCGGCACGGGTCCTGAAGAAGCTGACAGGAGATGACTTCCAGCACAGTTTCCAACAATGGAAAATTCGTATGGAGCGGTACAGGGATAGAGAAGAAGTGTATATTGAAGGTGACAATAAGTGATTTTGAAAAAAATGAAAATAAAATATTTTACAACCTCAGTCTTGTTATTTAATAGCTGCACCATGTACATTGGAGGGTTTTTGTTGTACAATGGAGTCTATACAACTTTTAAAAAATCATACCCAAGAAATTGGGTACATTTTTATTGGCTACTAATGCAGTCATTACCATTATTTATTTGTATAATTCATTTACACACTGGTAAAGGATACATTTTTATAAAATCTAAATAAATTACATTTAATAATAATTTATAATGAAATATTTTAACAAAAACAGTAAATATAATATTTTCAAACAATAGTACAGAACAATATTGAATTTAGAGAATTTTAAGTAATTTAAGAGCCTACAAAAAGCAGTTAATTTCCAAGATCAAAGGTCATCTGATACTATTAATAAAATGTAGAAAAGAGTAACAAGACGATAAAATTTTATTTATTTAACAGTAAATAACACTAATATAATTAATATTTAATATTAATGAATTATTTAACAAAGAAATATATATTATTATTTTTTAGTTTTAACAAGTTATTGAGAGGTTATAACATCATTTATATACAATATTGATAATACACAAACGAGAAATGTTTTATACTAATGTATATAATTTCAATAATAATTATTAAAATATTTGAAATGTTAGTTCTGAATATATAAATTCTCATTTTTGTAATGAATGGTTCATTGCTATATACCTCTAACAAGTAAGAACTGAGAAACCTGTCTACAAACTTATTGGTACCATCACAGATAAATAGGCCTACTAAATAATAACATTATCTAAACTTCTTCTTCTTCTGCCTTTCAAGGATTAAGCATCTCTGCCTGTTCTGAGCCTTTCAAATCTGCCCATCTCTTTCTCAGGCCGAGATAAGGAAAGAATATAATCTAAACTTATGTACCTTTTCCATTATACCATTTTTGGTAAAAAAATCTGTATAAATTATATATTGCATTGCATTTTTTTCATTCTTTACATTTATTATATATTCTATTCACAATGTTAACAGACAAATAATTTAGTAATTTATTAAAAACAAATTAAAAACAAATTTATTTAATTTTATTTATTTATTTAGAAAGTAACACAGAGCAAGTTAATTTGTTTAGCAATCTAATTGCAGTACTCGTATGATGTTTTCATCAAAAAAATTTGTATTTAAATGCCCTGACCTACAGGTCCCAAATTTACATTTCAACCAAACCCTCTAACTTGCAACGAATTCAAGCATTCCAGTCAAAAACATTACGCCTTATAGCAAAAGCACCTCTTTACCTTAATAACAAAACCTTACATACAGATTTAAAAACACTACTTGTACAAAGTTCCATCGAATACCTATACACTTTCACGACAAGTCACACGAACAAACACGAGAACGCACTGGTGCGATCACTTTCCACCTTCCATTTACCTGATAATCCCGCTAGACGCCTCAAAAGATGCTGGAGTAGAGACCTGCTAATTTGATATACAATTTTCATTCTAGGCCTTCAGGCCAGCCCAGTCAGTCAGCTGGTAGTAAGTCCCTATTATTTGTTAAGTAACACCGGTTGGGCAAGTGACTTTGTATGGTGACCAGTTGACAGCAATAGCCCAGGAACTACTGGGGGTTCCTGTTCAAATTCCTTATTCACACCAAATAATACAGCAAAAGCAGCGATCAAATTGGGTAGTTGTCAAAAATGTACAGTTCCCAATAACAAATAAAAGCTAAAAGAAAAATTCATTCTTGGGGAGGCACCAATGGGGGGCCCTACCCCTCTCATGCCTATCATGTCTTTACATTAATATTATAATCATCACATTGGCTTGTTGTAAAATTTTACAATTGTAAATAAAGAATTAGAGAGGAAAAATAAATAGTTCTGTTTCTTATCACATGGTCAACCAATTAAATGACTGAATCATTTAAGAGCAGAAGAGGTAGAGGTATAAAAGACACTGATCAGAGTCATCTCCTCTGAAAGTAATGAATTTCATTATACAGCCAGACCCTGTGGTGAATGAAGTGAAGGTGTCATTTGCAGAGTGGAAAATATGTGTTCAGAGGGTTTGGCATGCAGATGAGCGTACTTTTCCACTCAGTGAGGAAGGCAATGGTATACCACCTCACTCTTCGTTTTACTTAGTAAAACCTCTACAGGTTCAAACCAGCTTTTTGGCTGATGACCTAAACAACAACAACAGGTTTCCTGCTATTGGTAACATTTACTAATCCTTATAATATTTTTTTCTTTTTTTTACATTTTGGGGGTGTCTGGACACCCTGGACCCCTCTTTATTTATGCCACTGATGGAAGAGTATCTAAAAAAAATTTAATACCTTGATCTTTTATTTTTTGAGACATTCAGGTTATTATATGAAAAATACTCTTCTAGGAATAAATGAAAAAAGCTCAATTTCTTAAGTTGTGTCAAAGCAAAATTACTTTGTTTTGGTTATCAATCATAAACACAAATCAATACACATATTTTTATACCAAAGTGTTCAAAACATTTAACCAGTTGTCTCATAAAACAAATCATAAGTGTTCATAAAACACTTGTTTGTCATAAGATTAAATGAAATGTAAAGTATTGTACTTTTTTATACGATTTCAAAAACCCCCTGCCATTTGTAATGCAAAGATTAATAAAAAGATCATTATGATGTAAAATTATAACATTGATGTATAACCAAACTCACTTTTTATAAAAACTCGAAAATTACAATTTAATTTATTTTTTGTTGTTTAATTAAAGTATTAGGTGTACTTTTTCACCCTGATAAGTTTTTTAATACTTGCTGTAATCAGCAATGACTACAAAAAATATAATTTAAAAAATTGTTACTCGTGTAATTTAAAAGAATTACATACTATTATATTACTTTCTCTTGCCTATATGAATATATAGGAAGGAAAGTATTGTTTTTATGTCGATTTTTCGAAATAAAGTTTTCACCGGATCTACACGTTTTCAGACCCCCTGAACCCAAAAAACATGTTTTTAGCGATTGGTCTGTGTGTGTATGTGTCTGTGTGTGTGTGTGTATGTGTGAACAGAATATCTCAAGAATGGAACATCGTACGAACTTGAAACTTGAAACTTAAGTTACATACCACTACTCTGGACCCGACACGAACATTTTCATGAAAATCGGTCAACCGGAAGAAGTTGTTTATTCGTGTCATTTTACACTTTTTTGCGATTTTCTCAAAAACTGATCCTATGATTTTTTTTAAAAATCGCCTCATCTACTTAATTGTTTATGCTCTACAGGATAGGGTAGGCGCCATGTCTGCTGAAATTTCTTGGTAAGGCTGTTTTCACGTAAAAAAAATGTTTATTTTAATATTGCGGCTTTACTGCAAAAATGTATATAATTAAAGTTGTAGAGAATTTTTAAATTCTACAACTTTTATTTCAAACATTTTTTCGTATAACTCTTAGTTTAGCGATAATTAGCAATTTTCTGTTTTTTTCTCACGAAAACGTGTGAAAATTTTATTTTTTTAAGATTTCGACCTTAGTATGCGTTTTACGACAAAAGTGTATATAATAAAATGTATAGGAAATTAAAAGATCTACAACTTTTATTTAGAGCATTTATTTGTACAGTGCCTAGTTTAGCGTGAAAGAGCGATGATTTTCCGTATTTTTAACTGAGGTCGATTTTCATTTAGCATCTTTCATATATATGAGTAAAATTAGGTTATGTTTATTGAGGTTAGATTTTTGTTTATTTCTAATGTTTTATTACTAATGTTAGGTTTATTGTTAATTATTTGCATTGGCAACAGAAAGTTGTGTGAGTGTTTCACACCAGATTTTTTTTTTGTATTGAACACTAGAAGTGGAGGAAACAGCATGATTGCCAAATTTAAAACACCGTGGTGATTGTGAGTAGCAGCCTATTTTATTTCCTCCACTGTTCCCCAAAGGAAACAAACAGTTATTACTGTTTTACATTCCTTATTTGTTTACGTTTCTATCTGTTCAATTTAGAATAATAAGCAACCACATGACACAAGGAGATGAGGATGATATATATTTATGACGTATATATGAGGTAGCCTATAGTCTTGCACAGACTCAGGTCAACAACTCCTGAGAGAGTATGGTTAATTGAACCCCAAAATCAATGTATACCGGAAACCACTGTCTAATATTCAAATCCGTACAAAAACAACTACAGTTCAGCCGTTCTTAGTTTGCTCCTACTGTCAACAAACAAAAGCCACCTACCACAGGGTGCACGTTAGAGTCTGCGACTTTACGGATGTCGTATTCCTATTAAGTTGACTATGTTTTGAATTATAAGTACTTAAAGTACTTAAAATATCAGTCATGATATGATGTAGGCCTAACAATTTAATTTATAAAAACACTTTTAAAATTATTTTGTATTTAAAGACTTTTGAAAGTATTTTGTTGTTACTTTTTAATCAGCGTGTACTCATTTTTATACCATGCGTTCTGAAAGTCGCTGTGCACCAAGTGACATGACAGGGAATAATTTCATGGCTAGGTTGGTAGCTCTGTGCTGTTCAATTGTTGCCGAACACGTCGGGGCCTGTCAGTCATTGAGTTGAAGTTGTATTATGTTTCATTTATTGCAGTTCTGTTGCACGTTTTTTGTTGTTGGACGCGATGGTTCTTTCAGTAGAGGAGCGCATTTTCCTCGTTGAATACGTATTTCGCGAAGGTGACAAGTACAGTGATTTAGTGAAGCGCAAATTTTCTGAAAAGTTTCCAGATTCAATTATTCCTCACCGTAATGCAGTACGAACACTGATAGAAAAATTTCGGGCAACTGGCTCTGTTGAGGACGCTGAACGTAGTGGTAGGCCCCCTAAGCTAGACGAACAAAAGCTGCTGGATATTTCTGATTCTATGGCACAAAGTCCAAAAAAATCAATGCGTAAGTTAGCACAACAGCATAATATCGGACTTGCTACCGCACATAAAGCTGTCAGACAAGAACTTAAACTATTCCCATACAAAGTGAGGTGTGTTCAAGAGCTGAAACCTTCAGATAATGACAAGAGACTAAATTATTGTCATTGGTTTCAACGTTTCATCAACCAAAATTCCGAAGACATCCTTGACGTAACGTTTTATACAGATGAAGCGTAGTTTCACTTGGGAGGGTATATAAGTTCACAAAATACTCGAGTATGGTCGACAACTAACCCTTGCGCTTTACATGAGCAGTCCTTACACGAAGCAAAAATTGGAGTCTGGGTTGCTGTGAGTAGAGCACGTATTGTTGGACCAATTTTTTTTTGCAAACACAATCAATAGTGAACGTTATTGTTCTGATATTTTAGAGAACTTTACGCATCAAATAACACAAGTGGAAATGAATAATGGTTGGTTCCAACAAGACGGGGCAACAGCACATACATCTAACATCTCAATGGCTTTCCTGCGCAACGTGTTTGGTGAACGAATAATTTCAAAGAATTTGTGGCCTGCAAGATCTCCTGATCTGACTCCCCCCGATTTCTTTTTATGGGGTGCGGCGAAACAAACTGTGTATCGGAACAGACCACACACGATTGACGAACTTAAAGCCGCAATAATGGCATACATTCAAGAAATCACTGTTCTTCAGTTGCGAAAGGTGTTTGCAAACAAAATGAAACGAGTGCAATGCTGTATTGATGCGCCAATGGAGGTCATTTCGAACACCTTCTATAAACAATGTAATCACAGTTTAACAATGTAATTAAGGTATTGAATAAATTTTTTTCCAAAATGCTTAGTCATTTCTTTATACATATTTTCATAAATCCATAGTCACAATTCCAGTGCACAGCGACTTTCCGAACGCACGGTATAATGCGCATGCTCATTGACGTCATTATTTGTTTACATTAGGAGAAAGGCTAAGAAAGGTTGGACTTTACCTTTACTGGGATTTGAACCTGGAACTTTCGTCTCCGAAATCAGCTGTGGGTTTTATTTACATTGGTAAGAGAAAGTCGTATGACCATTTCACATTAGATTTTGTGTTGCTTGTAATGGGAAAGAAGGAAAATACTAATCAGACATTTTTCCAATTAATATTTTTCCGTTTCACAATAAAACTGGTAATATGTTTTGCATTAAAAAAAACATAAAATTCTTGATAATTATTTAAACGAACTAGTTTTACAAAAATGCGTTAAAAATTACAGAGAATTTCTTTGTCGATATGTCGATTGGAGACAATTAAGTGGAAAAATTAAATGACAAGAGTTTAAAGGCTTCTCTATTTCTCTGAATCCTTATTGAGACGAGCAATTATTGCTTTTAGTAATAGATTTCTACAAATAAGACTTCATAATAAACTTTATAAAATTAATGTCTCTCGTTTACTATTTAAAAATTAGTCTACATTTGAAACATCTCATGTAAAATTATACAACCAGCATATTACCTCGCTTCGCGATTGTAGATATTTTATTTCATTTATGGATCATACAATAACGTGCATTAAAATACATACACTACCTACTATAACTTTCATTTTCCGTCATTCACTCGTGATTAAAAATTAGGTTTTGTTTTTCATTTTACATCGTTTCCAAATGGATTAAACATAGGTTATAATATTGTCAATTTACGTTGGCAAAAGAAAGTCGTGTGAGTGTTTACACCAGATTTTTATATTGTTAAAACGCGTACGATTCGATATTTAGAGTATCCCACGAGGAACCGACATACTTTACAGGCGTGTTCCTCTTATCAAAAGAATGAAAAACGTTCATATAAACATAGGTTCGGAAACACTTTGTTAGCGAGTTATAGCTGGCGAAAGATTTCTGCATGGGTTCAGAACCTACTCCTAAATCAAGCCAACCTGGAGGTCTAGGCCCAATTATATAGCTATATTATTAATTATATATTAAACATTATGAGTAAATTTGATGGTTTCTAACGGATTTTGACCCGATAAATTAAATAAAATAGGTTTTAGAACTTTATAAAAGTTTTCATGATTTTCAAAGTAAAATTGAAAAAGATGTTCTCTGAAAACAGTCTTTTTTAGCTTTGTTGTATAATTTGTTCGTTAAATTACCAATAAATGCATAAAATGTTTTAAACTATTTAAGTTTTCAAAATTAAATTCTCTAAAAATTTTAATACAACATTTCGGTTCCCTAGTGGTATTTCTAAGTTTTAACTTCGTAAGATATTCTGTTTTTAAAATTATTTTGTACACACACACACACACACACACACACACACACACACACAAACAGACGCCAATCGTTAAAACATGATTTTTGGGTTCAGGGGCCTGCAAACGTGTATTTCCGGTGAAACTCGATTTGGTAAAATCGATGTGAAAACAATACTTTCCTTCCCTATATATTTTTAATACAGTGAACGAAAAAGTAAAAAAAATATACAATTACTATACGCATGTCATATCCGACAATTTAAACAATATTACACAAATAAACACAATAAAGTATTGTAAATAAACTTGGTCTACAAGCGCTCAAAATTTTTTGGTGAAGTAGTTTTCAAAATATTAATTTTAATTTCTTTCGTGATTGTAACTAGTCTTAAGTCAATATTTTTTTAAAATCCTGAAGTAACTGACGATTGCAATTAAACAGAATCTGCCTCACTGCTGTAACTACCCAACTCTTATACTCTAACTATACCATTATGTAATATCAATAAATGCCCAAAACGGGCAGGTGGAGTGTTATTTTAATTGCACTCTATTTGTTTGGTCCAGGGCTAAAAAAAAATAGTTCTGTTTCTTATCACATAGTCAGCCACTTATATGACTGAACTATTTAAGAACAGAAGAGGTAGAGGTGTAAAAGACACTAGTCAGAGTTATCTCCTCTGAGAGTAATGAATTTCACTATGCAGCCAGACCCTGTGGTGAATGAAGTGAAGGTGTCATTTGCAGGGTGGAAAGTGGGTGCTTTTCGGAGGGCTTGGCATGCTGATAAGCATACTCTTTCAACTAAGTGAGGAAGGCATTGGTAAACCACCTAACTCCTCGTTTTTACTTAGTAAAACCTCTAGAGGTTCAAACCAGCCTTTCGGCTGTTGACCTAAACAACAATATCAATAGAAGCTTCCGTAATACGTCTTTGGACTCCTACACTGGTAAAGGACCGCCCATAACCGACAGGTGGAGTGTCAAACTATTTACACCCAATCTGTTCGTTGCAGGGCTAAAATAAATAGTTCTGTTTCTTATCACATGGTCAACCAATTATATGACTTTAAGAACAGAAGAGGTAAAGGTGTAAAAGACACTAATCAGAGATATCTTCTCTGAAAGTAATGAATTTCATTATACAGCCAGACCCTGTGGTGAATAAAGTGAAGGTGTCATTTGCAGAGTGGAAAATATGTGCTTTTCAGAGGGCCCGGCATGCTGATATGCGTACTTTTCCACTCAGTGAGGAAGGTAATGGAAAACTGCCTCACTCCTCGTTTTACTTAGTAAAACCTCTACAGGTTCAAACCAGCCTTTCGGCTGACGACCTAAACAACAACAACAACTGGTAAAGGGGTTACAGCAATTTGTATAGTGTACTTACTTTGTACACCCATACTTACTCTTGGTTAAAAACAAATGAGCAATAGACATAATCTTAACCAATATCTATTTTTACTTTCTCCTGCCTATATGAATATATAGGAAGAAAAGTATTGTTTTCATGTCGATTTTTCGAAATCGAGTTTTCACCGGATCTATACGTTTTCAGACCCCCTGAACCCAAAAAACATGTTTTTAGCGATTGGTCTGTGTGTGTGTGTGTGTGTGTGTGTGTGTGTGTGTGTGTGTGTGTGTGTGTGCGCGCGCGCGCTTGTGTGTATGTGTGTGTGCGTGAGTGTCTGTGTGTGTGTGTGTGTGTGTTGTGTGTGTGTGTGTGTGTTGTGTGTGTGTGTGTACAAAATATCTCAAGAACGGAACATCGTACGATCTTGAAACTTGAAACTTAAGTTACATACCACTACTGGACCCGACACGAACATTTTCATCAAAATCGGTCAACCGGAAGTAGTAGTTTATTCGTGTAATTTTTCACTTTTTTATGATTTTCTCAAAAACTGGTCCTACGATTTTTTTAAAAATCGCCTGGTTTACTAAATTTTTTATTCTCTACAAGATAGGGTAGGCGCCATGTTTGCTGAAATTCTTGGTGAGGGTGTTTTCTCGTAAGAACGTTGTTTTTTTAAGATTACGGCTTTAATATGCATTTTAGCGCAAAACTTTATATAATAAAAATTGTAGAAACTTTAAAATCCTATAACTTTTATTTCAAACAATTTTTTGTATAACGCTTAGTTTAGCGGTAATTTGCGATTTTCTGTTTTTTTTCTCACGAAAATGTGTAAAAAATTGATTTTTTTAAGATTTCGGCGTTAGTATGCATTTTACGACAAAAGTGTATATAATTAAATTTATAGAAAATTAAAAGATTTACAACTTTTATTTAGAGCATTTTTCTCTACAAAGCCTAGTTTAGAGAGAAAGAGTGATTTTCCGTATTTCTAAACCAAACTGAGGTTTATTTTCATTTTGCGTCTTTCACTCATGATTAAAATTAGGTTATGTTTGTTGAGGTTAGTTTTTTGTTTATTTCTTATGTTTTATTACTAATGTTAGGTTTATTGTTAATTATTTGCATTGGCAAGAGAAAGTTGTGTGAGTGTTTCACACCAGGTTTTTACTTTGATTGATGTATACGTATTACTTGAATATTAAAATAAATACTTTATAATCAGAATAGTCCAATCGCTTTTAGTTGATTAGATTGTATTATTCTCTGCAGTGTTTGCTTTTATAATTGTCAACACAAAATGTAATGCTGTTTATGTTATAGTGCAAGGAAATTCACCAGTTCAGTGCATAAGAGATTAAAACTTACTACAGTACCGGTAAATGATGAACGTGGTATATATAAACTAAAATAGGATTATAAAATTAACCACCATAACTTTACAAGAAACTAACTTAATTACTTAATTAGAATAACTTTACTTGTTGTTGTTTAGGTCAACAGCCGAAAGGCTGGTTTGAACCTCTAGAGGTTTTACTAAGTAAAACGAGGAGTGAGGTGGTTTACCATTGCCTTCCTCACTGAGTGGAAAAGTATGCTTATCAGCATGCCGGGCCCTCTGAAAAGCACATATTTTCCACTCTGTAAATGACACCTTCACTTCATTCACCACAGGGTCTGGCTGTACAATGAAATTCATTACTTTCAGAGAAGATAACTCTGATTAGTGTCTTTTACACCTCTACCTCTTCTGTTCTTAAATGATTCAGTCATTTAATTGACTGACCATGTGATAAGAAACAGAACTATTTATTTTAGCCCTGCAACAAACAGATTCAGTGTAAATAATTTGACACTCCACCTGTCTGTTATGGGCAGAACTTTACTTATAGTTCTATAAAGTTATTGCAGCTCCAGTTATTCTGCACGGAAGTGAAGCGTGGACAACAACAAAACCCAAGAGTGGAGAATCCAGATAGCCGAGATGAGATTTCTTCGAAGAATTAAGGAAAGTACACGCTTGGATAGAATAAGAAATGAGGACGTCAGAATTGGGTATTTACAACTTGAACGAAAAGATAAAGGATTATCGCCAAAGTTGGAGACAGCACATGGCAAGGATGTCGGATCACAGGATACCTATGCAGGCACACTGGTATGCTCCAGAAGGGAAAAGGGATGTCGGTAGACCTAAGAGAAGATGGAGATAGATGATATAGTTTGAGAGTTCGGAACAGGTTGTGGCTTAATCCTTGGTTGGAAGAAGAAGAACTTTACAAGAAATAAATTCATACCAAAATATTAAACACTGGTAACAGTTTAGAAGCTTAATTTTCTAACAACCAGTACTTGTGTTGGCTATTCGGAATAAGAGGCAGGAGGCAAGTAGAGGGAACGTGTAAAATGCAAGCTTCTATTAAAATTACATGTAGTAATTTCAATTAAAATTTATAGTAGCCAACAATTTACTTAAGATTTAATTCTAAATCTCTTATTTATTTTTTATTTTTTAAATTTTACTTGGCCTTTGGGCCAGCCCAGTCAGTCAACTGGTAGAAATTCGCTATCAATTGTTAAACAACAACGGTTGGGCAAGGAACTTAGTACGGTCACCAGCTGACAGCCATTCTCGAACAAACTTCCCTGAAGATCTATCTCTATTAAAAAAAAATTCATACCGAATCACGTCAAAAATACAGCGATAAAATTGGGTGGTTATCAATAAAGGACAGTTCCAGATAAAAAATTAAAGCTAAAAAAAATTTGTTTTATTTACCTGCGACTATTTTTATTTTTTAACGATAAACAAGAAAAGCCGTTCATTTTTTTAAATGAACTCCGCTTTTTTGAATGGTTTTGAAATTTACCGAGGTACACTTACTCTTATTCGAATGTTTAAAATTAACTGAATCAAACCTATAGCTACTCTTATTTTTAAGGGGAGATTGCACGATGGTTTTAACTCAAAATTTCAATTTCTGGTTTTTTTATCTTTTTCAATAGTTTAGGCCTAGATCTACCAGAAAAATATTAAATTATATCAAAAAAAATATTTTTTATGACAAAATTAAGTTTTTATCAGGTTTATACAGAAAAATTATCATGTTACGAAGAACTAATATTTTTTCATAATCTTATATAGCTTGTTCTAATGCAGAGAGAATTTTAGTTTTTAAAATATCTGCATCACGGTTTTTAATATTCTCAGCTGCTGATTCAGCTTTCTAAACAACTGTTGATGGGAAATTTACTTGTTTGTGTACATATGATTTTTGATTTGTGCCTTCTTGTTTTTTACCTTTTCCCGTAAATTTAGATTTTTAACACTAAGGTAAATTTTTCTCAGAAACCAATAAACTTACCAGGCTTAAATTTTTATCAGTTAATTATCTTGTATATCTACACATACCGACATTTTTACGTCTTCCTCAGAAGCTCCAAAAATTAGTATTACGCAAAATACGTGGAAAACAATTTTTAAAAATTCTATGTTATTCGTAATTTAAAAAAAAATGGTATGGTCCAAAGATTAAATTGAAAAAATGTCAGTAGCTCGAGAAGAAACCCGACACCTATAGTGTGTAAAGTTTCATTTCCCTATCGTTTACTAATCTTATGAAGAAAGTACCTAAAAATAGCAAATTTAACATTTGCGGGATACAAAGTACAGTCTCCCCTTAAGGGGGTAGTCAACTCAAGAAGATGATTTTTTTTTTAATTTTGATTGTTTTTTGCGTTTATTTGAAGTTTAAAATTTTCTGAAGTACAACATTTATTTACTTTGTTTGTACGTTGACAAAAAGTTATAAAAACATCTGTTTAATATAAAGTTCACTAGTAAGGCGAGTGAAATTATTCCTTCAACTTTTAAGTTTTCCGGAAATGCAGTTTTTGCACGATCGTACATTCTTGGGAATTAAATATTTTGGTTTGTATTGGAGATATTTGGACGATGTTTTTTTTTTCAAATGTTCATAATTTCTTGCTCTATTATCTGTGGAATGATTATTACAAAAACCTTAATAGGGATTTAGTTAAAAAATAATTGGTGAATACATAAAATAAATGTTTTTGAAAATATGGTTTTTCTTCAATAAATTTCTTATAAGAAAAAATACATTCAAGCGCATATAACAGATAATAGAGAGCAATTTTCTGTATTTTGTAGCACAAGATTCATGTTGATATCTTTCTTGGTTCCTGAGATATTTGATTCCCCGTAAAAGCCCGCATTTCCAACCTCTCCCTTATATTAGGGGCTGTAATTAATTTTTTGGCTTGGTTCAAATGGTAGATGAGTACTAGTAAATTACTCTTTCATTTAAAATAAATAATGATAAATTATAGCCAGAAGTTTTCATTTTCATTTTCTGGGTGGGTTGACTAGCCCTTTAAATAGAGTGGAAAGGTTGCTAGCCGCTTTAATTTTCTTTTTAGAATTGTGTTGTCGAGGAGTTACAATGCCTTAACATCAAACATATTGTAATATTTTTCAAATTATTTATTTATAATATCTGTTTTATAATAATATATTTATTAAGAGTACAGTAAGTTAACAAAGTACAAGTCGGGTCTGTAAGCCTAAGTAAACTATAATGAGGCGTGTGACTTTTAGACAGCAGTATCTTTAACCATAAATAAAATGGCAATTACTGATAACAATGTTAGTAAACAGTCAAGAAATAAGGCCATTGACCATTACGTAATAAATGGTATCTTCAGACGATAGGTGAAAAACATTGTTATGTAACTTTATTTTATTAATAAACAGATAAAGAACCCTGCCAGTGATACCCTACGTAGGCTATAGGCTACACTTCATCAATTATACAATATTAGTGTCTGTGATTTTCGAGTACCAAGAATTAATTTAACATAACAAGATATTATGCCTGTTTTCAACAGGAAAATTCCCATGAAAAAGTTATGTTACAAGAAATTCCGAATTTTTACAATAGATATGCCGCATAGCGTAATATTTTCTTTTTTAATTGCCACTAAGAAAGTACCTATATTAGAGCATTCGTTTAATACGTGGTTTTGCAATTTTATGGAGATTTTCATTAAGGGAAGACTGTACTTTGTACCCTGCCAATGTTAAATTTGCTATTTTTAGGTACATTTTTCACAGGATTGATAAACGATAAGGAAATGAAACTTTACTTACTTATAGATGTCGGGTTTTTCTAGCTATTGGCATTTTTTAAATTTAATCTGTTGAACCATAAAGTTAAAAACAGAATAACGAATAATATAAAATTTTTACAAATTTTTTTCAACGGTATTTTACATATTAATAATTTTTTCAGAATTTGAGGAAGTTATAAAAACGCCACAATATGTGCATACGCAAGATAAATAACTGGTAAAAATTTCAGTCTGTTAGGTTTAATGGTTTCCGAGAAAAATGTACCTTAATGTTACAAATTTAAATTTGTGGGAACAGGCAAAAAAACAAAAAGGCACAAATCAAAAACAAAATTTACAACACAAACAAGTGAATTTCCCATCAACAGTTGGTTAGAAAGATGAACCAATGGCTGAGAGTACTAAAAACAGTAGATAATGCAGATATTTTAAATGTAATAAAATTCCCTTTGCTCTTAAACGATCCGTATAAAATTATGAAAAATATTCGTTCTTGGTGACACAATAATTTTTCTGGGTAAATCTCCTAAAAACTTAATTTTTTTCATTAAAATACTATTTTCTCGCGTAATTTAAAGTTTCGTGGTTGAACTAGGTTTAAACAATTGAAAAACATAACAACCGAAAATCGAAATTTTCAGTTAAAAACATTACACAGTCTCACCTTAGTTACACTGTAGTCAATTTTTACTGATACAAGAATTTATAAAAAAAAGTTATGAAATTGTTTATGTAATTTAATGTATTTTAGGTTTTTTAAAGTCGCATTAATGGCATAGTAATTAACGACTACAGTGTGGCTTAATACATTAATATTTTTAGGAACTAGAAAGAAATAACCCACCGAGTTGGTATAGTCTAGTCTAGAGTTTAAATCGTTGCTGCGAGAAAGCTGTGTAAGTCGGTTTTCGAAGACGAAGGTTCCTAGTTCAAATTCTATTAAAGGAAGTTACTTTTACGGGTTTAAATACAAGAGAGTGGTTACCAGTGTACTTTGCCATCAAAGTACAAAAATATAAAAAAATCAAATCAAAGGATGGGGTTCAATTAATCATACTTTCTCTGGAATGGTCAGTCTGTGTCTGTACAAGACTACATCTCATTTACACGTCATGCATATCATCCTCATTTCACTGGGTCTTGGGGTTGCTTATTGTTCTGATTGAGCAGATTGTAACGTACACACATTAGGAATAAAAAAAGAACGGAATAAAAAAATGGGATCTCCCGTTTTGTATTTGACCATGCTAACCACTAAGACAAAAAGGCAACCATTTTAGTATTATCATTCACTATAAAGAGTAAAGTAATTTTTTAACCTGGTTTTACTCTAAATCATTAAATATCCATGTGAGAAAATAAAAAAAGACATCTAAAAAATTGAAGGCAATCTTTTACAGATGCTGAGTTATTTACTCGTAGAAAAGCGGATTTCCTATAACACCACAGTTGTAGCCTAACTATTATAATTACCCTACGTACACAATGTTAAATAAGTTTAAACATTCTATATTTAATAAAAAAAATTTTTTGACAAAGATTTTTCTCCATCTGGAAACCTTTTTATTTGCTCTGCGGACTTTAAAATGTAAAATGTTGAAATGGGATGGTGTATTATTATTGTTATGTACTATCACCACACTTTACGCCCTATGAAACAAACGCGTAAATGTTACAATGCCTACTATTAATAATGTAAGTAACGGTCAAATTTTGGATCTTACTGTACTTAATCATTCTCTATAACAAACGATCTAGAAAAAATAACCAACCAATTAAACAAGAGTATTAATTATAAAAAGTGGGTGTGACAACAAAATAAAAAGTTTATTTTTATTTTACATCAGATATTGAGGTAGATTATGATTCAGTCTAGGCTAGATCGATCAAAGGTCCAAATTGTAGGCTTAAACACATTTGATTTGTTTTGTTCCAAAGTCCATTATTATCCCCACCAATTAAAAATAAGGGAATTCTCCCTCTTTCTTTCCTGTTTGGTCTGTTATTCTAAATTGTCATCTTCAAAAAACAATAATAAAAATCGGTTGATCTGATTTTTTTCTATATTGTTGATCCGCATAGTTCTCTAAAAGAAATTTGAGTTATATAACCACACCAACACAAACACAGATAATCCACCATTACAATAAACAAGCGCATGTGACGTTAACTTTATCGCTTCAAACATTTATTTATAAATTATGTAGTCATTCCATCAATCGTTCTTAGTGGAAAAATGGCTAAGACATTTAAAAGCAAAAAAGACAGAGGGGTAAATAACACTAGAATTATATTCTCAACCAAGAAGAATTAATTTCAATACAAATTACCCCTATTAACCCTTTATAGGTCTTTGGTAAGTATACTTACCACTGGCAATAAGGTCGAGTATATTTAAGAATAAGCTATGCAGTTGAACGTTAGTGGAATTTTTATGGTGTTATACATGTTCTTTGGTAAGTAGGCTATCCAGATTTTGAAATTAGCGCGCGTGACCATTTGCTTTGTGAGTTACACGAATGTGGTAAGGATTCATATCAGCGTACACAACCGTGTTGTTTTCTTGTTACTTTTGTACAGTGCTTAGAAAATTCGAGTTTTCTTACGGGAAAGTAAGCATTCATACTAATATAAAGTTAAGATAATTTATTCTACACATTTTTTGTTATATAGTACTACAAGTTGTTTTAGTAAGCATTCTTACCATTAAACATTATGCGATTCTTATTTCAATAACGTTCCTTGGTAAGTACTTACCAGGGCTTATCATAAAAAAAGAAAATCTTACAGTTCTGGCACTAGAAATACATTATTCAAGTCCCTATAAAGCAAAATTTAACATTTTACAACATATATGTATATAATTTTCCCCATAGTACTGCCCTATACCTATGCCCAAAACGGGCAGGTGGAGTGTTATTTTAATTGCACTCTATCTGTTTGGTCCAGGGCTAAAAAAAATAGTTCTGTTTCTTATCACATAGTCAGCCACTTATATGACTGAACTATTTAAGAACAGAAGAGGTAGAGGTGTAAAAGACACTAGTCAGAGTTATCTCCTCTGAGAGTAATGAATTTCACTATGCAGCCAGACCCTGTGGTGAATGAAGCGAAGGTGTCATTTGCAGGGTGGAAAGTGAGTGCTTTTCGGAGGGCCTGGCATGCTGATAAGCATACTCTTTCAACTCAGTGAGGAAGGCAATGGTAAACCACCTTACTCCTCGTTTTTACTTAGTAAAACCTCTAGAGGTTCAAACCAGCCTTTCGGCTGTTGACCTAAACAACAACAACAGTACTGCCCTATAAAAGTTTAAACGAAGTGAAGGAGACGGATTCAGGAGGTTTCAACGTACGCAACAAATAGCCTAGACAAGCGATCAAAAGTTTCAAATTACAGTAATCCAAGTTTCCACGTTAACCAAGGTACAGTACTAGAGCCCGTTTAATTACCTTGCTGAATATTAAATTCAATCGAATGTATACTTAAAGCTGTAATCATTGGTTATTTTCAGTAACCATTCTTTTCATGCGTGTGTAGGGACATAAAGTTTCATCTTTCATTAACAGTGAATGATGTTCATAAAACAATGAATAATTAATAACACAATATTATAACAAGCGTTTGTTACCTCTGATTTCTAAACATTCCTTTTCCTCTCTTTCCCGGTATTTATCTTCCAAAACATTACACTTCATAACGTATCCGATACATTTCGCATAGCCTACGTAAGAATTAAATGAAGGCGCTGCTCGGTTAAGGTGAGAGCTGTACTTTGTATCCCGCCAATGTTAAATTTGCTACTTTTAGGTACATTTTCATAGTGTCGTGTTTCTTCTTGAGCTACTGACATTTTTTAAATTTAATCTTTGGGCTGTAAAATTTTCTTTTGAAATTATGAATAAAAATATTTATTAAAATTTAGTGGGAGAAGGAATAAGTGACATAACATGACCAAGTTCTTATCTGATAACTTCAGATATCTATCAGTCGATGGCGTTCTTAAAGAACGCCATCGACTGACTGATACCTGAATTTTTTTATTTGGTTTTAATAATTAAATAAAAACACATAATCTATATGAATCTTTTTATCAACGACATAAAATCCTTGAACTATAAATTCCTTCTCTACTTCCTTCCTGATCGTCTTTAAATGTTATTTTGTAAATGAAGGGAAGAAATTTTGCGTATCAGTTGGTTTGAATGAATAAAAATTCTGGTGTGAAAGTTTTGATAAAGTTGAATATATGGAAAGTAGCGTTAGAAAAGTAAGAGTCTGCATTAACTGACATTTTTAACGTCTGTGATGGAACATTCTGGATTTTAGCTAACACTAAATGTTTAAAATATCCATTAATTTGACCGGAATACTTGCGAATTGGCCTAAAAATCGATTTTTAGAAATTCTAAACTACCAAATTAAGTAGAGGGATAGGCAACTGGTAAACAGTGCCTACCACCAAATTATGTAGTGAAATATTCGCCCTAAGCAAGGCAATATTCACAATTTTAAATATACATTAAGTAGAAATAACAGCCTAGTCGTGCTTCACCAAACACTGAAATGAAAACACTGCTAGACTGATACTACAAGGGTATAGAGAATACCTCCATCACTTTGCTTAAAGAAAAACAGAAATATGGTTTAGCATAGTAAAACTATATTTAAATTCTCTGAATCTATGCAAAGCATAACCCAGAAAACTTACAGGTAGAGCTGAAACGCTGTTGTAATTAGTTGTTACCGAGTTAGAAAAATAAGTACGAGTACAATTATTTTAGTACAGTTACAATAGCTCACCTTTTTATATCCACGAAAAAAGTAAAAACTCACAAAATCATGAGTATTTGTATGAAATTACACCTTGAAACATGATTTCTTTTTCACGTGGGGACAAACTATTTTTATAGCAGTATGAAAGATATGAAGTCTGTATTTTCAGTAATTCAATAGCCTACAACGCACAGATGTTTACAGAAAATTAATATGCTGAGACAAGTTAATAATATTCGTTATTAATGTACTATTCACTTTTTTCTATTTACACTTAGCCTACATGTGTTGTAGTTCAACACCTATCCGCATATATTGCAAGGTAATTGAAATACAAAAATGCATTTATGCCATCGTTATTAAAAAATGAAAGACCATTCAAAAGGTTTTTCCTTGATTTATAATATTAATTCTGTAAACGTAAAGGATTCTCACATTATTAACAAAAAAAGATTTTTAAAAAAATTGGTGTGAAACACTCACATGACTTTATCTTGCCAATATAAATAATGAACCATGTAACCAATGTTTAATCATAAGTAAACTATGTAAAATGAAAAACATAACCTAATTTTAGACATGACTGAATCACGCAAAATTAAAATCAACCTCTGTAGAGCTTAAAAATACGGAAAATCAGTTATTGCTTCTAAACTAGGCTCTGTAGAGAAAAATGCTTAAAATAAAAGTATGGTTGGTTTATTTTCAATAACTTTGATCGTAAACTTTTACCATAAACCTTTATATACACTTTTTCGTAAAATTGATACTAAGGCCGCAATTTTAAAATATCCTATTTTTTACAGATTATCATGAAGAAAACAGAAAGTCACTAATTGCTGCTAATTTAAGCGTTGTAGAAAAATGTATGAAATAAAAATTGTAGTTTTTTAATGTTCTACAACTTTGATTACATACATGTTTGGTCTAAATTGCATAATAATGCCACAATCTTAAAAACCCAATATTTTATACGAGAGAAGTCTCCTCAAGAGTTTCAGCAGACATGGAGCTAACCCTATTTTGTTGAGCATGAGAAATGTAGTGAATAAGGTAATTTTAATAAAATTGTAAGAGCCGTTTTTGAGAAATTGCAAATGATTGAAAAATTGCAAATGATTGAAAAATTGCACGAATAAACTACTGGATTCCGGTTGACCAATTTTGATGAAAATGTTCGTGGCAGGTTTTCGTATGGTAGGCCTACGTAACTTAATTTTCAACTTCGTAGGATATTTCGTTCTTGAGACATTTTGTTCACACACACATACCAGTAACTAAAAACATGTTAGATTGGGTACAGATGGTCTCAAAACGTGCAAATCCGGTTAAAACTCGATTTAGAAAAATTGATATGAAAACAATACTTTCCTTGTCTAAAATATTCATATAGTGGTTTTTTTGTTTTTAATTCCTAATATGTACGTTGCAATCTGTTCAATTTAGAACAATAAGCAACCCCATGACCCAATGAGATGAGGATGATGTGTATGACGTGTAAATGAGGTGTAGTCTTGTGCAGACCCAGGTCGACCATTCCTGAGAGAGTATGGTTCATTAAACCCCAACCATCAAAGTACACCGGTAACCACTGTCTAGTATTCAAATCCGTATAAAAGTAACTACCTTTACTAGGATTTGAACCAGGAACCTTCGTCTCCGAAAATCAGCTGTTTAACAGCTGATTTTGGCGACGACTTTACCTCCAGACCAACCCGGTGGGTTTCCATATAGATGAAAAAGGTAAAAAGATACTTATCTTCATATAGTTCAAGACAAATTAATAAATCGATTTAGATATTAAAAACACAAATTTGTTGAACAGATTTGACTAATAGACCTTAATACAAGTAAACTTTCTCGTTGAATAAATTTTTCTTTTTGTGTGATAATGCCTAGATATGGCTTCGTGTAGGTATATGAAAACTAAACATTTAGAATTAAATATTAGGCTATTATTTAGTTGAAAAATAGTTAGTTGACTTATCTAAACCATGGAAATGCATAAAGTTTTGCTTGGGACATTAGTTTCAAGTACCTTTTTACTTACTCTTGCCTATATGAATATATAGGAAGGAAAGTATTGTTTTCATGTCGATTTTTCGAAATCGAGTTTTCACCGGATCTATACGTTTTCAGACCCCCTGAACCCAAAAAACATGTTTTTAGCGATTAGTCTGTGTGTGTGTCTGTGAGTGTGTGTGTGTGTATACAAAATATCTCAAGAACGGAACATTGTACGAACTTGAAACTTGAAACTTAAGTTACATACCACTACCGGACCCGACACGAACATTTTCATCAAAATCGGTCAACCGGAAGTAGTAGTTTATTCGTATAATTTTTCACTATTTTGCGATTTTCTCAAAAACTGGTCCTACGATTTTTTTAAAATCGCATCATTCACTCAGTTTTTTATTCTCTACAAGATAGGGTAGGCGCCATGTTTGCTGAAATTCTTGGTAAGGGTGTTTTTACGTAAAAAAGTGTTTTTTTAAGATTACGGCTTTAATATGCATTTTAGCGCAAAACTTTATATAATAAAAATTGTAAAAACTTTAAAATCCTACAACTTTTATTTCAAACATTTTTTTGTATAACGCTTAGTTTAGCGGTAATTAGCGTTTTTCTGTTTTTTTCTCACGAAAACGTGTGAAAAATCGATTTTTTTAAGATTTTGGCTTTAGTACGCATTTTACGACAAAAGTGTAGTATATAATAAAATTTATAGGAAATTAAAATGTCTACAACTTTTATTTAGAGAATTTTTCTCTACAGAGCTTAGTTAAGCGTGAAAGTGTGATTTTCCGTTTTTTAAGCCAAACTGAGTACGATTTTCATTTTGCGTCATTCACTCATGATTAAAATAAGGTTATGTTTTTTGAGGTTAGTTTTTTGTTTATTTCTAATGTTTTATGACGAATGTTACATTGTATTGTAATTATTTGCATCGGCAAGAGAAAGTTGTGTGAGTGTTTCACACCAGATTTTTTATCTTATATCGATAATTTAATAAGAGTAGGCCTACTGAGGTAGTATGACTACTATTCAACTCCTAAAGCAATAGTAGGCTATATGTGCGAGTATGTGCATCCGGTTTTCGGATAATATTTATAAACGTCATAGCAATGGCTTTACTAGGAAAATCTAATAATCTTTTCTTTCTTTCCTCCGAATTAAATTTATTTAAAAAAAATTATGTTTTAAAATTTCGTTTACATGGTATACAATAAAGACTATTTGATGACAGTTGCATAATATATGTTTCTAATTTTCCTTGTTATTATCCTGCAACTATACCTCTAGAACTTTTATTACATGTAACACATGTGCAACTATCATTATACAGACTCTTTTTTTTCTAAATGTATTATTCACACTTTACAAATTAATAAAGAACTTTTAAGAAAACCATTAAACTGTAGATCTACTCACGTATACAAAACCGTTTCGGAAATCTTGCAATTGTAAAAAGAGTTAATGTTAGTGTTCACAAAACCTTAAAAATATATCTGTGTTTTCACCAAGAAGATAATTAAATGAGAACTTAATATAATATTACTGATAAATAACAGAAAGAAGAAGCAAACAAAAATAATTATGTACTGCTGTCTATAACTTGATGGCCTCCCGCAGAGGGGAGCAATATGCGGATTGTAAAACCATTTCAGAAAACTATCAATTTTTTTTAAGTTACTGAAACTTGTTGGAAATGACGTATTTTTACAACACAAAGTATTTAGCATGTTTTTTCTATAAAATTATTTCGAAAAACACACACTTAATGAGATAATGTATAATTTAGTAAAAGTTTTGTTTTTGAAGAAAAACCCGTATTTTTTTCCAAATACACGTCATTGTTCAACAACTGTTCCACGGATTAACATAAACTTTTGCAGGTTAGTTCAGTAATAATTATGAAAAACGATAATACAATAAAATTTAACAGAAGATCAATACTTTTTAAGTTACAAGGTATTTTCATAAATAAATTTTGTAAAATCGCGAAACACGACAAATAAAAAAGTCATATATATATAAGTGTATATATATTTAGTCTTTAAATAAAAAAGTCAGCATGTGAGAACCTTTTCTGTCTTTAAAGATATCTGTACAACACACCTCAGAGTATTACATCAAGATACATTATTCATTGGATTTATTGACGTGGTCTTCGACTTAATGTGTGGGAACGTGAGCTCTTCATCCTGAAGATGTCTCCGAGTGAGACGAAAGAAATCTTGGTGTAACATTCTGCGGTGAGGGTTATACATAATTTTTGTTTGGCTGTTTTTTCTGTCATTTATTACATACAAACAATAGAAATAATCTTTAACAAAATAATGTTACTAATATAATCTATAAATTTGCGATTTTAGCCTAATCATTAGTTACAATTTCTTGTAAGTTCTGTAAAATTCTGTAGGCCATACCTGAATAACTGTACGTAGATGTAGGGATTCTCAGCCCTCAGTTATGGGTAATCTACAACGGTTTTTAATCAGAATTACTAAGGACAGTTTGTTAACGTTTCTTCAAACGTTCCTCAAGGATGTTTACATCACTTACTTAAGTGAAACAATCCATCAAACACACCAGCGAATAAAAGAAATATAGCCGGCCGCATTGGCGCAGATGGTAACGTGCTCGCCTCTCATCATGCGGTCCTGGGTTCGAATCCCACTCAGGCAGGGCATATTTGTTATACGTTACAAAAAAATCATTTCATTCTCCATTGTACAATAGTTACACCCCAACGTCGTCGCTAATGACCGTTGTAGTTGATGCGACGTTAAATAAATAAATTTAAGAAAAAAATAAATATTAGAAACAATCTAATACGCGATCTGAACTATTCACAATTATTAGGCAATCCTAATCATCGGCTCCGCAGAAGGTAGAGCTGAGATTTCGGATAGTAGGCCATATTTTATTGAAATTTGATTTGACCACAGTAAACACAAATTGTTAACAAAATAATTTATTATTTTAAGACTTTAACATTTAATATTATATTCATATATCATCAAATTTTGTATCATTTCAATGTTTAGTCAAAACATTGAGTGTTATAGACCTCACATTAAATCACGAGGATCCTGAAAATGAATAGTGTTCTTTTAAAAAGTGTAAAAATAGTATAAAATAAACTGTAAACTGTCAGCATATTTACTGGTCGTGAACAATTGTAAATTTTAATAAATAAAATGAAATATAAAAAAGTGCAGTCTTTCAAGAAAAAACTCTGAACCTTCCAAAACACGAGAATCAGTGATTAAACTAATTTACTGTACTAATATTTCTAAAAACATATTTATGGTGAAATAAACTACAAAAACGGCAATAAATTTAACATTAAAAATTTGAAACCCACCTTGTTGGTCTAGAGGTAAAGACGAAGGTTCCTGGTTCAAATCCTAGTAAAAGGTAGTTACTTTTATTCGGATTTGAATACTAGACAGTGGTTACCGGTGTACTTTGATGGTTGGGGTTCAATTAACCATACTCTCCCAGGAATGGTCGGGCTGGGTCTGTACAAGACTACACCTCATTTACACGTCATACACATCATCCTCATCTCATTGGGTCATGGGGTTGCTTATTGTTCTGAATTGAACAGATTGCAACGTACACAAAATTAGGAATTAAAAAAAAAAATTTGAATTAAACTGTTTAGAATGTCGTTAGCGAAAATATATAAAATTAATAAACTAATATTAATAAAATTTTAGTTCTGAGTAGTTCTTATAATGATAAAATACCAGTAATAAATTTTATTTACTTACTAGAGTAGCGTTGTAATTAAATTAAAAGGTTACTTAAATATTAAAATTTATGTTTAAATTATATTAAATGTATTTATTATTATGTAAGTAATATAATTCATACAAATTAATTTTAAAAAAAAATAACATGTAGATAAACTTACTTGTAAACAATCCCATATCTTCAGTTAACTCTAAACCTGAAGGAAAGAAATTTTCTCCAGTTTTAAATGTATAAGCCGTGGCACTCATAAGCACTGATATTATTCACAATATTATAAGAAAATAAAAACAAAAAGACTTTGATCAATTGGCAAAGATCATATCGCGCACTATAATAGAAAAATTAAGTAATTCACTGTTGCATGTTGGATCAAGAAATACCGGTGAGTTCACGAATTGTTTGTTCATTAATTTTCTTTTTATTTAATTTCTTACCCCTACCACTCCGTACTGAAAGGGGTAGTAATATGATATTTAGTGGTGGGGAAGTAAAGATAAACAATATTAATTTAAAGCCTAACTCTTCTCAGTTTTCTTCAATAGTAAATTGATTTACATACGTATATAAATTGAAATAAGGTAAATATTAATTCTTATTGTTATAGATCTGCAGGACAAGCAATAAATCAATGAGTATTTCAAAGAGAGAGAGAGAAAAAGAGAAATCATAAGAAAATGTCATGAGTAATAGCTTATCTAGTGAGTCACAAGGATAAGGTTTCTGTCAATTATCCCGTACAATTTCTTTTATTTCCCAATTATAGGTCTATAATCTATTAAAAGTATTATAATCATTGTTATTATTAGTTTGCGATTGTTTCGTTACATATTCTTCCATTTTAAAACATGTCCAAATTTATGAGAATTGGTGATTGTTTAGACAGTCAACTAATTTGTTTGCATAAACTAGAAATATTTCCAAAAATAATATATTGTATTATCATATCATAAATAATTTTATCTATAAATTTTATTTATAAATGAAATTTACTTAACGTCTAGTTCGTTGATTTTATTATCTTTTCATGTTCGTTTTTACCAACCCACCGTTTTAAACCATCGTTTTAGACCAACCCACCGGGTTGGTCTAGAGGTAAAGTCGTCGCCAAAATCAGCTGTTTAACAGCTGATATTCGGAGACGAAAATTTATGATTCAAATCCTAGTAAAGGTAGTTACTTTTATACGGATTTGAATGCTAGACAGTGGCTACCGGTGTACTTTGATGGTTGGGGTTCAATTAACCATACTCTCTCAGGAATGGTCGACCTGAGTCTGTACAAGACTACACCTCATTTACTCGTCATACACATCATCCTCATCTCATTGGGTCATGGGGTTGCTTATTGTTCTGAATTGAACAGATTGCAACGTACACACATTAGGAATAAAAAAATAATAATATTAATGTTCGTTTTTAATTAACTTATTTCTTATAAATTTTTCATATTTAAAAAAAAATTAATTTCCTGTAATTAGCTTGGTCATTAGTGATCACTTTGGGTAATGGAATTATGCGTTTTGCCGTGATAAATTTCAAGACTAAACAAAATTGAATGCGAGAACTTTCGTAGGTATATAGCCTGGCACATTAAACATCACGTTAGAGAAAGTGTTGTAAAAATAAGTTGCATCTATATTTTGATCTCTATTAAAAAATACTTTAGAAACTTTTTGAAAAAGCTCTATTCTTATAAATTTAAAAAAGGTTTTTTTTGGTTTTACGTCTGACTGTTTTGCAATTTCTGCTAATGCAGATAGGTAAAAGAGAAGGGATTATAAAGTAACCCAAGTATAAAAATTTAATTTGTTATTAGTTTTGTTTTTTCACCTGTACGTAGACTAATATTAATACCTGTAAATATGAAATTTGTCTATTTCGCTGTGTTAAATGTTTTCAAAATTACAAAAAAGCCGACACGCAGGAATTTGGAAAATTTTTACTTAGGAATTCATAAGTTTATTACGTCTAATTTTAAAAAATTTAAAGAAATTCAATAAGTTTGTTTATGGGCATCTGACAAAATTCCTTTATTAAAGTCAATCCGTAAAGATCTTCCAGGAAACTTCAGGTATTATTATCATAATAGTCTTACAAAAGATTCCTATAATCATACAAATTCAATATTTTGCAGCATAAATAAAAAACACATTAATCTAATCTTTTTAGTCATTAGTAACTGCAATTAGTTATGGAAGAGGAGGTTTTAAGATACAAATATTTTTGAAAACCCAGATCGATAATCGAAACCGGGGTCTTCCACTTTGCAGTACATCGCAAAATGGCCGCTCGTATAATTTTACACGAGGTTTTTACTGCTTTACGGCCAACTGTTTTGGACATTAATGCCAATGCAATCCACCGGGTTTATCTAGTGGTAAAGTCATCGCCGCGAGTCAGCTGTTTAACAGCTGACTTTCGGAGACGAAGATTCCGTGGTTCAAATCCTAGTAAAGGTTCACTTTTCCACGGAAATAGTACTAGACATTGGTTAACGGTTTACTTTGATATTTGGGGTTCAATCAACCATACTCTTTCAGGAATGGTGCATGACTGTACAAGATTAAAACTCATTTACTCATCATACATCTCATTGAGCCATGGGGTTGTTTGTTGTTCTTAAATTGAACAGATTGCAATGAGCACATATTAGGTGTTAAAAAAGACAATGCAGACGAAAACAATCGCACGAAGTAAATAGGATAAATATTTTATTTACCTCAATAATGGAAACGGAAAAGCCTAATAAACGGAAAACCTAATAATGGAATAATGGAAGCGGAAAAGTTTTCAGTCCCGTCCGAATAGTCATACAAATGTACCTAGGCACGTCTTTGGAAATATTTCTTAACTTTTTTATACGGCTTGTAGTTAGATATTTCCATCCTTTTGTATACTAGAGACAAATACATGTCTGCAATTTTTCTCAGTTGAATCTCGTTGAAAGTGAATTTTTTTTAAAAACGAAGTACTACTGTATTAGGAACATCTTCATTCACTGAATTTTGATAACAGACTCCCCCGCCCAATAATGAGGTATTAAAATTTTGAAAAAAAAAGAAAATTCAAGTATTTTTTAGGTGTTACAATGAATGTAAACAAATAACTTTGTAATTGAAACTTTGTATATACCAGTACTAAAGTACTTGAAATAAGTTTATTACGTACTTGTAATTATCACTTAATACTCAGCTTTCTTTTTTGTTTCATAAATAGAAGATCTTACTCTTATCACTGACAAACTTAATCAGCACTTTATCAGCTTGACAGACACTTTCAAGTTACTTAGTTATATTTTGTTATTTCACTGATCGTCACGTGCGCTCAAGTATTTATACTTAACTGATTTTTTTAAGGTTATCTAAATCAAATCCTGTATTCTTTTATCAGCTATATTTTTAAAATTTTTGTAAAAATACGTAATCCCGAATGATGTGTTAATTTTCCTAAAATGGTAATGCATATCATAAAATTATATATTTTTTTTGTAAAACAGCACCGCACCTATCCCCCTATACTTCAATCTTATTTATTATTAATGTACAGTAAAGTAGTTTCCTTAAAGCAGTGATGCCGTTTAAACATAGATAATTAGGTATTTGCCTGACAGTAGGAAAATAATTCTATTAAACATAATATAATAATATATAATTATATTAAACATATGGTGGAAGGACAGTGGCGGTTAATCCCAAACAAAGACATCTACAAGCTAATCACCTCACTAACAGACAACTTCAGAAGGAAAAGAATATCATTCCTAGGACACCTACTCAGAACAGAAAACTCCAGACTTGTGAACCGGTTGATCAGCCATTTTTGGGATAAGGTGTCGAGACCTAAGTGGCTGAAAAATGTACAGCAAGATATGGAGGAACTTAAGATCACTAAACAGGACCTACTGACGAAATCAACAGAGTACGACCAACTGGTCAAGGCTAACATGATAACATTTGCACCAAAACCCATCCACAAGAGTATACAACAGGGTGTTTACCGATGAAGACCGGAGACAAAGATCGGAGCGTCTTAAGAAAGTGTGGGCCAATCGAAAGGAAGGCGGTCTCAAGAGGGGTTGCTTCTTAAAGAAACCCAACCCTGGAACAAACCTGAATTTGAGCTGAAGTGATCCTATGGGGTCTCAAAAGTTAAAAAAAACAACATAATATAAAAGAAGCGTATCGTTTCTACGTTAAATAACCTACTACAGATATGTACAAACTAAACAGTGGAATGTTTTAAAATGTTACCTATGTTTCCTCTTTTGTTTCTATAAAATGTTTTTGCAGAAACACTTTCGAATAAACCTGATATCTGTGGGTAATTGAATACCTTAGAATATAGAGTGTTTCAAAAAGAATGATCTCGCTTTTAGATGACACGAAAGTAGTTTTTTTATCATCAGTCTCTCGACTGGTTTGACACAGTTATTAAAGCTGTTCTTTCTTCCGAAAATCGTTTCATATCTACATACCTGCAACATACTACATCTTTTGTGATCTACCAGTTTCTTTTAAACTCCTAACATTCAAAATTCCTACTCGAAGTATGAAGCTCTGTGTAAAGCACAGTCCAACCAAGAATTTTGAATTTGGTAATCAAAAATGTTTCATCTAATTATGTATCCAATCAGAGTTTTAACCAATCAATTATTTAAATGTCGTTCATTTTTGTTCAAATCGTGATTGGTTAATGAAATTAATTATAAACTGTGAGTTTTTGTAGGAAATAAAACAATCTACTATAATTTCTCTTGTCTAATGACTCAGAATAAAATATGGTCTACATTTATGCAGCCTAATGTATGGCTAATAAAATGAATGTAGCATATCAGTATGATTCATTTTGTTGCAGTATTGATGTAAATACAAATACACATACGAATTTGTGCTGATGGTATTGTTTTTTAATGAAATCACGCATGTTACCGGAATCAATGACTAATTATCTCAAAGATAACCAAAAAATTAAACACTACAATAGTAATATTTCACTATTACCAATGTCACTTATTTATAAAATAGTCATTAATTGATTATAAGAATTAAAAACGTTTAATTCAGAGAAAAAAAGTATTATAATAGTGTATCGAGTCTTGTAAACACATTATGACTAAAAAGGATAATTAAACAATTAAAAATTGTAAATAACTGAATCTTGCTGGAAAATCCTGATTTTAAATGAATAGTAGTCCTGGATTTCAAAAATTATTGCAACAACTTAAATTCGTTAAAAAATTTTTAGACGTACAAAAATATATGTACTATCTTATTTAAAAACCTCCTTTTTTCTAGTACAGTAAACAGTCTTACATTTTTCTTGTAGAAATCTTTAGTTGCGTATATTTACTATACTTAAAAATTTACTAGGGCCTACAGGTAAATTTACATTTTTATACTTTAGCAGGTAACATAAGAAAGATGTTATAAATGCTAAACAATATTGTTTAAAAATAATTAATGCAACGAACCCCACCCATGGCTCGACATGTAACGTACAATCTGTTCAATTTAATAACAATAAGTAGCCCCATGACCCAATGAGATGAGGACGATGTGTATGACGTTTTAAATGAGGAGTATTCTTGTATAGATTCAGACACCATTCAAAAGAAAGTACGATTATTTGAACCCCAACCATCAAAATACACCGGTAACCACTATCTAGTATTCAAATTTGTATAAAAATAACTACCTTTATTAGGATTTGAATCAGTCTTTTAAGGAGAGACTGTACTTTGTATCACGACAATGTAAATTTGCTATTTTTAGGTACATTTTTAATAGGATTGGTAAAAGATAAATGAATGAAACTTTACACACTTTTAGTTGTCGGATTTCTCTACCTACTCGCAGTTTTTTTCAATTTAATCTGTAAGCCCATAAAGTTAAAAACAAATTAACGAGTAACATAAAATATTTACAAATTTCTTTATACGTTTTTTGCATATTAGTAATTGTTGAAGCATCTAAGGAAGTCATTAAAATGTCGATATTTGTACATGTAAAAAATGAATAACTGGTAAAAAATTCAGCCAGCTAGGTTTAATGGGTTCCGAGAAAAATGTACCTAAATTTTAAAATCTAAATTTACGGGAACAGCCATAAAGTAAAAAGGAACAAATCAAAAAGAAATTGTACACCAACAAGTAACTTTCCCATCAACAGTTGGTTAGAAAGCTGTACTAACAGCTGAGAATATCAAAACCTGTAACGCAGATAGTTAAAAAAAAACTAAAATTCCCTTTGCTCTAAAACGATTGTTATAAAATTATGAAAAATATTGTGAAATGATAATTTTTCTGGACATGGCTGCAAAAACTTAATTTTTTCATTAACCCTTTATAGAGCAGTACTATGGGGAGAAACATACATGTTGCAAAATATTAAATTATGTCTAATAGGGACTTAAATAATGTATTTCTAGTGACAGAACAGCAAGATATTTTTTTATGTCAAGCCCTGGTATACTTAATAAGGAACGTTTATTGAAATGGGAATCACATAATATTTAGTGGTAGGAATGCTTATTAAAACAACTTGTAGTCCTATATAACAGAAAAATGAGTAGAATAACTTATCTCAACTTTATAAATAAGCATGAATGCTTGCTTTCCCATAAAAAACTCGAATTTTTTAAGCACTGTACAACAAAACAACACGGTTGCGTACGCTGTTATGAATCCTTACCAGATTCGTGTAACTCATGAAGCAAATGGTCGCTGTGCACTAATTTAAAAATGTGGATAGCCTACTTACCAGAGAACATCTATAAAACCATAAAGTGCCAATAGGGTTCAACTGCATAGCTTATTCGTTAAAAAATCGACCTTACTGCCAGTGGTACCAAAGGGTTAAAATGATATTTTGACGTTATTTAATGTTTTTCTTGTAGATATAAGTCTGAACTATTGAAAAACATAAAAATCTGGTGTGAAACACTCACACAACTTTCTCTTGCCAATGCAAATAATTAACAATAAACCTAACATTAGTATTAAAACATTAGAAATGAACAAAAACTAACCTCAAAAACATAACCTTATTTTAATCATGAGTGGAAGACGCAAAATGAAAATCGAACTCAATTTGGCTTAAAAAAAACGGAAAATCACACTTTCACGCTAAACTAGGCTCTGTAGAGAAAAATTCTCTAAACAAAAGTTGTAGATCTTTTAATTTTCTATAACTTTTATTATATACACTTTTGTCGTAAAATGCATACTAAGACCGAAATGTTAAAAAAATCGATTTTTCTCACGTTTTCGTGAGAAAAAAACAGAAAATCGCAAATTACCGCTAAACTAAGCGTCATACAAAAAAATGTTTGAAAGTTGTAGGTTTTTAAATTCTCTACAACTTTTATTATATAAGTTTTTGCGCTAAAATTTATATTAAAGCCGTAATCTTAAAAAAACAACGTTTTTACGTGAAAACAGCCTCACCGAGAATTTCAGCAGACATGGCGCCTACCCTATCTTGTAGAGAATAAAAAATTGAGTAAAATAGGCGGTTTAAAAAAAATCGTAGGACCAGTTTTTGAGAAAATCGCAAAAAACTGAAAAATTATACGAATAAACTACTACTTCCGGTTGACCGATTTTGATGAAAATGTTCGTGTCGCGTCCGGTAGTGGTATGTAACTTAAGTTTCAAGTTTCAAGTTCGTACGATGTTCCGTTCTTGAGATATTCTGTTCACACACACACACACAGACACACAGACACACACACAGACACACAGACACACAGACACACACACAGACCAATCGCTAAAAACATGTTTTTTGGATTCAGGGGGTCTGAAAACGTATAGATCCGGTGAAAACTCGATTTCGAAAAATCGACATGAAAACAATACTTTCCTTCCTATATATTCATATAGGCAAGAGAAAGTAAAAACCGAAAATTGAAATTTTCAGTGAAAACCATCATACAGTCTAACCTTAATATAATACTAAGTTATTTAATAAATCAAAACCAACTTTAAAATTCCTAAAAGTAAAAACACAAAATTCCCTATTTACAGATGAAGAAAGAAGGAAAATATCGGAAAGGGTTAAAGAATACTAGAGAAAAAAGAAATTTTAATGAGCTGAAGTAACATGACTAGAAAGGTCCCATGTTGACCATAAAAAAAGAAAAAAATTAAAAACAATATAGTAATGACCAAAACAAAGCGAAAAAGAATTTGATTTAAGTAAGTTAATAAGGTAAACAAATTTTTAGACACAAAACTTACACACTACAAAACAGATATAGTAATGACCAAAACAAAGCGAAAAAGAATTTGATTTAAGTAAGTTAATAAGGTAAACAAATTTTTAGACACAAAACTTACACACTACAAAACTCATCGCGAATAAAGAACTAAGTAAAAGTAATCACTTCACTCAACAATAAAAATATGCACGTCCATTTAATGTCCCTACACTAAACACAATACGGCAGCAATATCACTTATCGAACACTTACTAGTACAGATTACTTTAACGATAGAAATCACATAAAACGCTAACATCATTGAAAATATTACATAGAAAACTACAACAAAAATTATAAAAACTACTAATGTAACTTAATGATTCCAGTTTGGCTTGACCTTCTATTAATTACCGTACAATTATTAAATAACAGTTTTAACTTTCTCTTACCCTATATTAATAAAATACGGAAGGAAAGTATTGTTTTCATATCAACTTTTTACCAAAAAATACACATTTCAGGCCCCCTGAACCCAAAAACATGTTTTGAGCGATTGGTTCGTGCGTGTGTTTGAACCAAGTATCTCAAGACTGGAATACCGCATGAAATTGAAATTTGGAATTTAAGTTAGGTACCACAAGAGTATTTAACACGAAAAGTTTCATCAAAATCGGTCAAACGAATATATAGTAGTGGTGAAAAGTAGTTCGTGCGATTTTTAACTTTTTTGCGATTTTCTCAAAAACGGCTCCAACAATTTTTTTAAAAATTGCCTTTTTTACTACATTTTTTATGATCTACAAGATAGGGTAAGCGGTAGCTATGTCTGCTGAAATTTTTGAGGTAGTTGTGCTCTCGTGGTAAAAAATGGTTTTAACTACGAATAATTTTCCATAATAATAATAATTATACAAACCGGGATTTTCCGCTATGCAGCCTAGCACGCTAACCACTGCCCTACGGAAGCGGATGATAATATAGTTCATTTTTTGTGAAATTAATATTTTTGTAGCTTTTTATTATTATCGGGAATGTTTTTTTTTATCTTTAAATAATTACTCAATTTGACTCCTACTTATTACTTTGCTTATTTTCATTTTTGCTTAAATTTTAAAAGGTACTATACGCAGCGTCGTTTGTTCATGAATGATTGTCAGCTGGTTACCATACGAAGTCGCTTGCCCAACCGAGGGTATTTTACAAATTGAAAAAGAGACTTTCTTTCAACTGATTGATCACAAAATGAGGCCCGTTTTTACGACATATAACTTGACGCTCGGGACCAAATTACGCCTCCTGGATTGTTATGTATACTCAGTACTTATGTATGGGGTGGAAATGTGAACCCTTAATAAAACAATTACTTAAAGATTTAAGTGTTTGAACTGTGGCTCTACCAAAAATGTTTGAAGATACCGTGGACGCAGAGGATGACGAACTTGAAAGTATTGCGAAGAATCAACAGAAACTTGTCAACGCAATTAAATTCTAAAACTGTCATACTTATGCCACATTATGATAAATAAAAACGATACATATTCCTTCAGCAAATACTTGAGGACAAGTTGATAAGAGTTCGGTAGAACTATTCGGAGTTGCAACGAATTAGGTTCAGATGGTGATGATGTTGCCAACATTCGGAATCGGATTGCCACTTAAAGAAAAAAAACAGACTAGGCTGCCCTGATGACCAAAATAAATATTAATTAACACTTTTAAATCGTTCGGTGTTAAGGGGAGATGGCACGATGGTTTTTACTCAATTTTTGGTTTTTTATCTTTTTCAATAGTGTAGGCCTAGATCTGCCAGAAAAACCATTAAACTACGCCAAAAAAATAAATTTTTTATGAAAAAATTAGGTTTTTATCAAGTTTACACATAAAATTTATCATGTTACCAAGAAAGAATATTTTTCAAAATGTTATACTGCTCGTTTTAGTGTAAAGAGAATTTTAGTTTTTAAAATATCTGCATCACGTTTTTAATATTCTCAGCTGTTGGTTCAGCTTTCTAAACAACTGTTGATGGGAAATTTACTTGTTTTTGTACATTTTATTTTTGATTTGTGTCTTCTCGTTTCTTGCGTTTACCCTTAAATTTAGATTTTTAACTCGAGGTACATTTTTTTCAGAAACCAATAAACCTACCTGGCTGAGATTTCACCAGTTAATTATCTTGTATAGCCACATATACCGACATTTTTATGACTTCCTCAGGTGCTCCAAAAATTAATAATACGCAAAAAAACGTAGAAAACAATTTATAAAAATTTTATCTTATTCGTAATATTTAAAAAAAATGGTATGGTCCAAAGATTTAATTGGAAAAAATGTCAGTAGTTCGAGAAGAAACCCGACACCTATGGTGTGTAAAGTTTATTTTCCCTATGTTTTACTAATCCTATGAAAAATGTACCTAATACTTAATAGCAAATTTAACATTAGAGGGATACAAAGTACAGTCTTCCCTTAAGACTAACTCTCTGGATTCTTTTAATTCTCTGAATCATCATCGTTACAACCGCATATAGTCAAACTTTTTGTAATTTTTCGTAAAAATTAATATTTTAAGTGAGTTTAGATAGTAGTTACTTCTTTGTTGTTGTTTTTTTACATTATGTAATTGGCAGTAATAACTTTGTTCAAAAATGAGTGATATCTAATCATTGTTTTCTTATCGTACAACACACATTTTTATAAGGCTGCTAGTTGAGTTTATACTTCGGTAATTGTAACTCCGGGTATACAACCGGGTAATATAAAATAATGATGACGTAAGTCACCTCATTTAGTAATATTTTAATAGTACCATTTGCGCTCGCGCATTACTTTTCCTGATTTTTCTCCATATTGTACTGTTTCTAGGTAACACTTTAATAATGTACTTGTACTTGTCAAGTTTAGAATTACATCTATTTAAGAAACTACTGAAATTATATTTATTTCTTTAAAAGAGTTAAGCCACCGGGTTGGTCTAGAGGAAAAGTTGTCGCCAAAATCAGCTGTTTAACAGCTGATTTTTGGAGACGAAGGTTCCTGGTTCAAATCCTAGTAGAGGTAGTTACTTTTATACGGATTTGAATACTAGACAGTGGTTACTGGTGTTCTTTGATGGTTGGGGTTCAATTAACCATACTCACTCAGGAATGGTCGACCTGAGTCTGTACAAGACTACACCTCATTTACACTTCATACACATCATCCTCATCTCATTGGGTCATGGGGTTGCTTATTGTTCTAAATTGAACAGATTGCAACGTACACACATTAAGGATTGCAAAAAAAAAAAGAGTTATACCTCTTTTTTAGGAGCATCATTTCTCAGTGCTATCTCAGTTACAATTGGCGACTATTTAGCAAACTTCCCTCAGATGAAGTAACGTTTTTCATCCGTGCGGGTCAAATCCTTGACGTTTCGTTACCATGATATTTTTCCTTTCTATCTACCTCCACTTCCCTAGGAGCAGACCGTCGAAATTTAAATGTTGGACTACACAAACGTCATGCTGCATCAGCTACAGCATAGCCTACGTTTACCGATTTTCAAAGTTGTTGAAATGTATAGAATTATTAAGCGCTTCCTTAGAGTTGTCAACCTCTTTTATCCCGTAGATACAAGTGGTTGGTATACGAGTTCTTTATTTATTCTACTTCTATTAGGGGTATTTTACCCCTAAAGGTCCGGTTTCGTTTGTGTGATCGTCGCATGCGATTACTGCATGCAGCTGCTCCACGCGTTACTGCCATTACTCATCAAATTACGGTTCACCTATGGATCCCAAATTTACGGTTCAACCAAACCCTCTAACATGCAACGAATTCAAGCATTCCAGTCAAAAACATTACGCCTTATAGCAAATGCACCTCTTTACGTTAGCAACAAAACCTTACATACAGATTTGAAAACACCACTTGTACAAAATTCCATTGAATACCTATACAAACGCTTTTACGACAAGTCACACGAACACGAGAACCCCCTGGTGCGTTCACTTTCCTCCGTCCATTTACCTGATAATCCCCCTAGACGCCTTAAAAGACGCTGGAGTAGAGACCTGCTAATTTGATATACAAATTTCATTCTTGGGGAGGCACCAATGGGGGCCCTACCCCTCTCATGCCTATCATGTCATTTACATTATTATCATAATCATCACATTTGCTTGTTGTAACGTTTTACAGTTGTAAATAAAGAATTAAAGAGAAAATAAATTACTCATCAAATGGATTTCTTAAGAAGTGGTTCCGTTTATGCGTCCGACGCAAGAGATCGCATGCGTCGGCTGCATCGACTGCTTTGGCAACCAATCACCTGCAGCAGTCGCATGCGTGCGTTTAAATTCAAAAGATGTTTTTATTGTTTTTTTTAAATACTGATTACACATAATGTTATTTATAAAAAAATAAATAAAATTCAATTAGGTAAGCTTCGTCTAGATTTTTACTATTATATTTTGATTACGGTATTTATTTTTTCTGAAAATATATTTTAAACTAAAATCTCTATAATTTTTTTTTATTCCTAATTTGTGTACGTTACAATCTCTTCAATTTAGAACAATAAGCAACACCATGACCCAATGTGATGAGGATGATGTGTATGACGTGTAAATGATGTGTAGTCTTGTACAGACCCAGGCCGACCATTCCTGAGAGAGTATGGTTAATTGAAACCCAAACATCAAAGTACACCGGTAACCACTGTCTAGTATTCAAATCCGTATAAAAGTAACTACCTTTACTAGGATTTGAACCAGGAACCTTCGTCTCCGAAAATCAGCTGTTAAACAGCTGTATTTATGGACTTATTTGTCGTATTTATCGTAAAGTATTCTATATTGTAAAATGTAAATATCTTTGTACATAGTAATTTTCTCTTTTAACACATGAATAATTGATATAATGAGAGGTACTCAGGTTAATGAGAAAATCAGCTGTGAAACAGCTGATTTTGGCGACGACTTTACCTCTAGACCAACCCGGTGGGTTCTCTATAATTTGATATAAAAATATTATTGTAACTTTTGGCTAACTGTTGATCGAATAATAATGCTAGGATATAAATTCTTAGCCTATAAAAATATACATTACATTCATAGTAGGCCTACTTTGCGACTGTATATTGTAGTAGGCTGTATGGAATATTGTTGTAAACAGATAATTTCTGGATGGGCAAATACTTCCGGAGACGAAAACATTTCTGTCTCCTTGTAAAATGATAGTATAATTTATCAGTGTACAAATGAATATTATTCCCTTGTTTTGTTGTTGTAATTTTGAAATACATAATAAAAAGTAAATTCATCCAAATAACTTCGATTTTCTTTATTTAAAACTAAGGAATCTATACAAATTTTGTGAAATAAAATAAATTTATGTGGTTCGTAGAGCAGAGCTCACAGCGAATAATAAAACAAATAATACTCTGCTCACGGATGAACTTAGACTATTTATGAGGCAAAATTTATAAATTCTTACTATTTGTTTTTGTAAATTATTTGTACGAAATTATAATAAATAATTTTACAAGAAAACAATATTTAAAATATTACACAATACATTAAAACAAATAGTAACTCAATTTATATTAGACTATTAAAAATACTATAATTTTATTTAAAATTTATTTAGTGATGCAATATATGCCTAATTATAATCACTTTTTTAATAAAATAACTTTGATTTAATTATGTATCTTATTGTTTATTAATCACCCAATAATAACCGTTATTATAAAAGTTATAATATTCATTCACATTATAATATAATTTTATTTTAAAAAAACTTGACTCTATGATTGTAAAATTAACAGTTATACCGTTAAGTTGAAAATAAATACAGTAAAATCTTGTTAATCCACACTTGCCTACACTGGACCCGATCCGGATAAGCGATATTAGGATTGTAGAGAAAAAGAAGTTAATACTTTGTTTTAACCCACCGGGTTGGTCTAGAGGTAAAGTCGTCGCCAAAATCAGCTGTTTGTGTACTTTGATGTTGTTGTTGTTTAGGTCATCAGCCAAAAAGCTGGTTTGAACTTGTACAGGTTTTACTAAGTAAAACGAGGAGTGAGGTGGTTTACTACTGCCTTCCTCACTGAATGGAAAAATACGCTTATCAGCATGCCGGGCCCTCTGAAAAGCACACATATTTTCCACTCTGCAAATGACACTTTCACTTCTTTCACCACAGGGTCTGGCTGTATAATGAAATTCATTACTTTCAGAGAAGATAACTCTGATTAGTGTCTTTTACACCTCTACCTCTTCTGTTCTTAAATGGTCCAGTCATTTAATTGGCTGACCATGTGATAAGAAACAGAACTATTTATTTTAGCCCTGCAACGAACAGATTGAGTGTAAATAATTTGACACTCCACCTGTCTGTTATGGGCAGAGTACTTTGATGGTTGGGGTTCAAAATTAACCATACTCTTCTCAGGAATGGTCGACCTGAATCTGTTCAAGACTACACCTCATTTACACGTCATAGGTTACATATCATCCTCATCTGATTGGGTCATGGGGTTGCTTATTGTTCTAAATTGAACAGATTGCAACGTACACTATTAGGGGTTAAAAAAAAAATACTTTGTTTTGACAATAGATTTGATTTGTTCACACATTACAGTTGGACTATCCGAAATTTATATTGAAGTACAATAAATAAAAAAAGCAAAAATATATTTGATGAAATATTTTACAGCATACAAGAGTTCTTTAATAGGATAAATAGTTTTTGTTTTAAAAATAAATTTCTAAGTAAACGCTGAAATAATTTGAGTAATATTTGGTAACAATTATTATATAGTTTTATTGTTTTACGTCCGCCTGTTTTATAATTACTGCTAATGCAGACGGTGAGAAGGAAGATAGATGAAGATGAATGATGAAAAAATGCCAGACCTGACCGGAAATCGAACCCGGGACCCCGGTCTAGAAGCCAGTTGCGCAAAAATTATTAGATGATACGCTTATTGAATCAATTAAGTAGGAGTAGGTAATAAATGAATTCAATAATTAGGTTCAGCTTTGTTATCATGATATGTTCCTTACTCCTCTTTAGAATCTTCTGGATACAATTACCAGAAATTTAAAAAAAATCCATTGAAACCTCCTAGTGCTCGCTTTTAATCGCATTCAACAATGGTTTCCTACAATACAGTAATAGTAGTACATATTAATTTTTAGTTATTAAATTAATAACACTTTTTAATTTATTCTTATTTTTTCGCGTAACAACTTAATTATAAGCAAATACTGTGGGTTACAACACATAGACTAATAATTCCTTGAACCTAGCCGGGAATGGAACCCGGATCTTCCACTTTAAAGTCTAGAAAGCTAACTATAGTGTCACAAGGCGGTCTCTTATTAATTTTATTAATACTGTACTAAGTTATTCAATTTTTTTAAACATGTAGTCTATACTTCATTCTAACAATTTTTTTTTTTTAATTAAGTAAATCACTAATAAAACTACTCCCAAATTATGTAAAATTTTCACTTAATCGGTCCGGTTCATCGTGGTCCAAATTAAATTTTAGTTTTTTTTTAAATTGTAATTTATATTCAGAAATAAAACCTCTTAATGTTCTATTCTGCCCATAACAGGCAGGTGGAGTGTCAAATTATTTACACTCAATCTGTTAGTTGCAGGGCTAAAATAAATAGTTCTGTTTCTTATCACATGGTCAGCCAATTAAATGACTGAATCGTTTAAGAACAGAATAGGTAGAGGTGTAAAAGACACTAGTCAGAGTTATCTTCTCTGAAAGTAATGAATTTCACTATACAGCCAGACCCTGTGGTGAATGAAGTGAAGCTGTCATTTACAGAGTGGAAAATATGTGCTTTTCAGAGGGCCCGGCATGCTGATAAGCATACTCTTCCACTCAGTGAGGAAGGCAATGGTAAACCACTTCACTCCTCGTTTTACTTAGTAAAACCTCTAGAGGTTCAAACCAGCCTTTCGGCTGTTGACCTGAACAACACAATGTTCTATTAATTAAATAAATTAATAATAAATGATAGCTGTTTCTTTAATGTAATTTTGAACAAAATTTAAAAATTTTCTCAAAAATTTTAGCGGTTATTCATTTCAGTTTTTCAACTTTTGGTCAAATATCAAATTGAAGAATTTTAAATACAAATATAATTATAATTTAATTGTTAACTCACTGCACTTTATTGATAAATATAAAATAATAATTTGTAAATAAATAAATAAATAAAGTTTGTGTTATTAAAAATTACAGTAGTATTAATTTTTAAAAGTAATTTGTAGAAAGCGCAACCGGGTTAAGATAACTATAGTATCTGATGAGTAAAAGGTTAGGCAGACGTTTATAATAAAAAAATAGGTCAACATCAGCTGTTTATATCGATAGAGTACGTGCTCATTTATCAAATTTACAAAATGTAAATAAAATACGTTGACAAACTTACCGAAAAATTGTAGGAATGTATCGTCCTCGAGTTTCATGCTGGGAGGCGTGCTGTCATACAGTGCGCTCCTATCAAATAAACTCGTTGATAACAGCTGTTCTTCGATAACCATCTTTACGTTCACTCACCAATCACGAACTGAGTAAATGTTTCATTAAAACACCGACACTTAATTGGATACAACTGAGGGAAACGTTGCCGGTTTAGTTCTTATCTTACCACCCGACAATTAATATTATAAATACTCTCTTTAAAACGAATATGATTTATTTTATATAAAAGCTAACAGTTATTTGATGATAACTTGAGAACGAATTTTTTATCCTTCTCCCGGAAAACACACGAGAGGGGGAACTATTCTGTATAACCTATCTGATAAACACATAACCCTATTAGCACTAAAAAATGAATATCTATATTTTAATATAACTCATCGTAATTACGTGTGTATTATATTATTTTAATTCTGTAAAATTAATTATTAATATTGTTTAGTGGCACGTGACACTACTGCAGTTTGTCGCGTGCTATTTGACGATATAATAAAAAAAAATTAAAATTTGTAAGAAACTTTTGTTTGATACTAATTTACAATATGTATTAATCATATACACATTTTGAAATTACTGATTTTGTATTTTTTTTAATTAATATAATCTTTAAATTTGATAAAATAAAAAATGTTAAATGAATGATGTCATAGTTAATTGATACATGATTTGTATTTTTTTGAAAATTTCAATTTTAGTATTTCTGGTGGTATATTGTACGATTATTTTACGGATTGACCGTTGGGATGAAAGAATTTTAAATTTAATTAATTTTTTTCATTGTCTTTCATTCCCCTAAATTATGATGCAGTGAAAAAATTATTTAATGAACACAGCATTTAAAAAAAAGTGTTTCTTCAATATTTAACTGTAAAAATATTACAAGTAAATGATTGTGATGATTGTGTTGAAATGACTTGATAGACATGAGTGGGGTCGGCCCCCATTGATGCCCTCCTCCAAGGAATTATTATTACAAAAAAATTTCTGAATAATTTTGAATGAGGTTTATCTCATTAAATTAACAGGTCTCTACTCCAGCGTCTTGTGGAATTTCCCGTTAGGTGTAAAATGGAAAGTGAACGTACAAATGAGTTATCGTATTCTTGTGCCTCATGAAACCGTTTGTATAGGTGTGAGTAATTATGGACGAAAGGTATTTAAAAATCAATACGTAAGTTTTTGTTACTAACGTAAAGGAGTGCTTGGACAATAAAGCGTAATTTTTTTGACTGAAATTCCATTAAGCATTTGAGATTGTTTAGTTGAATCGTAAACCCGTATAGGTTTTAAAAGAGAAAAATATATGGATAATTTTTGTGCCACTGGTAATTTTGATCGTGTGTGAAGTACAGAATATTAAAATTTAAGTGTGAAATTTTAATTTTACCCAAAAATATCGGCTAACGGGGGCCCGTAACTGGTAACAAGACACATGTTAAAACAAAAGCTATTGCTGACCTTTTTTTTCTAAAACTATTCTTTTCCCTTAAGAATAATGTCCTTTCAGGACGTTGGTAACTACCACAAAAATTTGAACTTAATGACCAGCCAGTCTAAAAAGTACTCTCGTATCGACATCACACTAGTCCCGTAGGCTCTTTATCCACGGCATTTTTCTTTGACTTGACCACGTCTACCAATTATTTTTTCTTGCATGATATTCTGCAATAAAAAAATTCTGTAAAAATAATTTATTTTTTTGACCGCTCATCACCTGTCTAAACTATGTCAATCTCCTTTTTCCAATAGTAGGCCTACCTATTAAAAAACAGTCACAAGTTTGACACATGATTCCCAGCAATTCAAAATTGAATTTTATGCTTTTCTTTTGTTCTATAGACGAAATAATATCTGGACAGCGTCCAAAATATTGAAATTCAGAAAATTAATTTTAACTGCCTACTGCAGATAATAGTATAAATACAAAGAAAACAAAAATCGTACCCAAAATTTTATGATAAATTTAAATTCTATTTTTTTCACTCTCTACTAACGATATTATTACAAACTAAGCCACTATCTTTACAAAATCGGCTGTAACATTTTATGAAATAACAAAGTAAATAATTTTCTTACCATAGATACGTGTTAAAGAAATGTAGCACTGTAAATAATAAAATTCTTAACATGTGATCAGAACATTTTCTCCTAGATAATAGCGCATGATGGATTCTCTAATACGCATCACTTTTTGTTATAATTGTGTAATGTTGTAATTACAATGTCGATTTGTGTGCCTAACAGGGACTAACATTGTAAAGATATTGTTTTAGACTTTAACCCCAAACAAACTTAACCTGATGTTGATTAATTCTTACAATTTAATTGTTTTCAAAGGAAAATTCTGAATTTTTATTGATTGTTGTTTAATTGTGCATTACCTAGACTTAGGACGATGTGTAACATAATATATATATGCGTTCAAATGCGTTAGGACTAAATGTTGTTAGTTTCTTATGAAGGTTTTCATGTAACACCTTGAAAGTTTTCTATAAGAAAGAAAATTATGATCTGGTGAAAAAATAGGTGTCATAAAATTATGAAAACATTTTTCATGATACCTAAATTGAGGTAGGACGCCTCAATTGAGTCCAACACTACTTCCCCATCGTGAGGGAGTAAATATGAGTTTTTCTCGCCGCCTCGGGTAAAAAAAAACATTTTTCATAAGAGTGAAGTAAAATCCTAAATTAAGATTATAAAATAATGTTCTCTTTGTCAGAATTCCGATTAGGTCAGTCTGGTCAATTAAAATTTAAAAGAATTTCGCTCTTAGAAGTTAAATTACATCGATTAATCCAGCTAAGATGATCAGGTGAATGCTATTTATGAAATAAACATTGTTTATAAACAAACATTTCTTACCCACATGGACTTACCGAATTCAGCTTTGGGGAACAAACAGTAATTTTAACCTCAAAATAATTCAAAGATACCAATCTACAATTATCAGAACATAAACAATCACCACGGTACATCTCAAACAAAATTTTTTATACAGATAGTAAAATTTTATATAATAACAAGTAAACACGAAGTATTAAAATTCCCCTTAACATAGGCCTATCATTCGAAATTAGAAACTATCCCAACTTTTAACAGTGAAACCTTCTGGATAACACACAAACACTAAGAACTGCACAACGAAAACATCCAACACACTTTTTTTAAGATAAGAAAATATATTAACTAACACAAAATCCAGAGGAGATGCATCGATGAATGCATCCTCCATTCAAGAAACATACACAAGTTATTGCTTATTCATTCATAATATCTATAAAAAATTGTCCCATGGCCTGTAGATATTTCAGTTGTAAAAATAATAAAAATGTTAAAAATTAATTTTTTCATTAAAAAAAGATTAGCCTAAATTTTAAATTTAAAAAATTTATTTAATTTTTAATTTTTTTAAATATAAAAAAATAGACACTTCATGCCATAAATTTATTACTAACGAGTTACAAAAAACTACCAAAATGTGATTGGTTTTAAATAAAAGAAGTCCCCCAAAATAAAGGTTGAAAAAATATTGTGAAAATAACAGTTTTATTATTACATACTAATGTGGACTTGTCCACAAGTATTGTTCAGTGTATGCTAGGTAGATGTACTGTACTGTGAGAGTAACTAATTGTAAACAATTTTTTTTTTTTTTTCTCTTTAATTCTTTATTTACAACTGTAAAACGTTAGAACAAGCAAATGTGATGATTATGATAATAATGTAAATGACATGATAGGCATGAGAGGGGTAGGGCCCCCATTGGTGCCTCCCCAAGAATGAAATTTGTATATCAAATTAGCAGGTCTCTACTCCAGCGTCTTTTAAGGCGTCTAGGGGGATTATCAGGTAAATGGACGGAGGAAAGTGAACGCACCAGGGGGTTCTCGTGTTCGTGTGACTTGTCGTGAAATCGTTTGTATAGGTATTCAATGGAATTTTGTACAAGTGGTGTTTTCAAATCTGTATGTAAGGTTTTGTTGCTAACGTAAAGAGGTGCATTTGCTATAAGGCGTAATGTTTTTGACTGGAATGCTTGAATTCGTTGCAAATTAGAGGGTTTGGTTGAACCGTAAATTTGGGATCCGTAGGTCCAAATAGGTTTCAAAAGAGACCAATATATGCGTAGTTTTTGTGCCATTGGTAATTTTGATCGTTTGTGAAGTAGGGAATATAGAAGTTTAAGTCGGGAATTCAGTAATAAACGTTTCCGTTTGATATGTGTGCTCCAAGTTAGTCGTTTATCGAAAGTCAGACCGAGATACTTGACCGTATCTGTCTTTGTGAGAGGTTCATTGTCTATGTATACTGGTGGGCAATCACCATGACGGAGTGTGAAAGTTACGTGAAGGGATTTTGTCGTATTAAGTTTTATTTTCCATGTTTTACACCATTCGTGTAAACAATTAACGAAATATATACAAGAAGTGCCTAATAAAACAAGCAAATGTCCGCCTCCGTGTTGTAGTGACTAACGCGATAGCATACAAAACGAAAGGTCCCTGGGTTCAATTCCCGGTTAGACTCTGGATATTTTAACACGTTTAAACCCACCGTTATAGAACCAAAACCGACAATACTCGCTAATGGCCCAGCTTTCGATGTAACTTTAGATAAAAAAAAAAACTGTTGTAATATTCACTGCTATTTCTTTCCTAAATAAAATTTTCTCTATTAAAGTTTTAAGACACATTACTAATTAGTTAAGCTAATTTATTAACTACAGGTTTTTTTAACAATCTTAAATTCATAATAGCGTAATTTTATAAATCGGCTAAGTGAAAAAATCAGACCGGAACTAGACGAACAGGATATTGTAATATGAGCAAGATCATGGCAAAGATTTTGAAAAATTATGTGAACAGAATCAAAAGCTACTGATAAATTGAGCTAAATTACATACGAGGTGTGGCTATTAAATAACGAGACTGACGTTGTAAAAAAAATTTATTTTACTATACAATATTGTAATATAATCAAATAATATTGTATTCTTTATTGGTTGTTTAACAGCTTTCAAGTTTGATTTTATTATTATTATTATTATTATTATTATTATTATCTTGTCCCTTATTTTCCTTCAATAAAACATTATTCACATCAAATCATTATAGGTTTTATTCAATTAATATAATGGATAAACTATTTAATGATCCAATATATATTTTATTTTATTTTTTAAGAACAAATGTGGGACCTCCTCCTTCTTTCAATATCCAGGCCCCCACTAAATCATTTTTACAAAATTCTTTAACAACCTACCTACTAGTTCCTAGCAACCCATCTTTGTTTATCCTTTCTTTTTTAAAATTAAATTATTTTTTATTATTTTAATTCCACCAGCTGGGTCTATTTACATTCATTTACTTCAGACCAAAACATAAACAAAGCCAGCTGTTGATGATTTTGAGTCGTCACAATATACACTCCTTCTCTATCCTTACTCCATATATATCCATACTCAATATCCATGCTCCATGTGAATTTTCCATTGTTGGAAACAGTGCTGGAAGTCATCTTCTATCAGCTCCTTCAGGTCACGTGCCGCTTTCTCTTTTACAGCTTCCACAGACTCAAATCTTGTCCCTTTTAATGCATATTTCACCTTAAGGAACAGGTAGAAGTCACATGGTACAAGATCTAGTGAATAAGGTGGATTTTCTTACACTGAGATGCTGTACTTGGCTAGGAACCTCTTGACAGATAAAGCGGAATGAGCTGGCGCATTGTCTTGGTGGAGAACCCATGATTTGTCCTTCCACATTTCGGGGCGTTTTTCCTTATACTATTTAACGTAGTTTAGAATGTACCTCAAGGTAGTAATATTGATTAATTGTTTGACCTTCAGGAACCCAGTGAAGGTACACAATCCCATGAATATCAAAAATAACAATCATTATTGCTTTCAATTTTGACTTGCTCATTCGAGCTTTTTCTGGCTTCCGGTAAAGTTCGTCTCTTCCAGTGCATGGATTGGCGCTTCGTTTTCGGATCATAAATAAAAAACCATGTTTCATCACATGTTATTATTGTTTCCAAAAAATGTGGGTCATTTTCAATCGCGTACAAAGGGTCAGTACAAACATTTTTGCGAGCTTCATTTCAAACATTTTTGAGCGGCACGTGTCCTGAAGCAGCTGACAGAAGATGACTTCCAGCACTGTTTCCAACAATGGAAAATTCGCATGGAGCGTTGTAGGGATAGAGAAGGAGTGTATATTGAAGGTGACAATAAGTGATTATGTATAAAATAAAAATACAATTTTTTACAGCGCAGTCTCATTGTTTAATAGCCACACCTCGTATACCGGAAACCAAAGTACCTATGGGTATACCCTTAATAGGATGGAACGACAATTTGTTATCGGTGTCACAAGAGCATAATCTGTAAGATTAGAGAGGACATAGTCCTATTTTAGAGAAGAAAATTATAATAATTGTAGGTTGCTTCCCAACCCTATGGTAAAAAAGGTGTGGTTCATAGGTAATTTGAAATTGGGATCTGCTTGTAATCTTATGTTCTGAGCTTTGGAACCAGTTAACAGGAATCTTGAAGCAAAACTAAAGGTTCGAAGGGCAATAGGTAAATCAAGACTGACGTATGATCTCTTCCGAAACATGTAGACAGATCAAAATGTGGACGGTATAAAAAGGATCAGGAGCGTGAGAAAAGTTATCAGCAGATAACGAGGGTAGTTGGGTAGCAATGAATGGAGAATTTCGACGAAGGCTCCCGTTCATTCGACCCTGAAAAGGGCGGAGAGTTAGATAAAGTAAGACGGCTACAGTGTAGTACCGTGAAACGTAAGGTTTAAGCACTACTATTAATAATTTTTTTTTTTAACAGTATAGTTTTCTTTTGCAATCAGTTAATAAATACAATAACTTTAAGCAAATATGAGAAAATCTGAGTAATGTAATCTGAATAATGTCTCAGTATTAATAAATTTAAAATACTTTTTTCAATAAACATAAGATATGTGAAAAAAGATAGGGATAAAATCGTTACTAAAACTACCACTTCCGGTTGACCGATTTTGATTAAAATGTCCGCATTAGGTCCCCTTGTAGTATTTAACTTAAGTTCCAAGTTTAAACTTTGTACGCTATTCTGTTCTTGAGTTATTTTTTTCACACACAGACTAATCGCCAAAAACATGCTCTTTTAAGTTCAGGGGGCCTGAAAACGAGTACTTCCAAAGAAAATTCGAATTTGAAAAATCGACATAAGAGCAATAGGCCTATTTTCTTTCCCTATATTACATTCATTCGTATAGGACAAGAGAGAGCAAAAATTGTATGGTCAAAATATTGTTCCCGATAAAAAAACAATTAAGCTTTATAAAACGAGAACACCAACTAGATTTAAAAAACGTTTATTTTAATGTTTTACCCACCGGGTTGGTCTAGTGATAAAGCATCGCCAAAGTCAGCTGTTTAACAGCTGATTTTCGGAGACGAAGGTTCCTGGTTCAAATTGTAGTAAAGGAAGTTATTTTTATACGGATTTGAATACTAGAGAGTGTTTCCCGGTGTACTTTAATGGTTTGGGTTCAATTAACCATACTCTCTCAGGAATGGTCGGCCTTAGTCTATACAAGACCACCTCATATACACGTCATACATATATCCTCATCTCATTGTATCATGGGGTTGGTTATTATCCTTAAATTAAACAGATTGCAACATAGGCCTACACCAAACATTAGGGTAAAAAAATTAACGTTTTAGTTACCATCAGTATCATAATAGATTACTATTTGCAGTACTACGTTAATTATTGAGATCCCGGGTCCATCGACGTTTTAAACGTCTTATTGGATTCTTTGGGAGAGTCTGCGTAGCCAGATTTGAGATCAATGGGTTACAGTGGTTCACAAGTTTCTTCCTAAATATTGTATAGAGTTTTAAGAAAACGTCATTTATGTAGGGTACGTTTAGATCTGAGTGCAGCGTTTTATTGGTTACATAATAGGGGGCGTTAACTAACCTCCGTAAAAGCTTTGATTGGAAACCCTGAATTTTTGCTAATACCGATGGTTTTTCACGGCAGTAAAGCTGACTGGCATAGCTGCATATTGGTCGAAGGTAGGAGTTGTAAATGGTTAATTTGGATGTAGATGGTAATTTTGATTTACGTGAAAGGAGTCTGTACAACTGTTTGAACCTGTCCTGGAGTGCCTTTCTCTTTTTATTCACGTGTACATTCCACGTGAGCCTCTTATCTAAATTAACGAATAAATCTTTGGGAAAACAAATTTAATTCGAATTATAGAAAATTCGAGTTGTAGACATTCGGACATGGAAATTTAACTGTATTTTGTAAATCTATACTAATATAATATAGAAGAAATGTCTGTTTGTTTGTTTGTATGAGATAATCTCAGAAACTACAGAACTGATTTTTAAAAATCTTTCATTGTTGCATAGCTTAGAGCTTCCTGATCAATATAGGCTATTTTACCACTTTAAATAACTTTAATTAAATGAGTTAAGCAACTTAAACTGTGACGATGTCGCATGTTTTAGTTTATCGGGTGCATAGCACTTTTATTTTTTCTGAGTCCTCTGGATGGTGTATTTTTTGGGCTAGAAGCACGATTCAACTTTTATATTTCATAGAAAAACGTGATGCCCAAAACGGGCAGGTGGAGTGTTATTTTAATTGCACTCTATCTGTTTGGTCCAGGGCTAAAAAAAATAGTTCTGTTTCTTATCACATAGTCAGCCACGTATATGACTGAACTATTTAAGAACAGAAGAGGTAGAGGTGTAAAAGACACTAGTCAGAGTTATCTCCTCTGAGAGTAATGAATTTCATTATGCAGCCAGACCCTGTGGTGAATGAAGTGAAGGTGTCATCTGCAGGGTGGAAAGTGAGTGCTTTTCGGAGGGCCTGGCATGCTGATAAGCATACTCTTTCAACTCAGTGAGGAAGGCAATTGTAAACCACCTTACTCCTAATGTTTACTTAGTAAAACCTCTAGAGGTTCAAACCAGCCTTTCGGCTGTTGACCTAAACAACAACAACAGAAAAACGTGAAGTATAAGCCTAACATTCGATTCCAAAAACATTAAAAATTCGGAAATATTCAACATTTTTATTTTAGTAATGTATTTCGTGTATTTGTATTCATTCGACAGGTAGTGAATGAGTCATATATATTTCCAATTACTCTGCGTACCGCACCCACGTATTACTGTCTCTTATTTCAGCCATATATCAACTATCTCTTTCTGTTCCATCGGTATTCTTCTATGCATTCTATTCAATTCTGTTGAATCGCAGGGACAAATATTTAAAACAGTGGGCATCGATTTGAGACAAGAGTGCTTCCTTCACTCATGAACAACTTTATGTCGGACTTTCTAGAGCTGGAAGTTCAGAAAAATAATTTATTTTGCTGCCTCAAGGCAACGAAACCACAAATATTGTATATAGAGAGGTTTTAAAATAATTTACTGAGGCCTTCACTACATTAGCTGCTGTGAAGCGAAGCGAGCGGGGGTTGCTAGTAGACTATATTATAAAACTTTTGTAAAAATAAGAACAATTTAATTACTTGTTGAACAATATTTTAACACTTTCAGTGTTTGATCCATGTTTATTAATTTGATACACCTCTAGTTTTTACCCAACCCATGCGTGTCAAATTCTGCCACGGAAGTTTCACCACGAAACCCATGCTGCAACTGATGATCTGTTCACTTAGCCCAAAAGATTGTTTTTTTTTTACAAAAATAGCTTTAAAGGTGACCAAAGAATGAACTAAATAAGTAAAATTTATATTTACAACAATTATGTGAATTTCAGGTCATGTATAAAATACAGTCGGACCTCTATTTATCGAACTTCTATATATCGAAATTCTCTATATATCGAAGTATTTCCTGAGTCCCGTGAAATTTTAAATGAAAAATGCTTCTGTATATCGAAAACAAATTCTATATATCGAATTTAATTTTAGTGAAAATATAAAATAGAACTCCATATAGCCCTCCCATGCCACACTAGTCAATCCGAAACATTGAGAGAGAGAGAGAGAGACGATATCGAAAAGGAATTGTTTGAGAGAAAGAGAGAGAGACGATATCGAAAAGGAATTGTTTGAAAGAAAGAAAGAGAGAGAGACCGAGAGAGGCGGGGAGAGAGAGAGTAAGAGTGAGTGAGGGGAGGGGAGGGAGGAAGAGAGAGCAACGTGACAATACAGTACGTAAGTACGTTGATCACTGTGGTCCACATACAAGGGTAGTGTGATACGTTTATACTATGTACGATCAAAAATATGTAAATACGACGAAGAAGTTTTCAAATGGGTACCTAAAACTGTTACGAGATAAAAACATGCCTAAGCAAAAGAGAAAAGTTTTTCTTTCTGTGGAGAATTGCCCTTCACACCCGTGTTCACAATAAAACAAACTTTATTGTAAACAAATACTGTTTTAAGGTAATATGGCTACGGTCGAGTAATCTCACTTAATATAAGTAGCAGTCATAATGAAAAAAAAAAACAGCGTTTCTCTTTATCGAAGTTTCTATAAATCGATTTTTTTATGAGGAACGTACAATTTCGATATATGGAGATCCGACTGTATATAATTACACATGGGCTGTGCAAAAAATAAGAGCAACAAAATTGCTTATATTAGGTATCCCACTAGAGTTGATTTTTGCAACCCAACAATTTAGAAAGTTTACCACAGCCCAATACAAAGAGAAAAAACATTGAAATAAATGGCGCTGTTTATGCTCAGCACATTAGAAAATTGAATAATGAGGAATTAATTCGATACACGCGGTCCAGCCGAAAAGTACAATGGGTATAGTCATAATTATACATATGGGTATACCGGAAAGTACAAGATATTAGTTTGCCCAAATAAATATGTTTGGGCAATAGTAAAACACGCGTATTTATTATCCGGGACTGAAAGTGTTAAATAAACTCTTTCAAATATCGCCATGTTTTTAACGTTTTTTTTTTATAAAATAAAAATAAGTATTCATTAGTAAGCAAAAATATTTGTTGTGGAGCTAATTAGTAATGATCATTTCCCCCACCACCACACAGGTCAGGGACTGAGGAAGACCTGCGTGGGTTAAAAAAGGCCTACTTAATAATCATAACAAACAATTATTAGAAAAATAATATTATGAAAATATATTATCAAACATATTATTCATTTATCAATAATTTTATCTATTTCACAATAATACATGTATTTTTAATCTGGGTTGTAATTTTATGGGTTCCGGCCTTTATAATAATTTTTCCGTAACAACTCTGATTTTCTGTAATAGTTCCATAATATTTCAGTTTAACTATAATTTTATATTTCATTGTTTGTTTTATTGGTATTATTAGAGTTCATATAATTGCTATAAAATTAAGTACACTAGATAAAATCAAATCGTAATAATATTTTCTAAAATAAGCCTATTACATAAGATTAACACACCCACAAAACCTTGTTTTTGTTGGACTTTATAATCATTGTGGTTTGTTTACTGTTTTTACAGTCTGTATTATTTAATTATCAAATTTTATGGGAATTTTTTATGATCAAGTAAAACGATTGTAATGCAGTGTAATTATTTTTAGTTTAAGTCGAATCATCAGCTAGGTCATTAACGATTACGTCTTAGGAGTTAAGAAACGGAAGGTTTAAATATGTAATAATTTTTCTGATCATAGGCAGGAATCGAACCAAGGATCTTTAGTTTTGCAAGTAGCACGCTAACCACTGTACCACGAAGGCGGTCAATGTTTTTCTCAGTAATTTTACATATGCTATTGTTTTTATAAATTTGTGAGGGGTAGATTTTCAATTTTTTTCTACAGATTCCCCGAGAATATTTAAACAATTAATTTACATTTAGTTCAATAAAATATGTCTCTTTATTATATTCCGTACGTGTTTCGGCAAACCTATATACGAGTACCTATACTATAATATAATTTTAATCCCTAATGTGTGTAAGTTGCAATCTGTTCAATATAAAAACAATCTGTGGTGAATAAAGTGAAGATGTCATTTTCAGGGTGGAAAGTGGGTGCATTTCAGAGGGCCTGGCGTGCTGATAAGCATACTCTTTCAACTCAGTGAGGAAGGCAATAGTTAACTACCTCACTCCTCGTTTTTACTGAGTAAAACCTCTAGAGGTTCAAACCAGCCTTTCGGCTGTTGACCTAAACAACTACGTAAGAACAAAAAGCAACCCCATGACCCAATGAGATGAGGGTGATGTGTATGACGTGAAAATGAGGTATAGTCTTGTACAGACTCAGGCTGACCATTCCTGAGGGTGTATGGTTAATTGAACCCCAACCATCAAAGTACACCGGTAATTCTTCTCTATTATTCAAATCCGTATAAAAGTAACTACCTTTACTAGGATTTGAACCAGGAACCTTCGTCTCCGAAAATCAGCTGTTAAACAGCACTTTGGCGACGATTCTACTGCTAGACCAACCCGGTGGGTTGCAAACCTATATAAATATAATTTCATTGTCACTATCTTTAACAGAATATAATTTGAGAGTTCCACGCAAACATTCAACTACATCTTTAAAGTAAACTCTAATTATTCGTTTGATGTTTAGGGTGACCAGATTTCCATCGTGAGAAACTCAATTTCATCCCTCCACTCACTCTACTAACATAAATACTACAATTCAACAACCCTAACAAGTAGGTAAAAAATTAATAACAGCTGGCTTTATGAAGTAGTTATTGCAATTGGGCTATGCCAGGGGTCTCGGGTTCAATTCTCGGTCAGGTCTGGCATTTTTACATCTCAGTATCACCTTATATCATTACCTACCCACAAGCACAGGAATCATCGCCCAATAAACAAAAACTTGGTGTATTCAACGTCTGTGAAGTTGGCCCCTCCACAAAAAATGCTAAAAAAACTAGTAAAATCGATTGTTCTAAGTTTGTTTCGGATTGTTCCGCTCAAATAAGCGAGAGTCGATAGTAACTGGGAAAAGGGCTAACTTCACGCTAAGCCCTCCTAGTTTCCCTCGATTTTCTCACTTATTTGAGCGGTACGAACGAAATTTTTTGGGGAACAATCTGGAAAAACGAAAGGGCTATCAACCTACGCAAGAAAAGTAAGAAAATGAGTGGGGAGGGGCTAGCGTAAAGTTAGCACCCCCCCCCCCGTTTCCCACGACTCTCTCGCTTATTTGAGCGAAACAAACGAACATTTTTGCGGAACAAACGTAGAACAACCAGCACTTTAATTTTTGTATCGGGGGGCCAACTTCACAGACCTGTGTTCGTTAACGAAAACGTTGCGCGATTAATTATGTAATAGATTTCTGATCTGAGCAAAGAAATACAGAAGTAAAACCGGTAAGTCCTTATTAGATAAGATAATGAAGTTAAATCCCATTTTAAGTTTTTACTGAATATAGAACTGTAATTTTCTTAAAACTGTAGCTCTATTACAACTTTCTATTTTTATCTTATCAAAGAATTTCAAACGTATGTATATGGTGGTGTAATTACATTGCAATTCAGATTGCTATAGAAATTTATTATCTGTGATTAAAACAACTTAGAATTTTATAAATATCAAATATACTGTATAAATAAAGTTTAGTTATTAGTCTAAATAAAAATATTTAGCGCTTTAAAGGTGTAAGAGTGGGCATAGTTTCGCACCGCTTTTTTTATCACTGATTTTCGCTACATTTTTGTGGACTATGAAACCCCTGACCAAAAATGTAGACCAGGTCTTTTGGATAAATAGGGAGGACGTCACAAACTGCTAATTGGTAGGGTCAGAAAAGGATTGTCCCGTTGAAATTTCCAATAATACTTTCAGTGAATTGTAAAAATTTCCCAGTGCAACACGTTCGTTGCATTTACTGTAAAATTTGGGGAATAATGAAATCTATTACCAGAAATAATCAAATTGATAAGTACTACTTTAAGTATATTTTATTGTACTTGGTCATGGTCATATAGTAGGCCTACTGGCTAACAAAATAAAATTTAAATTTTTAATTTTAATTCATTTCTAAAACCTATTTGGATGTAGGCTATATACCAAGTACACACCTGTCCAAACCCTAAGTAATAAACAAGTAATAAACAAAAAATATTTCAGTCTAAAAAATTATACCACACACATTAAATGACATTTTCGTACGGTTGTATAAACTTTTCATGTATTTGTTTATTTGCTGTTCATTAGTCGAAAGGCTAGTTTCGATTTCTAGAGGCTTGAACTAAGTAAAACGAGGAGTAAGATGGTTTACCATTGCTTTCCTCACTGAAAGGAAAAGTGTGCTTATCAGCATGCCAGGCACTCTGGAAAGCATCTACTTTGCTCCCTGCAAATGACACCTTCAATTCATTCACCACAGAGTCTGGCTGTGTAATGATGAAATTCATTACTCTCAGAGGAGATAACCTGTTACTAGTGTATTTTACACATCTACCTCTTTTGTTCTTAAATGCTTCAGTCACTTAATTTTGGCTGACCATGTGATAAGAAACAGAACTATTTTTGTAGCCCTGGAACTAGTAGATCGAGTGCAAATAATTTAACTCGACCTGCCTGTTATGGGCATTCACTTTTCAGGGTAAAAATGATTACCCAATTTTAACCGACTTATGCATAACTTGATATCTAATAAATCCAACTTTACATTTGCGACACTTTCCGTAGCAAGGACCCCAATAGGTAATACTTTTTAGTAATGTATTCATTTTTCTAATCATCAGTTTTAATAAACTGTCTATTTTAAAGTACTCTCAGATGTCTATTATTGAGTAATGTTCTTTCACAAGCCATAATGTCAATTTTCTCATTTCCTTCATCGTGTTTTTCTTCATAGGCCTACTATCCTCTAGTGTTTAGTAGGCAAAATTCATGTAAATGCACTAAGGGAAAGTGAAAAAAACACTTTTTTCTACAGCAAGCCTATAACTCTTATACAGATGATTATACTACCATAAAAATATTTGTAAAATACACGGTAAATAAATTTCTTGATAAGAAACCCGACTAAGTTTCTAAAATTCTTTTGAACAAAGCTTAAACTATTATAATAAAACAGTAATATTCTAGATATTTTTTTTATAAGATGTATATTTATTGCAATTATTGTAAAGCAATTAAAAATTTTAATATTTAATCGGTTTCAAAACAAAGATTAAAAGCGCCAGGCATTGATCCACGAGTTAAACGATGATAACATTAATTAGATTAAATTAGGCTAATGAACAATTAAATTTTTCAATTCTCTCTATTCTTTGCATTAGTATAAATTTATATTTAGCAATTTATTGAAAAAAAAATGAACAAGGAATTTTTACTTTTTAATAATTATGAACTAATGTAAGGAAGAATATAATTGGAATCGTGTCAAGTTTTCCTTTATTTTAACGCAATATTTGTTTTATCTCACCAAAAAAACCCGTTTTAGATGTCTCTCATAAAGTTGTTAAGATATAAAGAATTTTTCGGTTAGAAAGAGTAAATTACTTATTCGTCTAAATATTCATGAATCTTTTTTTTAAAACTATTGTTTTGAGTGAAACGTATAATTTAATTACAGCTATTAAATGTACCTGAAGATATTTTCCAATTCGTCTATACTGTACATGAAAAACCAAATAATGAACAGTAAAATTTTACTGAATAACATCTGTAAATTTTCCGGAAGAATACCAACTGCGGCCGGTTCCTCTAAAACAATGCCTACTACGGTTAGTTCATGACTAAAAAATGAGAAAAGTAATTAATAGAGGAAAAATAAAGAAATAAGCAAATTGGGTTAAGGAACATGCACATATTTAGCAGTCTACGTACATTTTTTTTGTAGAATTTTACATTTTTTTGTTAATATTATTAGAAAAACTGTTAACCTCTTTACGCTACTTATTGATTACATTATTGCATAATTACTATATAACTACTCATAAACATGTATCTACATGCCACTCAACCCTATTATGATTCAGTGAAATTAATAAAGGACAACTGGAAACTATATAACTAATTAACTGGTTTCATTGTTTCTATTTATGTGTCTCTCATTATTACTCATCATTGTGTTTACTGTGTATTTTTTTTATTAAAATTTCGTTCTGTAGTTACCAAAATCCGTCTATTTAGAATGACAGTGGTTGCCGGTGTACTTTGATGGTTGGAGTTCAATTAACCATACATTCTCAGGAGTGATCAACCTGTGTCTGTACAAGACTACACCTCATTTTCACGTCATACACTTCATCCTCATCTTATTGGGTCATGGGGTTGCTTATTGTTCTGAATTGAACAGATTGCAACGTACACATATTAGGAATTAAAAAAAAGAAAAAATTAGAATTTAATTTCGAAGAGCATTTAGGCTTACCTGTATTTTTATTTTTATTAAAAAGTAAAGGTTTTAAAAATCTAATCCTTTTCTTTTTTTAAGAAAATGTTTTAGCTACGTTTACCTGCTTGTAACTTGCGTCATGTATTTGAACAACTAAGTGTGACACATAAGTACTAAGTGCTGCCCATAACAAACAGGTTGAGCGTCAAATTATTTACACTCAATCTGTTCGTTGTAGGGCTAAAATAAATAGTTCTGTTGCTTATCACATGGTCAGCGAATTAAATGACTGAATCATTTAAGAACAGAAGTGGTAGAGGTGTAAAAGAAACTAATCAGAGTTATCTCCTCTGAAAGTAATGAATTTCATTATACAGCCAGACCCTGTGATAAATGAAGTGAAGGTGTCATTTGCAGAGTGGAAAATATATGCTTTTCAGTGGGCCTGGCATGCTGATAAGCATATTTTTCCACCCAGTGAGGAAGGTAATGGTAAACTACCTCACTCCTTGATTTTCTTAGTAAAACCTCTACAGGTTCAAACCAGCCTTTTGGCTGATGACCTAAACAACAACAACAAATAAATTTCAAGTTATTTGTGGTAATACCATTAACAGGACACTGGGTAACAGAGCTAGAACAGAGACAGTAGTGAAATTCCACAAGGTAATGGCAGCCCCAGTCCTTCTTTATAGAAGTGAGTTATTTCTTACCACGAAACGCCAAGAAAGTAGGATCCAAGCAGCTGAAATGAGGTTTTTAAGAAGGATGAAGAGGTGCTCGAGGCTGGATCTAATACATAACGAGGCAATTAGATCTGAGTTTGGTGTATTTAGCCTGAATGAAAAAGTGGAGGAGTACCGTAATCAATGGAGGATGCCAGAGGAGAAAATACCCTTAAAAGTTACGTAATATGTTCCAGTTGGAAGAAGGGAGGTAGGAAGACCTCGAAGAAGACGGCAGTAGTCGAGATGTACGGGTTGGAATATCTCGTGTTTGTGTATAAGAACACGATAATTTGTGAATTCGGGACAGGCTTATGCCTAATCCTTGATAGTAAGAAGAAGAAGAAGTTAACTGATCAATTAAAAACTGGACGCTCTACAAAACGGTAAACTAGGGAGCGTTACTAAGTTGGTGGTAACCCTTAATGCAATCAAAAACTTAAGTATACTAAAGAAGTTGTAATAAGAAAATAATTATTTTTCATGATAGACTATTATTGAAGCGTTTTTGAAAAACAATTAAAAATGAGTTAATTATGATAATTAAAAAAATATATATCCTGAAAACAAGGAATGCTAGATGAGTTTAAATGACACGGTTATCAAAAAACCTGACCTCAAAGTCAACAGTTACAACCGGCCTGTACAACTACGTGCACTTTTATTATACATTCAAATAAGTTCATGTACAGACCAACAATCAAAACACAATTGGTGAGCACGCGGTAAATTAAGATAATATAATTAATTAACATAGATTAAGTTATTATATATTTTTTTAAATGTCGTTTGTTTTTTCATAACATAATGATTTCATTGTTTTAAAATAATAGTAATGACAGTTGTTCTTTTTAAGCATGTAAACGTATTCAGTAAATATTTTCCTTGTTTAGTATAATTAATAATCAGGAATGCTTTGTCATCTTTACAGTTTCATATTTATTTGATTTATTTATTTCAATATTGACCCAATATTATTTTATTTTTATTAACCTAAAAACGTTTCAATTGTGTATTTAATAGGTTACTTTTAGGTTAAGTCGATAAGGCGATAGTCTTTCATTAAAGGGACCTAAATATACAGCCTACTGTCTAATAGTAAGCAATTTATTAATTTCTCTTGCCTATTTGATTATATAGGAAGGAAAGTATTGTTTCCATGTCAATTTTTTTAAATCGAGTTTTCACCGGATCTACTCGTTTTCAGACCCCCTGAACCCCAAAAACATGTTTTTAGCGATTGGTGTGTGTGTGTGTGTGTGTGTGTGTGCGTGTGTGTGTGTGTATGTATGTGTGTGTGTGTGTGCGTGTGTGTGTGTGTGTATGTATGTGTGTGTGTGTGTGTGTGTGTGTGTGTGTGTATGTGTGTGTGTGTGTGTGTGTGTGTGTGTGTGTGTGTGTGTGTGTGTGTGTGTGTGTGTGTGTGTGTGTGTATGTGTGTGTGTGTGTGTGTGCGTGTGTGTGTGTGTGTGTGTGTGTGTGTGTGTAAACAGAATATCTCAAGAACGGAACATCATACGAACTTGAAACTTAAGTTACATACCAATACCGGACCCGACACGAACATTTTCATCAAAATCGGTCAACCGAAAGTAGTTTATTCGTGTAATTTTTCACTTTTTTGCGATTTTCTCAAAAACGGGTCCTACGATTTTTTTAAAAATCACCTGGTTTACTAAATTGTTTATGCTCTACAAGATAGGGTAGGCGCTATGTTTGCTGAAACTCTTGGTGAGGCTGTTTTCACGTAAAAAAATAGTTTTTTTAAGATTGCGGCTTTAATATGCATTTTAACGCAAAAATGTATCTAGTAAAAGTTGTAGAAAATTTAAAATCCTACAACTTTTATTTCAAATATTTTTTTTTTGTATAACGCTTAGTTTAGCGGTAATTAGCGAGTTTCTGTTTTTTCTCACGAAAACGTGTAAAAAATTATTTTTTTAAGATTTCAGCCCAAGCATAAATTGTACGACAAAAGTATATAATAAAATTTATAGGAAATTAAAAGATTTACAACTGTTATTTTGAGCATTTTTCTCTACAGAGCTTAGTTTTGCATGAAAGAGTGATTTTCCGTATTTTTAAGCCAAACTGAAATTTTCATTTTGCGTCAATCACTCATGATTAAAGTTAGATTATGTTCATTGAAGTTAGTTTTTTGTTTATTTCTATTGTTTTATTACTAATGTTAGGTTTATTGTTGATTATTTGTATTGGTAAGAGAAAGTTGTGTGAGTGTTTCACACCAGATTTTTTTCAAAAACAAATGCTTGAAATAAAAGTTATAGGTTTTTCAAATTTCTATAACTATGACTTGTACACTTTTTTTGTGAAATATGTAGGTCTACTAAGTCCGCAATCTTAAAAACACCCACCTATACCTATTTTTATGCGAATATACGGAAAATCACTAATGGAAGCTGAACTAAGCGCTGTAGAAAACAATGCCAAAAACAAAAGTTGTAGGTTTTTAATTTTTTACAACTTTGGTTTTGTTAACTTATGTTTAAAAATGCATATTAAGGCCGCAATCTTAAAAAAAAACACTTTTTACCATGATAGCACAGCTCCCACGAATTTCAGTAAAATCACCATATCATGTAAAACATTAAAAATTTAGTAAATAAGGGTATTTTTAAAAAAATCGTAGGAGCCGTTTTTGATAAAATCTCAAAAAGTTAAATATTGCGTGAACAAACTTCTACTACACCAGTTGACCGATTTTGATGAAAATGTTCGTGTCCGGTTCCCTTGTGGAACCTAGCTCAATTTCCAATTTTCAACTTCGTACAGTATTCCGTTCTTGAGACGTTTTGTTCACACGTAGACAAATAGTAAAAACATGTGTTTTTTTTATCAGGAGACCTGAAAAAGTGTATTTCCGTTGAAAACTCAATTTTGAAAACTATACTTTCCTTCCCTACATTATTTCATGTGTAGCAAGAGAAGGTAGCCTATAGAGGAAACTTGAAAGTTTCCTCATTACCTAAAGAGTAAAAGAGTAAAAGAGAGTAATAGACGAGTAATAGAAGAGTAATAGAGAGTAAAGAAAGTAATGGCTGTGAAGAGTAATAGAGTAAAAGAGGCAAGATGCACTGTGACTCAATAAGTTTTCTGACTATTGAAAGCGTAAACAGGAATAATAATTACTTAAAAATTGTATCTTTCTTGAAGTTCTGGTATATGATTGTAATAAATAAACGTGGCCGCCATCGTACAATAGTGGTAGCGTGCTAGCCTACAACGCGGAAGTCCCAGGATCGATTCCCGGCTAGGGTCTAGAAATTTTCTCAAGTTTAAACCCCTGTTACATAACCCACCGTACTCTCTAATAACCGAGCTGCTGATGCGACTTTAAATAAACTAAAAAAATAATAATAATAATAAAAACCATCAAATATGATAATGTTTCATACAGATTATGATACTGAACTAACATTAAAAAAAACTGAGGAGATAAAATATTAAAAACTAGTTTTATATTCGTAGTGTGTAAGAACTGAAATAAGAAACTAAATTTTCAAAGCATACATAATTACTATGAGTTACTTAAGAGATGCATAATTAATTATTTTAATGCAGATTTAATATTTTCAGATCTTTTTTTAGCTGGATTGAACGTTGATCTGTATTTAAAACAGTTTGTACTTCATTTCAGAACTCTTATTAGTGATTAAGTCCCCGCTATTCTTTATAAGAAATTACCAGCATACACGTGTCTACATAAGAAACAGAGTATTGTTTAATTTCTCGGATTGTATTTCATGATTTTCAGTAGCTATCAAGACGTATTAGAAACTCGCCGCTTACGTGTCTCGGCCTCAGAGGGGTAGGTGGATCAGAATTCATAATTGGATAAGAGCCATTTGCCGCAAGGTGATGTTCGGCCGTCAAAGGGGTTGGGTGGATCACAATACTTTGAAATTTGAAGGTATGAAAGTTAAAAGATGAAGTTTGAAGTTTCAAAATATAAAATTTGAAGGTTTCGAAGTATAAGGTTAATGTTTAAAGTTTCAAAATTTCAACTTTGAATGTTGAGGTTTGAATGTATGATGTATGTAGGAAAGTAAAGTATTATTTTCATTTCTATTTTTTTAAAATCGAGTTTTCACACGTTTTAGGGCCCTTTGAACTAAAAAGAAACATGTTTTTAGCGATTGGTCTGTGTGTGAACAAAATAATTCAAGAACGGAATCGTACAAAGTTGAAACTTGAAATATAAGTTTGGTACTACTAGAGAACCCGACATGAACATTTTCATCAAAATTGGTCATCCAGAAGTGATAGTTTATTGGTGTAATTTTTCACTTTTTTGGGATTTTTCCAAAAAAAAATTTCGCTATGTTCTGCTGAAACTTCTTGGGGGCTGTGTTCTCGTGGTAAGAAATTGTTGTTTCAGTACATAAATTATATAATAATTGCAACTTGAAATCCATGTTTACATTTTTACACCCTCGACACGAATTGCATATATAAAAGGGCACTTCTGCATGCGAATCGAGACGTGCGTATAAAAATGTAATCATGCGATTTCAGTCCCGCGTCATGCATTGTCGTGCGTAAAATTTCCAACTCCATAATCAAAAACAAATCGCAGCACTTTATAAAACGCAGCGGCGAGAACATCCGCATGATTAGGATATTTTTAAGGTAGTAACTGTGTATCTTTATGTAATCGGACGAGTTGAGCGAGCCGCAGCAATGCCCCAACCGCTCTCCTGCAGGCAGCAGATTATTTTTTTGACTTTATTAAGAAAATATAAACAACAACCGAGTAAAAATTTAACTCAACCAGCAGTAATTAGGTCAATAGTTCTTAAGTCTTGGTGTCTCTTGTGTGGGGATACCGCCCAATGGCAACCACTGAAAGACGATTCACAAAAGGTCTCTATCCCATTACATTTTCAGTCTTCTAGGTGGGTTGTGTGGTAGGTGAGGAAGGGATAGTAACTGAAATTGTATAGTTGTCTGGTAGTGTAGTTTTCTATGAAAACATCTATATAGTTTTTTACTGTTTCGTGTACCATTTCAATGTTATGATCTGTGTGTAATGTTTTGTCAAGGCAGCAGATACGAGTAGTTTTTTTTATTTTGTTTAACTTCAATCAAAATCAATAATTAAATTGGCAATGCTGTTACAATGTTTAAACTCCGCTTCATCAAACCCTTTGTTGGAAAGTAAATTTTCTTGCCGCACGACACAAACCGTATGCATTAAGGGGAGATTGCACGATGGTTTTAACTCAAAATTTCAATTTTTGATTTTTTATGTTTTTCAATAGTTTAGGCCTAGTTCGATCACAAAAACATTAAATTACGTCAAAAAAAATTATGAAAAATGAAATTTTTATCAGGTTTACACAGAAAAATCATCATTTTACGAAGAACGAATATTTTTCATAATTTTATCCTGCTCGTTTTAGTGCAAAGAGAATTTTAGTTTTTAAAATATCTGCATCACGGTTTTAAATATTCTCAGCTGTTGGTTCAGCTTTCTAAACAACTGTTGATGGGAAATTTACTTGTTTGTGTACATAATGTTTTTTATTTGTGCCTTCTTGTTTCTTACCTTTTCCCGTAAATTTATATTTTTAACATTAAGGTACATTTTTCTCAGAAACCAAGTAACCTACCAGGCTGAAATTTTTACCAGTTAATTATTTTGTATATCCACATATACCAACATTTTTATAACTTCCTCAGGTGCTCCAAAAATTAGTAATACGCAAAACTCGTAGAAAACAATTTGCAAAAGTTCATGCTATTCGTATTTTTTTAAGAAAATGATATGTTCCAAAGATTAAATTTAAATAATGCTAGTAGTTCGAGAAGAAACCCGACACCTATAGTGTGTAAAGTTTAATTTCCTTATCTTTTACCAATTCTATGAAAAATGTACCTAAAAATAGCAAATTTAACATTGGCGGGATACAAAGTACAGTCTCCCCTTAAAAGATACTTTCGGAGCGGTAAATTTTACGTACGATAGTGCATACATAGACTACTGTTTTATTCACATATTTATAGAGTTAACCCACCGGGTTGGTCTAGAGGTAAAGTCGTCGCCAAAATCAGCTGTTTAACAGCTGATTTTCGGAGACGAAGGTTCCTGGTTCAAATCCTAGTAAAGGTAGTTACTTTTATACGGATTTAAATACTAGACAGTGGTTACCGGTGTACTTTGATGGTTGGGGTTCAATTAACCATACTCTCTCAGGAATGGTCGGCCTGAGTCTGTACAAGACTACAACTCATTTACAAGTCATACACATCATCCTCATCTCATTGGGTCATGGGGTTGCTTATTGTTCTAAATTGAACAGATTGCAACGTACACAAATTAGGAATTAAAAAAAAAAAAAAAATTTATAGAGTACGCGCGATTTAAAACAGCATGTTTACATTTTTATACGTACGACATAATTATACATAAAACGTTCCGTACAGACTAGTAAGCTGTATATCGAACGCTGAAATCTTCTTTTCCTTATCCGTTCTTACAATAAAACAAAGAAAAAGATAGATCAACAGAAATAATAAAATATTTAATAGCCACTCATTTGATAAATGACATTTCTTTTTCACTTGCAGTCAATTTATAATGTTTTGTTCTTTTTTATCTTTAAAATACTAAAAATATAATACATTGAAAACATGCCAAGTCTGTTAAAAAATTTGAACTTATGAGCAGTCTTATTGGAACAGTCATACCACTGTCATTATCACCTATATCTATCACATTCTAAATGAAATCATTCTGAATGCAGACGTTTTTACTATATACATTTTATATTGGTAAATACATTTTATTGGTTTATTAATACTCTTCTCAAGTGGTTACATACATTACGATAACACATATTGCAAACACGCTTCAAATTGATTAATTTTTTTTTTCGAAACAGGTTTTGTACTTTTTTTTATTGAGTGATGATGCCTACATAAGCCTTGGGCTTGTGCGTAGGTAATGATATGTGGTGATTTACAGATGAAAAAAATGCCAAACCTGACCGGGAATCGAACCCGGGGCCATATAGAACTGACATAGTAGCCAGTTTTTTAAATTTTTTAAAAAATTAAAAATTTAAAAAAATTACTACCAATATTTCAAGGTAATTCTATCAATTTTATTAATACAAAATATACAAAATTTATTACTAACACTAATTTTGTATCGTTTTTATTGATTTAGCTTTGCGCAGATACAATTTTTATTATACTAGTGGACCCGTGCGAATAAATTCGCATAATAAGATGCAGATAAGGGAGACGGCAGTAGTAAACCACCTCACTCCTCTGTAATACCGCTGTACGGTATTACAGAGCTATACGTTGTAAACAATATATTTTGTTCTTTTTCATTTCGTAAAATGAAGCTAGAATTTAGTATCAATTTCAAGTTTAGAACTTTTTACCAAATCAGGAATGAATACTCTTTAAAACCATGTAAAAATTATAAAAATCCGTTCCGTAGAACTCTGTATTTAAGAGTTTAAAGAATTACCATTTAAAATACATTGGAAGTGATTTTGCGTTTTAACTATAGATATGTGATTAAAATTATAGAAAAATCTGTACAGAACCACTTCTGTACAGTTACCTGAAAGTAATTGGATTAAAGAGAGACTGTACTTTGTATTCCGCCAATGTTAAATAAATGCTATTTTTATGTACATTTTTCATAGGATTGGTAAAAGATAGGGAAATTAAACTTTATACACCATAGGTATCGGGTTTCTTCTCGAGCTACTCACATTTTTTGAATTTAATCTTTGGACCATACCATTTTTTTTTAATTATGAATAACATAAAATTTTTACAAATTGTTTTCTACATTTTTTGCGTATTACTAATTTATGGAGCACCTGAGAAAGTCATAAAAATGTCGGTATATGTGGATATACAAGGTAATTAACTGGTAAAAATTTCAGCCTGTTAGGTTTATTGGTTTCTGAGAAAAATGTACTAGTGTTAAAAATTTAAATTTACGGGAAAAGGTAAGAAACAAGAAGGCACAAATCAAAAACAATATGTACACAAACAAGTAAATTTCCCATCAAAAGTTTTGTTTAGAAAGCTGAACCAACAGCTGAGAGTAATAAAAACCGTGATGCAGATATTTTAAAAACTAAAATTCTCTTTGCACTAAAACGAGCAGTATAAATTGTGAAAAATATTCGTTCTCATTAACATGATAATTTTCTGTGTAAACTTGATAAAAACTTAATTGTTTCATTAAAAAAAATATTTTTTTGACGTAATATAATGTTTTTTCTGGTAGATCCAGGTCTAAACTATTGAAAAACATAAAAAACCAAGCCGGCCGCATTGGCGTAGTTGGTAACGTGCTTGCCTCTCATCATGCGGTCTTGGGTTCGAATCCCATTCAGGCACGGCATAATATAAATAAAATGTCACAATATATATTATACAGAAGATATGGGAAATTCTACTGTAATTAAAATATTGAATTTTCTTTGGAAGATAGATGAACTACCATTTTGCTTTCATTAGATTAGAAATGTGAGTTGTGCATCTTGTGCATTGAAAACTATGTACTTTGAAAGAGAAATCAAAAAGTATTCTGTATCCAATGAATAAAAATTCTTTTGTTCTAATATGTTGTTTAGGTATTCAGCCTAGAGGCTGGTTTGAACCTCTAGAAGTTTTACTAAGTAAAATGAGGAGTGAGTTGGTTTAGCCTACCATCACCTTCCTCACTTAGTGGAAAAGTAAATATGCTTATCAGCATGCCAGACCATCCAATAATCATCTACTTTTCACTCTGCAAATGACAACTTACTTCATTCATCACAGAATCTGGCTCTACAGTGAAATTCATTACTTTCAGAGGAGATAACTGTGACTATTGTCGTTTACACCCCTACCTCGTTTGTTCTTAAATACTTCAGTCATATAATTGGCTGACCGTGTGATAAGAAACAGAACTATTTTTCGTAGACCTGGAACTAGCATATAGAGTGCAAATAATAATTTAACACTCCATCTGTTCTAATGCACCCTACACCTTAAAGAAGGTGTATTCAACATACTTTTCTGATTATTTATAGCTTTGGAATTATTGACCAAAATTCGGCGGTAGGTTTTTGGTTGTTAAGGGGGTTGCGGCCTCCTTGGGGCTGGACGAGGACACCTCAATTGAGTCCAACACTACTTCCCTCATCGTGAGGGAGAGTTTTTCTCGCCGCCTGGATAAAAAAAAAGAGTTATCTCCTCTGAGAATAATGATTTTCATTATACAGCTAGAACCTGTGGTGAATGAAGGTTTCATTCGCAGGGTGGAAAGTAGATGCTTTTTAAAGTACCTGGCATGCTTATAAGTATGCATTTCCACTCAATAAGGAAGGCAATGGTAAACCACCTCACTTCTCATTTTACGTAGTTAAACCGGAATGATTTCAATGGCTGGTTCAAACCAGCCATTCCGCTGATGACCTAAACAACAATCCAAATCATATAGTCATTCTTATCTACTAAGGCAAATAAATAAATTCATATGTTAGAAGCAATTCTAATAGATTGTTTTAACAGGGTTATTCAGAAATGTGAGGACACAATATTACATCTCTTTATTATCATATAAAATAAATTTACAATATTTTTTTGTTTTTGTTTGGGGATAGCTAAATAAAATGATTTTATATCTATAAATACCTAAATTATTTTATACTAAGTCAACTACACTTTTATAAAACATTAGGAACTACAATTTTCCATTGGGAATATTATGCCATAATTTGTTATGTAGGGTATAGGTTATCAACTTAAGATAATATTTAAATGTGCTCTAAATTGAAGAAATTAAACAGCTACTACTCATGATGTTATGCAAATTTATAACAAAATAATAAATGTTAAAGTGATGTTGTAACAACCATAATAAGAAAGCTGATATTACTGAAAAAGATAATTATGAAACTGTAATTGTAAAAATATATTCCGAAAGATATTACTATTATTATTATTATTATTTTTATAAGTTGATCAAAAAGTTATGTAAATTTTTGTTTTTAATTTTTACTAAGTGATAAATTTATACATGTTTTTGTAGTTTATTTAAACTAACATCAATATTAAAGACTACTGTAGGTTAAGGAGCAGTTATTTAAAAATATTCCGAATAGTATTAAACATTTTCAAACCCAGGACCTTCCATTTTGTATGCTGCATCCAATGTACCTCTGTACCTCCTTGCAATGGCAGCAACATATACACTTTTTTAATTTTGGGGAATTTTATCTTATATTAACAATTGCATAAAACAATTTTTCTCTTCTATTGACAAAATAGTAGCAGTAAATGGAAATATATTATATGGATTTGGTTATAGATTAAATAAATCAATGGAAAATGTTAAAAAGACTTCATACATATTTTGTAATAATCAAACATTACAATTAAAATTACCTTTTTAGATTACAAGTTATTGCAATTGTAATTTCTCTCCTTTCTCTTGCCTTATATGATAATATAGGGAAGGAAAGTATTGTTTCATGTTGATTTTTCGATGTTGAGTTTTCATTGGAAATAGTCGTTTTCAGGTCTTCTGAACCAAAAAACATTTCTTTTACTAATTGGTCTGCGTGTGAACAAAATATCTAAAGAATGGAATGAAGTATTAAGTTGAAACATAAATCTTAAGTTAAGTACTACAAGGGGATCTGACAAGAAAATTTTTATCAAAATCAATCAACCAGAAGTAGTAGTTTATTTGTGCAATTTTTAACATTTTTGCAATTTCTCAAAATCTGTTCCTACGATTCTAAATAAAATCGCCTCATTTACTAGGGTAAGCGCCATGTCTACTGATATTCTTGGAGGGCTTGTGCTCTTGTGGTAAATTTGTTTTTAAGTTTATGGCCTTAATATCCATTTTAGGACAAAAGTGTTCAAAGTTGTATGAAATTTTAAAATCTACAACTTTTATTACAAACATTGTTTTCTACAACCCTTAGTTTAATGTCAATTAGTAACTTTTCTATAGTTTCTTGTTGAAATTGGTAAAAACAGGATTTTTTTAAGATTGCGGCCTTAATATGCATTTAACAACAAAGTAATAAAAAGTGAATAATAATAAAATTAAAATAATAATAATATTTAGAATAATAATAAGAATCATAATAATAAAATTGAATAATAATCAAAATAGTAGGAAATTAAAAACCCTACAACTTTTATATTGAGCATCTTTTTCTATAAAACCTAGTTTAGCATCAATTAATGATTTTCCATATTTTTAAATCCTAAAGAAGTTAATTTTCATTTAGCATCATTCACGCATGATTAAAATTATGTTATGTTTTTCATATTATATTGTTTACTAATGATTAAACATAGGTTATATTGTTCATAATTCACATTGGCAAGAGAAATCGGGGTGAGTGTTTCACACCAGATTTTTATTTTTATTTTTTTTAACCTGTAATGTGTGTACATTGCAATCTGTTCAATTCAGAACAATTAGCAACCCCATGACCCAATGAGATGAGGATGATATGAATGACGTGTAAATGAGTACGTGTAGTCTTGTACAGAAACAGGTTGACCATTCCTGAGAGAGTGTGGTTAATTAAACCCCAACCATTAAAGTACACCGGTAACCACTGTCTAGCATTCAAATCCGTATAAAAGTAACTACCTTTACTAGGATTTGAACCAGGAACCTTCGTCTCCGAAAATCAGCTGTTAAATAGCTGATTTTGGTGACGACTATACCTCTAGACTAACCCGGTGGGTTTTATTTTTATAACCATAAAATATTTGGTATGGTGTTCTTTTAGCAGGTAAAGAAAAATCTGAAAGAATCAGAAAATCCTAAGGAGTTTCATTTTCAATCAGTGCACACAACCCACTCTCTCATAAGCTGCACAAAAATAGTTCTTTACCAAAGGCCTGATGGAGAGCCTGGCAAAGACTAAAAGACTCATGAGAAGATTAATGAGGACTAGGTGAACCTCTGCAGGAAAACCCGCACAAAAGTGTAAATTTGTTTTTATAGAATGTCTCCTGCCTCTTGGTTTTCCCCCTAATGGACGACTATCCATTAATTTCCTGATGAATGGTAATAATTTCAAAAACGAATCGAAAAAATATAATAGCTCTGAAAAGAGCTGTTAAAAACAAAAGCAAAATACAGTAGACCTCACTGTACACTACTCAAAGTAACAACAACTACGCTGTAAAGTCCAAAGCGATGTATCACTTACAATACTTTCGTTCGTTAAACTTGCCCCCTCCAACTTGAAATAGCTGTGCGAGGTGTGGGAGGGATAGATAGAGATAGAAAGAGCGATATATGCGTAGCTTAGTACTGCATTTGGTGCACAGACGCATCGCTTACCGAATTCTCGTTCTTATTAACTTCACCTATTATTATCTTTATAATCTTTATTTTAGACCTATTTTACGATCATAAATCAAAATATATGATTTTGGTTAGTTTTCTGCAAATCTACTCAAACAGACGATTCATTTGAGCCCACTTCAGGGAAAATCGGTGAAGGTTTAGGTGGTTAAAATCGTGTTGAAAAAAAAACCTGCTCGCTATTAATATATAGATGTTCACCATAAAACTAAATTAATAGAACTAAAACATCTTGCGATATTAGTGAAATGGCAATGGGCTGGACTCAATAAAGCAGATCCATGATTAATAGAACAAGAAGAGTCACCATTGGAAGGAATGGAGGAATCTTTCCTTTAATATTACAGACTGGCTGAATGAGTTCAACAAAATTGGTTCTAATATGGAATTATTATCAGATATTATCAGTGTAATTTTCACAATTTATAAGTTCATGTAATTTACGTAGGCCATTGAACGAAAATACCTTTAAAGAATAGATAATTTTTTTCTAGAAATTACAATTGAATAAATAAAATGAGGGATCTCTTTACTGAATGAATGAGAAAGGATTATTAGACACTTCAGAGCTGTAGTGTTACGGGTCCAAAATAGTCTTGGATCAGAACAGGTTTTTTCAGTACCTATATTACAATATAGAAATACAAATTGAGCGAAGAAATTGAGCAAAAATTGTTATTATAGCTGTACTTGGTTTCTTGTTGTTGTTGTTTAGGTGATCAATTGAAAGGCTGGTTTGAACCTCTTGAGCAGTTGTTCTAAGCGGATGTGCTGTGAAACTTCTGAGACTTTGTCATATTTGTGATAAATAGAATTGAAATAATTTTACTTGTATTTATTTTGATAAAAAGATCAAGAGAATAATATTCAAGAACTTAAACTTATTTTTTATGGAATTTATTGGCTTACACCTTACAACAAAAGATAGTTATTATTGTTATCAATGAAAAACTTGAGCTTGTTGCTTCTTACATAAAAGTTCAATTTGTGGGGGAATTGAAGGCAAATGCACACACATGCATTACCTGTTCAACTGAAAGAAGTTTCTCGCACTTCATGTTTTTAATGTTTGTTTGTTGAAAAGCCCAGCTCAAACAAGTAGGTGTTTGAAAAATGTAATTGGATACCTATTAACTGCTTCTATTGCTATTATAGAGTACTATTTCTTTCTAATTCGTATGTTAGTATACCGCAGAAATTCTCTACATAGGATGGTGTGCCTTGACCAAAAAAGTTTGAGAACTACTGCTCTAAAGGTTTTACTAAGTAAAACGAGAAGTGAGGTGGTTTACATTGCCTTCCTCATTGAGTTGAAAAGTATGCTTAACAGCACGTTAAGCCCTCTAAAAAATACACTTATTTTCCTCCCTAAAAATTACACCTTCACTTCATTCACCACAGGATGGCCGGCCTGTTGGTGTAGTGGTTAGCACAACTGGCTTCTACACCGGGGTCCTGGGTTTGATTCCCGGTTAGGTCTGGTATTTTTTCATCACTCATTTTCATACATCATCATTCTCCACTCTCTGCATTAGCAAGAATCACAAAACAGTCAGGTGTAAAACAAAACAAAAAATCACCACAGGGTCTGGCTGTATAATGAAATTCATTACTTTCAGAGGATATAACTCTGATTAGTGTCTTTTACACCTCTACGTCTTCTGTTCTTAAATACTTCAGTCATTTAATTGGCTGACCATGTAATAAGAAACAGAACTATTTTTGTAGCCCTGAAATTAACGATTAAGTGCAAATAATTTAACACTCCACCTGGCTGTTATGTGCAAACTTTTTTTTACGGAACTAATGACAGAGCAATTAATTTGAGACATACTTTGGACATGATATAAACAGATACTTGGACAGAACTGTTACTGCTACAGTAGTTCCTACTGTGGTTTTTGGCCTACACTAATACTCAATTAGCAGTAATATTTAACCTCATCCCACTTGCATCAGGCATGTACTGTACTAATAACAATAATAATAGTAATAGCATTAAGAACACTGTTTACATTTGGCGTGGCACTTCCTACTTATGTTTTCTCTACATTTTCCACTCTACAATCTTAAAAATTGAATTATGCATATAATTCCTACTAAAAGACAATAAATAAACATTTTTGCCTTATCACTCACTCTCTTGTTAAAGCTTTTTAGTTACTCCGTACCATGTAATCGGTAACTTTTAACTGGTACAGAATATACCGTAAAATGGGGTGAATAGCAACAGTTTGAACTTTGACCATAAATATTTACGCATACTATATGACATATGGAATTTAAACTTCCCTTGTTTTAAGGGTCTTTCCAACCTCTACAAGCCCACAACATTGGTTTCCTTTTTAAGCACAAGATAAATTTAAAATAATTAAAAACATGCTGTTTCTATACACTCTATAGAGTCGGGTCAATAGAAACATCCATAGTTTTTTTTGTCTGTTTCTATTTACAAAATCTGTTGGGACAAAAAGAAACAATCAGTATTGTTGAGGGGTAAATAGAAACACAATTCTGAATTGAAATAAAATTTATTAAATGTCATTCTGACACCCCCCAATAACAAAACCAAGAAAATGCAAAACAATAAATGAATTTTGCTTACAGATTTTGCAAACATACAAATATATTCGACATGTATGTTTAGATTTCGCATACACTTTAACCAGTGCAGAATCATTAGGGGCAACCAACTATTGAGTTTTAGCTCTTGAAAGTGGCATAAAAATTCTGAGTCTGCAAAGGAGTCAGACAGAATGATGTCTGGATCGCTCTCTTGAACAGAATAGTCTGAGTCTTCTGATGACGAATCATAGTCAGATTTTTTTAATTTTTATTTTGTCTAAAGACACTAAACTTTTTGTTTTTGCTATTTTTGTTATTACTTTTTTATTATCTTCATTCAAAAATAACTCTTTATAATGCATCCTGCAGTTTGAAATTAATTCTATTTTATATAATGAATTTATATAATAAATTTCACTAACCTTCTTTTTAAACTGCGTCAACTTTTATCTTTACTTACACGTGTTTCGGTGGATCCATCATCATCAGAGTAAATAACATAATTGAAACTAAAAAATTTTTTTAGTTATTTAAAATCTATAGGAGATGATACATTTGTATAAAACTGTTTTATACGAATTACTGAAGATGTATAATCTTCTATAGATTTTAAATAATTTAAAAAAATGTTTAGTTTCAATTATGTTGTACTCTGATGAATGTGGATCGACCGAAACACGTGTAAGTAAAGATAAAAGTTGACGCAGTTTAAAAAGAAGGTTAGTAAAATTTATTATATAAATTCATTAGATAAAATAGAACTTTTTTATTACTTTTGCTATTTTTGCTTTTTGTTATTACCAGCATTGTTAGTGCTTGTACCATTGCTAGTACCAGATATGCTTGGTGCATCGTGACGTGGATCTGCTGGCAATGCAAAATCTGTAACGGAAACATTCTTTCCAGGCTCAACAGCTACTTTTACTTGGTTTTTCCAAGGTTTAGTTGCTTCTTCATGTGTTAGACCTTTCAAAAGTTCTTTGAAGGCATCATCAATAGCAGCAACAGGAGATACTTGAGTTATGACTCTTGACACCTGACAAAATCTGGTGTTTCTATTTACCCCTCACATCCTGAATATAAATCCTAACCTCAATACAAAAATTATACAAACAAAACCATATAATTTACGCATTATCAGGGTATGTAATAACTTTTATAGGTATATAAGGTATTCAAAATAATTTAATTCAAATGCATGAGTTAATATATGGTATTTACATGTAAAGTTTAAAAGATCACAAAAATCTAACCATAAACAAAACCACATGATCACAACAATAAATCCTGCTCAAAGTGCTGGTAACCACACAAAATCATTTTTTCCTTAAAATTTAGAGTATTTCCAACTCATAACCGAGAAATTACCACAGTTCTATTAGTTTTACCATTTACCAGATGACATCACATTCTTTTGAAAGTTTTGTTGCTTTCCACCCCTCTGTTTCTATTCACCCCATTTTATGGTACCATATAGTTTTGCTGCATAAACTCGGTATACCTGATTTTAATACACATGTTTACAACATTAAGAACACTGTTTATATTTGGCATGGCACTTCCTAGTTGTGTTTTCTCTATATTTTTCACTCTAAAATATTAAAAAATTGATTTACGCATATAATTCCTACTAAAACTTCAATAAAGAAATATTTTTCCCTTTTACACTCACTGTCTTGTAAAACCATTTTATTTACTCTTCACCTTGCAGTAGCCTACACATAAAATCAGTAACCTGTAAGTGATACAGAACATACCAAATAGTTTTGCTGCATACACTTGGTACCTGTTTTTAATACGTGTTTGTACCTGATCCAAATTACAACCCACCACTAAACTAGTTAATCCCACCCCATTTGTACAATCAGATCAAGTAAGTTATTATTTATACCAGGAGATCAGAATACCATTTTCAAAAATATAATTTGAGGTTTTTAACCCTTTATAAGCGAAATAAGATTGTTTCTCACATGAATGTTTAAATTTAAGTGTAAAAAGTTCACTTAAAACAATAACTTCTCAAACAATTGAAAAACATATTTTAGAGTCTTCTCTAGAGAGATATTTTTGGATTTTTAATTATGAACAGGATTAAGGGTACATTACTCCAATCTGAATTTCATCCAATTAAATAGTAACGGACCAGATTGGTCTAGAGGTAAAGTCGTCACCTCGAGTCAGCTATTTAACAGCTGATTTTCGAAGACAAAGATTCCTAGTTCAAATCCTAGCGAAGAAGTTACTTTTATACAAATTTAAATGCTAGACAGTGGTTACCGGTCTACTTTGATGGTTGGGTTTCAATTAAATATACACTCTTAAGAAAGCCTGTACAAGCCTACACCCATTTACATGTCACACATATCATCCTTTTTTCATTGGTACGTGGGGTTGATTACTGTTCTTAAATCAAAGATTGCAACATACACACACTAGGGTAAAAAAAATGAAATAGTCTCAAAAACAACTCGGTTGATTTAGATAAAATTTAGGTACCTAGTCATTACAACTCTGTTTGAAAAATTTGTCATAATTATTATTAATGTGAAGAAACTATCATGAAAACAGTCTATACAAAATTACTGCCTCAGAGGCAGAAATCCAGGAAATAACTTATGTCATACAGAAATTAAAATTGTTTTTTTTACATTCAACAGTTATGCTCATTATGGTTGGCGCAGAAAATGAAGTTTAGTAGATAAAAATAAATGATAAAATAACAGAACTGATCAAGAGTTGATTTATACCCCTGGTATAGAAGCCGACTCCATTGCACCACTGCACCAACCATTGTAAGATAATTTACTATAAAGAATATTTTTATGATAGTTCAGTAAACAGAAATATACAATTTCAAATAGGAAACTGCTTCGTTTCAATCAATTCAGTGTAAAATATTCTTGTTTAAATGCATATTCTTAAAACTTTAGTGATGAAATTTTGTTTTAAATACCTCCTACTTCATTTTAAATGAAGTCGAAACTATTGAAATCCCATATAAACTTTTTTACCATTAATTCAATGTAGAAAAAACTGAATGCTTCCCACTACCTTTTTGTAAAAGGAGTCTCAGTTTAAAAAATAATTCTATATGTGTTTAAGTATTAACAACATTGAGATTTATTGTGAAGCGTTTGTGGTTAAAAAATTGTGCAATGAACTGGAGGATGTAAGAGTGTTGAATGGACCTTTTATTTATTTAATATTTACTTTCTCTTTCCTACATGAATATATAGGAAGGAAAGTATTGTTTTCATGTCGATTTTTCGATATCGAGTTTTCACCGGATCTACACGTTTCAGACCCCCTGAATCCAAAAAAACATGTTTTTAGCGATTGGTCTGTGTGTGTATGTGTGAACAGAATATCTCAAGAACGGAACATCGTACGAACTTGAAACTTGAAACTTTAGTTGCATACCACTACCGGACCCGACACGAACATTTTCATCAAAATCGGTCAACCGGAAATAGTAGTTTATTCGTGTAATTTTTCACTTTTTTGTGGTTTTATCAAAAACTGGTCCTACGATTTTTTTTAAAATCGCCTGGTTTACTAAATTTTTTATGCTCTACAAGATGGGGTAGGTGCCATGTTTGCTGAAATTCTTGGTGAGGCTGTTTTTACGTAAAAAAAATGTTTTTTTTTTACTTTAATATGCATTTTAGCGCAAAAATGTATATAATAAAAGTTGTACAACTTTAATTTCAAACATTTTTTTTATAACGATTAGTTTAGCGGTAACTAGCGATTTTCTGCTTCGTTCTCACTAAAACGTGTGAAAAATCGATTTTTTAAGATTTCGGCCTTAGTAGACTATGCATTTTACGACAAAAGTGTATCAATCAAATTTATAAGAGATTAAAAGATCTACAACTTTTATTTAGCGCATTTTTTCTCTACAAAGCCTACTTTAGCGTGAAAGAGTGATTTTCCGTATTTTTAAGCCAAACTGAGGTCGATTTTCATTTTGTGTCTTTCACTCTTGATTAAAATAAGGGTATGTTTTTTGAGGTTAGTTTTTTGTTTATTTTCAATGTTTTATTGTTAATGTTAGACTATATTGTTAATTATTTGCATTGGCAAGAGAAAGTTGTGTGAGTGCTTCACACCAGATTTTTAGTATCTTACTTGGATCATTTTCGGTTTGTATCCGGGATATTTCTAAAATAAGAGCCAAGAATTTGTAGATTTATGTTCATTAAAAATATCTAATTTATAATTTTTATGAAACAAGTCGCTTTAAAAATTATCATTTAATCAGAAAAATATTTTACAGCTGTTATGTTTTATGTTAGTATATTTCAACAATATCTCCTACTGTTGCATCACTTTTTTAGGAATGGAATTTTGAAGTAGGCCTACCAAGTATAATATTGAAATACATTATAACATTGAATGAACTGTACATTTTCCTAAGAGAACTAATTAAAAACTAATTTCAATTAAAAAAAAATTCTTGAAATAATTTTACATAATACAATATTGTGTAATAATAAATATTATTTCTATTTAAAAATCATGAGCTTCTTGTCTCTACTGTTGGTAAACATGTCATTTTTCTAAAATTTTAATGAGTCATGTAGGCTTTTATAATAAAAATACTCATTAAACGGAAACTATAGCAAACTAAGAAAACTAAAAAAAACCAAAAAAAGAAAACTAAACAACCCATAAACTAAAAAAACCCATAAAACTAAAAACCCATAAACTAAACAAAACTAAAAAACCCATAACTAATAAAATTTTTCATAAAATATTATATATAAAAACATAAAAATTTTAAGTTTTCACTAAAGATAATGCATTATTATTCACTTCCAAAATATTTTATCGTGCATATGCTTAAAGATGAACCGAATTTTTATAAGGTTTCGAAGAAATTATGGTTTCTACTAAAAATCGTATGGATGTCAACATTATAATGTTGAATCAAAAACGGTAGTTATGTGACGGAAGTCATAACGGAAAAAATAAATATAAGTATTATATTACTTAATAAACCTTTTTTTCCTATTATATTTTAATGTAGTTTATAATTTTAAATCGACTGTTTACTAACTAAAATTCAATATTTTTTTCATCGGGAATCAAAAACGCAATTGAGTAATTTAATGTTTAACTATGAGCTTAACATAATTTCAATTCTTGATAATGCTGTAATAATGTCTGTAACATTACAAATTGTATTTAACACAATGCTGTATTAACTTGAAAAACTTTTCTTTTTTTTTAAATTACCTACTTTAAGTTAAATTATTTTATGTATGCCTAATACACAAGTTTCCATCTGTGAAAATGTAGATTTTATCTAAAAAAAAACGAAGTTGTTTATCTTAATAAGTTTATGAATAAAGTAAAAAATTTATTTTTATTTAAAATGAGACGTAAAAATATTTTATGCGATTAAATAATAATTGTATTCTTTGTTTTGAATAAATATCATAAAATAGTGATGAAGAGGGGTTCATGTACCTGTCGCATCAACGGTGACACTGGAGTTCTCCACAATCACTGAGGCCCCCGACGGCACCAAAATGGAAGGCTCGTTCATCCTGCAGGTCAAAGGTCATCCATCGGCTCTTTACTCCTCTTTGAGACGACGTTGATTCTTCACTGCATCTTTACATCTGTGGTTCAGATGCGCGCGCACTTCTTATCAAATTAAATAGTTCAAACAGTCATCTTTATCTCGCATTATTTGACATTGTCTTCCACCCTAAGCGAATAACAGGTTATTCCTCCCATATCAATTAATACATTACAATTTAATGTAAACAATTTCCAATTAACCGAAATAATGTCCAACTGTTTTCTTGTACGTTTTCCGGAAAAAATTAAATTAAGTCGCAATTCTGCAGTTGAATCTTATCTGCGATGTATTCAGTTTTACTGTAGCCTACAATAATAATTAATCTTTAAGACTGATTACAAAGCTAGTTAAAAACAATAACAAGATTATTTTTGTTGATATAAACCAGTGGTTCCCAACCCGCAGTAGTCTGCGGACCACTCAGCCTGAAAGTGAACTACCACGGACCACCCATTACATTATTGCATATATCTAATCAGTTGTAACTAAATTAAAAGCTGATTAAATAAAACAAATTTTCAGAAACAAACTATTATTATTAATTAAGAAACTATTATTACAAACATATAATTGTTATTTTCAGAAAATAGGGTACATTGTACATCACAAAAAGTAAAAATATTTTTTAATTGTAAATTGTTTTTTAATAAAATAAGGAATACAGAATTTACTTAGTCGAAAATAACAATTATCAAAAATAACAAGATTTTGTCTCACTGCTTCCATATTCCGGGAAATAACGAGCAAATTCACTTTTGAGGTTGCCTAAGTGGCCGAGTATGTTGTGCTCCACCTGGTCTGTAACAGTAACATAATCCTCGTTGTTAGCAAGAGCTTTGAAATTCGCGAACGATTGAAAGTTTTTTTCTTCAACTTTGACTAACCAGTGATAAAGCTTACACAAAAACGCACGAAGTTTGTCCTCGAATGCAAATATATTACCAACACCTTCCAAATTTTCGTTTCCAGAACCTTGAAGTTGTAAGTTTAATTGGTTCAAGTGGCCAAAAACATCCACTTTATACGCGAGTCGAATCTCAAAGTTTGGTTCACTCAGTTATTCCAAGAAATGTTGCATTTTAGTCTCAATAAAAAATACTTTTAACTCCTCTGTTAACTCATATAAGCGTGCTAACATATTGCCTTTTAACAGACAACGCACCTCAGTTATTATAAAGTAGTGTTTCGTGCTCGGAGTCTAATTTTAACAGAGTTCACCATCTGAACTGTAGCACTTAAGCAGTGATTTAATCACGGAAAAATATTACTTTTTTATAAGTAGTCACCGGACTCTCACGGACCACCCCGAAGGCTCTCACGGACCACCTTTGGTCCGCGGACCACCGGTTGGGAAACACTGATATAAACTAATGAACATCTAATTTCATCTTCATCATCCACCATCAGCCAGACCCTGTGGTGAATGAAGTGAAGGTGTCATTTGCAGAGTGGAAAATATGTGCTTTTCAGAGGGCCCGGTATGCTGATAAGCGTACTTTTCCACTCAGTGAGGAAGGCAATAGTAAACCACCTCACTCCTCGTTTTACTTAGTAAAACCTCTACAGGTTCAAACCAGCCTTTCGGCTGTTGACCTAAACAACAACATCCACCATGGTTTAGGTCACCTGGGTCTGTTCCGGCATTTATCTTTTTCTCGGTCGACCAACATTCCTTCTTCCCACCGATTCATATCACTAACGGTAGACATACGTAACAGATGGAGTATCCATTTCTTTCTTAACTGCTTAAGGGGGTAGTCAACCCAGAAAATGAAAATGAAAACTTCTGGCTATAATTTATCATTATTTATTTTAAATGAAAGAGTAATTTACTAGTAATTATCTACCATTTGAACCAAGCCAAAAAATTGTTTACAGCCCCGAATATAAGGGTGAGGTTGGAAAAACGGGCTTTTACGGGGAATCAAATACCTCAGGAACCAAGAAAGATATCAACATGATTCTTATGCTACAAAATACAGAAAATTGCTGTCTATTATCTGTTGTATGCGCTTGTATGTAATTTTTTCTTAGAAGAAATTTATTGAAGAAAACCATATTTTCAAAAATATTTATTTTATGTATTCATAAATTATTTTTTAACTAAATCCCTATTAAGTAAGGTTTTTGTAATAATCATTCCACAGATAACAGAGCAAGAAATTATGAACATTTGAAAAAAACATCATCCAAATATCTCCAATACAAACCAAAATATTTAATTCCCAAGAATGTAAAATCATGCAAAAACCACATTTCCGGAAAACTTTAAGTTGAAGGAATCATTTCAAACGCCTTGCTAGTGAGTTTTTATAATTTTTTGTCAACGTACAAACAAAGTAAAAAAATGTTGTGGTTCAGAAAATTTTAAACTTCAAATAGGTAAATGAAAAAACCATCGAAATTTTTAAAAAATCATCTTCTTAAGTTGACTACCCCGTTAAGGTGAGAGTGTAGGCCTATGATGCTTTTGACCGAAAATTTTGATTTTCAGTTTTTTATGTTTTTCAATAGTTCAGACCTAGATCTTACAGAAAAACCTTATATAATGTCAAAAAATTATTTTAATGAAAAAATTAAATTTTTAGCAGGTTTACACAGAAAAATTATCGCGTCACCAACAATGAATATTTTTCATAATTTAAACTGACTGTTTTAGAGCAAAGGTAATTTTAGTTTTTAAAAATATCTGCATTACTGTTTTTAACATTATAAGTTGTTGGTTCAGCTTTCTAACCAACTGCTGATGGGAAATTTACTTGTTTGTGTATATTTTGTTTTTGATTTGTGTCTTTTTCTTTCTTGCTTGTTCCCTAAAATTTAAGACTTTTAACATTTATAGGTACATTTTTCTCGGAGGCCATTGAATCTACCAGGCTGAAATTTTTACCAGTTATTAGTCTTGTATAGGGTGATTCAAAAAGAGCGCCGGTTTTGATATAATCAAATTAAGAGATTTATTTTAGTGAAAAACTGAAAATAAATACATCAACAAGTTCATCTTACCTTCCGATTTCATGTATGAAAAATGATGTCATGCATGTGTCCTCCTCTACTGCGCTGGCACGCATCAACTCTGTCCATGAAATTGGATATTACTGCACAAGTTTCGACTTCCATTTGCCCGATAACCCGTCGAATTTCCTCCTTCAAGTCATTGATGTTTCGGGGTTTATTGGCATACACCAATGACTTCAGATGACCCCAAAGATGAAAGTCACAAGGCGTCAAGTCACACGACCTTGGTGGCCATTGATGGTCGGAATTACGAGAAATGATGCGATCCTGGAACCGTTCACGGAGCAACAACATTGTTTCTCGTGCAGAAACTGAATTTTATACGGGTGATATTGGAGATCGTACCGAAGAATTCTCCGTACAGAAGAACATCGTGAACCCAATTGTTGAGAACGGCGACGTATTGATTTTGCTGGGCTAACAGCCACCCTGTCACGAACCAACGCAACGTTCTGCTCAGTTCGGCCAGAACGACGACGTCCAGAACTTTTAAGGTCGACTGTTGAACCCGTCTCAAAAAACTTTTTCATGAGCCTGCGAACTGTTGATTCATTCGGTGCTTCATTACGTCCTAGAGTACCGCGAAGTCGCCTGACAGTAGCCGCATAACTCTCTCCACTCTGGTAAAATGTTTTGACGATTAACACTCGTTGTGCAATAGTAAACTTCTCCATGGTTAGACACAGACTGCGAGAGTACTACACTGCGAACAAGAGAAACTACAACTGAATCGTCAATCGGAATGTTCTCCGAAATAGAAATGAGGTCTAACAATGTTGCCAACCGATAAACAAAAATTTACCAGCCGTTTAAAAACCGGCGCTCTTTTTGAATCACCCGTTACTTGCACATATACCGGCATTTTTATGACTTCCTCAGATGCTCCAAAAATTAATAATATGGAAAAAACAAAGAAAATAATTTGTAAAAATTGTGTGTTATTCGTTATTTTGTTTTTAATTTTATGGTCAAACAAATTATTTGGGTTCGAATCCCACTCAGGCACGGCATATTTTCATACGTTCCAAAAATTTAAAAAAAATCATTTCATCCTACATTCCATAAAGTTCCACCCCAACGTCGTCGCTAATGACCGTTGCAGTTGATGCGACGTTAAATTAAAAAAAAAAAAAATTATTTAAAAAAAATGTCAGTAGCTAGAGAAACCAAACAACTATACCTACTAAGAGTGTAAAATTTCATTTCCCTATCTTATACCAATTCTATGAAAAATGTAGCCTACTTAAAAATAGCAAATTTAACATTGGCGGGATACAAGGTACAGTCTCCCCTTAATGATACTGCTCAAAGATATTGGCCTACATTAACTTTGTTCTTATATCATCGTTCTTTAAAATGATCTTTTCTAGTAGCTTACTACATTTTGCATTCCTCAGACACCTCATTTCAGTTGTCAGAACGTGAAACGCTCGCGCTCTGCTACCCCAATCAAATAATCTCAATCGTGTGTTTTTCTAGTGTTATTTCTTAAAGAATGATTATATATGACACCTGAAACACACGAGTTAAAGTCTGCAGAGTGTTTAACATAAAAATCCAAAAACGTTGGACTTTGCCAATAGAACACCTACTTTGAAACTTATTTCGAAGATACTTATTTTTGGTTTCAGAATAACTCAAAACTTATTTTTATGGTATTCTTTATTAATATAAGGATTGATTCGTATATTTAACTCAGCTAAGTTAAAGATTATCAGATTTTCTGTCACTCCGAAGCAGTTGTCAAATTTAAGATCACAACCCGTAACCAGAGAGAATTAAATTTAGTACGAATTTGCTGTCATTCATAATGAACTGTAGTGTTACTCAAGTGTTTGATTTGAACGGATTAACTTTTCTTCTAATGATCTTTTATGTGTCAATGATTTTTAGAATCTGCAGACAAATTCAGAATCAAAAGTAAGAATACTTTTTACTAAATCGGGCCTTCGCCCGCCCACCAATCTCTGTCAGTAACTTTCTCTGACAGTGTACAGTATTTTTTTTTTTCGATATGGCTGCGGAAAGATTTTTCAGACTCTCCACATTCCAATTACGAAGATGCACTCCCACTTGACTGTTAAATGTAGAATTTTATGCCCCACAATTGTGCTCTCAAAATTTTACTAATAGTTCACAACCAAATCCCCCCACCAAGGGAGGCACCCCAGGCGATCTCCGCGAGGGTCACACTGTTAGTTCATTATCAACAACAAAATCGTAAAGTAGTCTGCAAACCTTCCACCTGCCCGAAAAGGCCAAAGAAACGACGTCTCTTGTACATCCCGGAAAGATTGAATAAATATCCATCCAGAGTTTATCTGACCGGTCAGAATACAACCCACAATCGAAGAACATGTGATTCAGGTCCTGGACAGGACAACCACATTCGCAGCTGCTGTCTTTTTTTATACCCTTATTATGTAAATGATATGAACAACACGTATGATTCGATCTTATCCTAGATATCAAACAAATCATATCTCTTTTTTGGTTCGTCGAGGCAAACCAAGGTTTGTTAAAGTACTTTTTTTTGTGTTTAAAATAAATAATTCCTTTTATATTACTTCGTTGTTTTATATAGTCTATTGAATCCTTAATTAAGTTATCTTTTAGTTTACCCGTTGTATTATAATAATGATATTTTTTAATGCTAATAACTTCTAGGTCTTTGGCTTCCCCGGCCAACTTATCAACCGTTTCATTTCCCTGTATCCCGCAGTGGCTCGGAACACATAGTAATGTACTGACAATTGCACAGTATCAACACAACATATTTTTGAAGTAATGATGTAGGGACTACGTAAAGCAAAACACCTTTCAACAGAATAAATGCCTACAATCCTAACTCGGGAAACAAAAATAATTACTTCTTTGCTTATCACAACACTAAATTGTTTGAACAAAAACCTACCCTACTTAAGTGAGGAGAAAATACATTATCACGCTCTTTATAAATGGTTATGGTAATCGATATCTGTTAAAAAAAACTAAAAGAATGAACTGCTTGATCGATGAATCGCTATAGTAGCAGTAGAAGTATCTTAGTCGTAGTAGAAGTATCGCTGTGTAAGTAGCAGTCGAAATAGCAGCAGCCTATGTAAATTTGTGTACAGTTCAGCCGTTGTTAGTTTGCTCCTACTGTTAACAAACAAAAGCCACATACTACAGGGTGCACGCTAGAGTCTGCGACTTTACGGATGTCGTATTCCTATTAACTATTTTTTAAATTATAAGTACTTAAAGTACTAAAAACATCAGTCATGATATGATGTAGGCCTAACAATTTCATATAGAAAAATACTTTTAAAAGTATTTTCTATTTAAATACTTTTGAAAATATTTTGTTGTTACTTTTTAATCAGCGTGTACAATTTTTATATAATGCGCATGCTCAGTGACGTCATTATTTGTTCACATTAGGAGCAAACTAAGAGAGGCTGGACTGTAGACATATTTGTTAAAAATTATTAAATGATGGCGTATTAAAGTAAGCAGTGATAAATAAACTAATGAGTATTCTTCTGTATGTAATGAATTTAACAATAACTTAATAATTTAGTTTTTATCTTGATGTATCCAATACTCCCTTCTTGAAGTCTTCCTAGTTAGTTTAAAAAAAACAATCATGGTTCATAATGGATTAAGTGAAATATTTAGGGAAATAAATAACCTCTCTGTTTAACATCACAGAAGCAAGCGACGGCAGTGGAGAAAATACTAGGATTATGTGTTTTTAATGAAATGTAATAATTAATTATATTGGGGAACTTTTGCCAATAGATTAAAACTTTAAAACATATTGTAATAATAAATTTAAACGTGTCAGCAGCAGCCATCACGTTCAAAGTTGTTACGTCATCATTAGTAAACGTGCCTGAAAAGGCGTACTTTTATTGACGCGTTCACAATATTAAATACAGTGATCTATATTAATGTGTAGCCATACATGCCATCTTTGGATAGAAATTATTCATGTTCAACATGTGTTTCGAATCTAATTATAGTCACAAAGTAGAAGAGAACTTCCTTTACATTGTTTCTAAAAAAAATCGCAAATTAATCTCTAAAAATTTATCAGATGAATTTTGGTGAAAGTAACTGTCGTCTTTTTAACCTGTTACAAAAGTTAACTGATAAGTCTGATTAACTAAAATAACATTAACAATATTTCTCTAATATTGATCTGGACTCGATATTTTGAGGGTTTCATAATTGATGTTTGATCTATTATTGATTCCTTCGTCAGAGCACGTAGAAATGACTAAACAGACGTGATCTCGATTTATAATAGCCTATGTAATGAACCGTAACTTATAAGTACATAAAATGTGTTTATTTCTATGTTCATTAACGTTATTGTTTAGTTCATCAGCCGAAAGGCTAGTTTGAATCTCTAGAGGCTTTACTAAGTAAAATGAGGAGTGAGGTGGTTTACAATTGCCTTCCTCACTGAGTGGAAAAGTATGCTTATCAGCATGTCAAACACTTTGAAAAGCATTTACTTTCCACCTTACAAAAATGACACCTTCATTTTATTCACCCCAGGGCCTGGCTCTACAATGAAACTCATTACTCTCAAAGGAGATAACTGACTACTGTCTGAAACTCATTACTCTCAAAGGAGATAACTCTGACTACTGTCTGAAACTCATTACTCTCAAAGGAGATAGCTCTGACTACTGTCTGAAACTCATTACTCTGAAATGAGATAACTCTGACTACTGTCTGAAACTCATTACTCTCAAAGGAGATAACTCTGACTACTGTCTGAAACTCATTACTCTCAAAGGAGATAACTATGACCTACTGTCTGAAACTCATTACTCTCAAAGGAGATAACTCTGACTACTGTCTGAAACTCATTACTCTCAAAGGAGATAACTCTGACTACTTTCTGAAACTCATTACTCTCAAAGGAGATAACTCTGACTACTGTCTGAAACTCATTACTCTCAAAGGAGATAACTCTGACTACTGTCTGAAACTCATTACTCTCAAAGGAAATAACTCTGACTACTGTCTAACACCTCTACCTCTTCTGTTCTTAATGCTTCAGTCATAATTAGCTGACCATGTGATAAGAAACAGAACTATTTTTTGTATCGCTAGAAATAGTTGATTGAGTGCAATTAATTGAACACTTCACCTACCTGTTACGGGCAAAATTTAGTAAAGAAGTGAATTTTATCAAATATGATTACGATCCACAAAAGGAAATATTATTTGTTAGCCAATGTAATATAAATGTTTATTTAGAAAAAAACACATTTAATTGATTCTGCATTTCATAATTAAGAGATATGTGTATGAGGAACAGTAATTTTGTTTCCATAACTTCATTTTATGCCCAAAACGGGCAGGTGGAGTGTTATTTTAATTGCACTCTATCTGTTTGGTCCAGAGCTAAAAAAAAATAGTTCTGTTTCTTATCACATAGTCAGCCACTTATATGACTGAACTATTTAAGAACAGAGAGGTAGAGGTGTAAAAGACACTAGTCAGAGTTATCTCCTCTGAGAGTAATGAATTTCACTATGCAACCAGACCCTGTGGTGAATGAAGTGAAGGTGTCATTTGCAGGGTGGAAAGTGAGTGCTTTTTCGGAGGGCCTGGCATGCTGATAAGCATACTCTTTCAACTCAGTGAGTAAGGCAATGGTAAACCACCTTACTCCTCGTTTTTACTTAGTAAAACCTCTAGAGGTTCAAACCAGCCTTTCGGCTGTTGACCTAAACAACAATAACAACTTCATTTTCTGAGATTCTGAACCTTAAGAAATTAATTTTTCATTGACCTCATTTTACAAGCATCATTTAAAAAAAATTCAATTTTCTAACTTTCCTTAAAAAATACTGCTAAAAATAAATCAATTACTTTTTTATATCTAAAAATAAAGTGTTATAACTACAATGTACTTGTGTAAATGTTTTGGAGAAAACATGTTTTTAAAAATAGCAATCTAAATTTATAGAATGCTTTGATTTTTTTAAACATATTTTTGATTCTGAACAACTAACACCTGTTTCTCTTGAGATAAGTGTTTTGTTAAAATTTTTTTGTATTTCAATGGGGTGAAAGTCTAGACAAGTCGGTAGTTGGAAGCATCTTCAAAAGTGTCCGTTCTAACACAATTTAAATATTTTAAAAAAATTTAAGTATATTAGTGACGTGTAAATACATCAAAAAGATATGAAAATGATTGACATGTGATTACAACCACCAATTTATTTTTAATAACAATTGAAACTTAGATGTGCTTAAGTTTTGAAATGAATGAATAGATTGAAATTAATTTCTTTTAAATTAATGAAGAAATTAATTACTAATTTCTAAACAATTTTCAATAACTATTACTATTGGTAACAATTTTTGTTATGTCTGTAAAACCCTTGTTGCTAATTATATTCACATTCTTATTTATTTTAAGATATTAACTCAAATAGTGCTGAGTATTTTTTTTTTATTGTACTTTTTTGCGTTTAACGTCAGACTATTCTGCAATTACTGCTAATGCAGACTGTGAAGGATGAAATTTTATTTTTTGTAACTTATGAAAATATGCCGTGCCTGAATGGGATTCAAACCAAAGACCACACATTAGTTTAAATTTGCTGATTAATGAAGGACTTAAGCAGTATTTTTTTGCATCTAGCGCTTGTGCTTCATTGCCAATCATAGAAACACATAATGATTTCTTCTCTGATGTATTCCTTTATGCTTCTAATGTAATTTTAATAACATGTAATAAGACTTTTTGTTTAGGTCATCAGCTGAAAGGCTGGTTTGAGCCTCTAGAGCAGTGTTTCCCAAACTTTTTTATTTTCTCTTGCCTATATGAATATATAGGAAGGAAAGTATTGTTTTCATGTCGATTTTTCGAAATCGAGTTTTCACCGGATCTATACGTTTTCAGACCCCCTGAACCCAAAAAACATGTTTTTAGCGATTGGTCTGTGTGTGTGTCTGTGTCTGTGTGTGTGTGTGTGTGTGTGTGTGTGTGTGTGTGTGTGTGTGTGTGTGTGTGTGTGTAAACAGAATATCTCAAGAACGGAACATCGTACGAACTTGAAACTTGAAACTTAAGTTACATACCACTACCGGACGCGACACGAACATTTTAATCAAAATCGGCCAACCGGAAGTAGTAGTTTATTCGTATAATTTTTCAGTTTTTTGCGATTTTCTCAAAAACTGGTCCTACGATTTTTTTAAAAATCGCCTATTTTACTCAATTTTTTATTCTCTACAAGATAGGGTAGGCGCCATGTTTGCTGAAATTCTGGGTGAGGCTGTTTTTACGTAAAAACGTTGTTTTTTTAAGATTACGGCTTTAATATAAATTTTAGCGCAAAAACTTATATAATAAAAGTTGTAGAGAATTTAAAAACCTACAACTTCTGTTTCAAACATTTTTTTGTATAACGCTTTGTTTAGCGGTAATTTGCGATTTTCTGTTTTTTTTCTCACGAAAACGTGAGAAAAATCGATTTTTTTAACATTTCGGTCTTAGTATGCATTTTACGACAAAAGTGTATATAATTAAATTTATAGAAAATTAAAAGATCTACAACTTTTGTTTAGAGCATTTTTCTCTACAGAGCCTAGTTTAGCGTGAAAGCGTGATTTTCCGTATTTTTAAGCCAAACTGAGTTCTTGTCATTTTGCGTCATTCACTCATGATTAAAATAAGGTTATGTTTTTGAGGTTAGTTTTTGTTCATTTCTAATGTTTTAATACTAATGTTAGGTTTATTATTAATTATTTGCATTGGCAAGAGAAAGTTGTGTGAGTGTTTCACACCAGATTTTTTTTCTCGCAGCACACTACAAAAAAAAACAGCCAATGGCCGCGGCACACCTATTACTTTATGCCATTGATTAAACTTAAGTACTTGATATAAACGTACTTATATCACACTTACTTATAGTCATCGGCTAGGCATTATTTTGTTGGACCGTTTAAATTTAATTTAATTTATTTTCCTTGAGTTCCGCGGCTCACTTGGCCGGCCTCGCGGCACACCAGTATGCCACGGCACACAGTTTGGGAACCTCTGCTCTAGAGGCTTTACTAAGTTTTTTTTTTGATGAATGAAAAAATGCCGTGCCTGAATGGGATTCGAACCCAAGACCGCATGATGAGAGGCGAGCACGTTACCAACTGCGCCAATGCGGCCGGCGTTTACTAAGTAAAATGAGGAATGAGGTGGTTTAAAATTGCCTTCCTCACTGAGTGGAAAAGTATTATATTTTTCAGCCTACCAGGCCCTCCAAATAGACTACTACTTTCAACCCTGCAAATGACACCTTCACTTCACTTTCACTTTCACCACAGGGTCTGGCTCCATAATGAAATTAATTAATCTCAAAGGAGATAACTGACTAGTGTCATTTACACCTCTACTTCTTCTATTGTTAAATGCTTTAGTCATACAATTTGCTGACCATATGATAAGAAACAGAACTATTTTTTGTAGCCCTGGAACTAGTAGCTAATGACAATAATTTAATTCTCCATCTGCCAGTAGCAGACAAAACTTAAAAAAGAAAAAGCAACCTGTAAACAAAACCAACAACACTTCAGTAAATCTAAAAAAAAAAATTCTAGAAAAAGACCAAAACATAAAAAAACACTTTATTTGTATTGAGCATTTTACATTTCAATACTTCCCATTCAATTTTTAATATCTAAATGTGTTATCTTAAGAAAAATTTGTAATATTAAGTTAAATTGTATACATAGATGTCGGTTACACATTTAGCAAAATAAATACGGTAGCTTTTATAAAGTCCAATAATATCAAGATTAAATCTATTTTGACCAGATATACAGGAGAAAAACAGGCTGATTCAAAGAACTGAGCTTATTTTTCCATGATTTCTTTTGTAGTATGAAGAGTTTTATCATTTTTGTAACTTTGTGTGAGTTAATTAGGTTAAAAACCAACCAAAATATTATCTCAATATCTGCAGGTTTATTCTAACTTATTAATGCAAAGAAAATTATTAAAAATAGAGTAGTGATGTACCTACTTAGAAACTTTAATAGTCATTACCTGAATAATTTGTTTAATGTGACAGCCTGTTCTTCTCATGAGTCCTTCAAACGAGAAAGGTAAGTCTTAATAATAAAATTCTGGTGTGAAACACTCACACAACTTTCTCTTGCCAGTGCAAATAGTTAACAATAAACCTAACATTAGTAATAAAACATTAGAAATAAACAAAAACTAACCTCAAAAACATAACCTTATTTAAATCATGAGTGAAAGACGCAAAATGAAAATCGTACTCAGTTTGGCTTAGAAATACGGAAAATCACTCTTTCTCTCTAAACTAGGCTCTGTAGAGAAAAATGCTTTAAATAAAAGTTGTAGATCTTTTAATTTTCTATAAATTTAATTATATACACTTTTGTCGTAAAATGCATACTAAGGCCGAAATGTTAAAAAAATCGATTTTTCTCACGTTTTCGTGAGAGAAAAAACAGAAAATCGCAAATTACCGCTAAACTAAGCGTTATACAAAAAATGTTTGAAATAAAAGTTGTAGGTTTTTAAATTCTCTACAACTTTTATTATATAAATTTGTGCGCTAAAATGCATATTAAAGCCGTAATCTTAAAAAACTATGTTTTTACGTGAAAACAGCCTCACCCAAAATTTCAGTAAACATGACGCCTACCCTATCTTGTAGAGAATAAAAAATTGAGTAAACCAGGCGATTTTTAAAAAAATCGTAGGACCAGTTTTTGAGAAAATTGCAAAAAAGTGAAAAATTATACGAATAAACTCCCACTTCCGGTTGGCCGATTTTGATTAAAATGTTCGTGTCGGGTCCGGTAGTGGTATGTAACTTAAGTTTCAAGTTTCAAGTTCGTACGATGTTCCGTTCTTGAGATATTTTGTATACACACACACACACACACAAACACACAAACACAGACCAATCGCTAAAAACATGTTTTTTGGGTTCAGGGGGTCTGAAAACGTAAAGATCCGGTGAAAACTCGATTTCGAAAAATCGACATGAAAACAATACTTTCCTTCCTATATTCATATAGGCAAGAGAAAGTAAAAACTACATTTTGGTTTACATTAATAAAAGCGTTTGGTTTACGCTGCACATAATATGAAACAATACCAGTCTTCTAAATTTATTTTGTTTTAATCGCACACGTAATTTACATTTACAGAATGACTGACACATACACCATACAATCAATTAACTAGTCCAAGCCGTGTTACACTAATTTTAATGTTTGCATCATCTGTGTTCTCACGAACCCAATTATTCCCAAATTCCACCCATTCCAGATGAGAGCAGGATTAGAATAAAGACACAATACACTAGGGGACAACACCCACACAAGGGGTAGAGCTCAATTGGACTATTATCAAACAATGTTCATTATTGAGCATTAATTCATTATGTGTGAGCTAATTAGCAAATAAACAGTTACTGTAATATGCTCAGAATTGAATCGCTTTCTGCAAAAAAAGCATTAGTCCATTCTGTAAAAAATTTGAATTTCCGTGTTTCCAATGTATTTATGTATATGTTCGCATCGGTATCTGCTGAAATCGAGAAAAAACAGCAATTCAACAGCATTGTACATTAGTGGTATTGTTACAAATACAGTTTCTGCAGAAACAGATGCAAGCATATATAAACACATTGGAATTGTGGGAATTTGAATTTCTGAAAAAATGGACTAATGCCTTTTTTGCAGAAAGTGATTCAATTGGTTCAATGGAATGTAATACGCAGCATATTTGTTTCAGCAGTTTTGGCGATGGGTCAACATGCTTCCAGGATTCTAGTTGAGAAGACACCAGTCCCGTCCATCCCAGTTGGCACCAGCAATTGTGTGGCTGTATAGAGAATGGTCAACAGTATAATATGACCAAGGTGATGACCATGGCTGTCAACCTGGAACATTAATTTGAAGAGTTACTTTCCAAAATTTCAATCAAGTTTTTAAGTTTTAAATTTAATGAGTTAATTTATTTAAGTACCTAAATGTAGCTTGTTATTCTGTAAGCATAATTTTGTAGAGTATCTCCATGCAAGGTAAGTTTTCAGAGCTTTAACTTTGTCTAGAAATCACTTTACAAGTAAACAATTATTTATCTTCATTTTTTACAAAAATTTGTGATTTATCTCTGATGTTTTCAAAAAAAACTATCTTATTATGCAACTTAAGATTCTCCCTCTAAACAGCAATAATTCTATTCTCTCAGAACTCCTTTTCTGAGAATTTTATTAAACATAATATCAAAGAAGGTTCGCGAAATCTCTAGCATTTCATGGTAAAGCGTAGATAATAAGAGTGGAAAAGTAACAATGGGGTGGCTATAAAGGGATGCCTATTCATGAAAGTTGTTTGAAATAACTGCGCTATTGTGTATGATAAAAGGTCGGGTATTGTTGTACAACTATTTATGAAAGAGGACTGTAAAACTTCCCATGATTAATAGATCTATTGTTACTTGTTTACATCAGTTCATCAGTTATGAGTTTTCGAGAACTAATAAAAAAAATTATTGATCGAATCTCTGTGTCGTTCGAGAAGTCTCTTTGAACCCCCTCTATATAAATAGACCCCCGAGAGCGGTCAGGGAGTTAGTATTCGTTTGATCTTTGACGAGTGAGTGTCGAGCGTTATATCAGGTTAACGGTTCCGAGGTATTGTTATACTGTTTTTGCGTGTGTGTGTATCGTGTAAAGTTATTGTGTATCTGTTTTAAATTCAGTTTTGTGTATTCAGTTTTGTGTATTCAGTTTTCATTTTGTATGTGTATTCTATAAAATTGATTGTAAGTAGTGCTAAGTAAATTTTTAAGTTATCGATTGTTTATTATTTATTTTAAGTAAATTTTTTATTTTATTTTTTTATTGAGTGATGATGCCTACATAAGCCTTGGGCTTGTGCGTAGGTAATGATATGTGGTGATTTACAGATGAAAAAAATGCCAGACCTGACCGGGAATCGAACCCGGGACCCCGGCATAGTAGCCAGTCATTTATTGTATTACTTCATTATTATTAGTTTAATTATTTGTTTGGTAAATCTTTTAGTGTAATAAATATTTGTAATTGTAAACTTTAGTGTATTAATTATTTAATAACCTAGATCCCAAAATGGACCATAGCGGTGTCACAATATTATAAAATTATAGTCATAAATAAATAACCTACAGCTCTAATTTTGTTACTATTTCTGTTTAAAATAAACCCTTATTTTTTACAGATATTCGTTGACATGTAATATCATGGCCGATTTGTATTCATGTAACTCACAACAAATCGGTTACATATTGACAGCTACTTACCAAAATTGCCATTTAAATTGTATTATTAGATCTTATTTTTGCCTCAATTTGAATGTTCATTGCCAATAATAATAACCATTAGGTATTTATTACTAATAGGTGAAAATTATTACAAATACTATTATGAATTTGGACTGTGATTGGCAGTCATGACTGTGAAAGGATAATCAAATATAAGATGAAAAAGGAAGAAATACCAAAAGATATTCACATAGCAACAAGTAAGCAGGTGGAGTAAAGTTGTAATATTTGAAAAGAATAAATTAGTTTGTTACCTGTGTGTGAATTATTTATTGTAGCTTGTTGCACATGCCTTTTTTTACACCTGACATATGAGGTGTGGCTATTAAATAACGAGATTGACGTTGTAAAAAATTTTATTTTTATTTTATACATAATCACTGATTGTCACCTTCAATATACACTCCTCTGGACAATGGAATTTTCCATTGTTGGAAAACCCTGAAGGTCAAACATGTAATCAATATTACTACCTTGAGGTACTTTCTAAACTACATCAAAGAGTAAGGAAAAAACGCCCTGAAATGTGGAAGGACAAATCATGGGTTCTACACCAAGACAATGCGCCAGCTCATTCCGCGTTCGCTGTCAAGAGGTTCCTAGCCAATTACAGCATCTCAGTGTTAGAACATCCACCTTATTCACCAGATCTTGCACCATGTGACTTCTACCTGTTCCCTAAGGTGAAATCTGCATTAAAATGGACAAGATTTGAGTCTGTGGAAGCTGCACAAGAGAAAGCAGCACGTGTCCTGAAGGAGCTGACAGAAGATGACTTCCAGCACTGTTTCCAACAATGGAAAATTTTCATGGAGCCTTGTAGGGATAGAGAAGGAGTGTATATTAAAGGTGACGATAAGTGATTATATATAAAACAAAAATAAAATTTTTTACGAAGTATGTCTCATTATTTAACAGCCACACCTTGTAAAAATTTTGAATGTTTGACATCTGATAGAACTCAAATATATTTTGTTTTAAACTCTCATGGGCCCTAAACACTCTTGCTAGTTGGGTAGTAGTTAAGTTAGCATTCTAACTGATAAAGCATGAGTAAGTATAATTTGAACATTTAACAGTGCACTGGTTCTCCAGTCGCAGTAAGTTTCTTAGAAGTTTAAAAAGGGCTGATGACTATGGCAGTCGATGCCCGATTAACATAAAAAAAGAAAAAACAATTAGTGGATACATCAGGATGTTTGTTGCTTAACCCTTTATAGGTCTTTGGTAAGTATACTTACCACTAGCAATAAGGTCATTTTTTTTAAGAAAAGCTATGCAGTTAAACCCTATTGGCATTTTATGGTTTTATAGAAGTTCTCGGTAAGTAGGCTATCCACATTTTAAAATTAGTGCGCAGTGACCATTTGCTTCATGAGTTACACAAATGTGGTAAGGAAGGATTCATACCAGTGTAGGTAACCGTGTTGTTTTGTTACTTTTTTACAGTGCTTAGAAAATTCGAGTTTTTTACGGGAAAGCAAGTATTTATCCTAATATAAAGTTGAAATAAGTTATTCTACACTTTTTTCTGTTATACAGGACTACAAGTTGTTTTAATAAGCATTCTTACCAGTAAACATTTTATGATTCCCATTTTAAAAAAAAGTTCCTTGGTAAGTTTACTTACCAGGGCTTAACCTAAAAAAAATAAATATCTTACTGTTCTGGCACTAGAAATACATTATTCAAGTCCCTATAAAACAAAATTTAATATTTTACAACATACATATTTTTCCCGGTAGTACTGCCCTATAAAGGGTTGAACATATTTTCTCAAGCAAAATTGATTTTCTGAACGAAATGGCTTTAAAAAGAAATTAACGGACTCCATTGTTTCATGGAATAAAAGAAAATAAAACCTGATAGGGAATAAAGTAGAGCAGGTCAAGTCTTTTAGGTACCTTGGATCCCTGGTGACTGAAGATATGAGGTGTGCCAAAGAGGTAAAGGAGAGTGTTGCAATGGCTAAGGAGGCATTTTTCAGAAAAAGAAGGATTTTGTCCAGTTGACTAAGAATTGCGAAAGATTGGTGAAATGCTTTGTTTGGAGTGTAGCCACGTATAAAGCGGAGACGTGGACTTTGAGGAGGCAGTATGAGAGGGATTTGGAGCCCCTGGAAATGTGGATTTTGAGAAGGATGGAAAGAGTTAGTAATGAAGAGGTGCTTCGGAAAGTGGGAGAGAATAGGGGGCTGCTGGAGATGGTGTGATGGAGAAACAGGTGGCTGGGTCACTGGTTGAGAAAGGAGTGTCTGATTGCAGAATTGCTGGAGCGCAAATGGTATAAGATGGTTGATGATGTGAAACAGGGACGAAGGTACAAGGAGGTGAAGAGGTTGGCCCAAGATAGGAAGAGATGGAGGACAATGTAGATGTTTGTTGCTTAAACATATTTTCTCTAGAAAAATTGATTTTCTGAACTAAATTTCTATCAAGCTATCAGCCTGCTGTGCAGCAGAACACGAATGAAGATGATTGTTTCATAGGTCATATCATGAATCATAATAGGGACATGCCTTTGCTACATCCTTAAAGCAGAATTTCAAAACACACGATTGTATTTCAAAGAAAACAAATTTATTTCTAGGCTGCAACATTAATTCCCTGGTTCTGGATTTAGATTTCTCATGCTTAGCTTAAAAGAAGATTTGGGTAAAAACATATTACATGAACAAAATCAAAAATTTTCAAAAAAATATCTATTCTGATTATGATTAGATGGCAAAACATGTTTATTTTAAAATTTCACCAGCAACTTGTTTTTCATATTTTATATACTTCAGAACACACTTTTAGGTGTACTTCACAAATATGTAAACATTTAATAATGTAGCTTTGCTAATGCTTGTGACATCAGGTGTAATGAACAAAAAGGTTGACTTTAAATAAGTAGCCTTTGCTACTATTAAGAGAAACAATTGAATTATGAGAATGAAATACATATAGTTTCAATTATAACTTACTTCTTTGTCTGCTGTTTGAAGACTACCACAAACTTATTTAATGTACATTATTCAGAGGATTGTCATCAGTCATCATCAATAATGCAGATACTTCTGACAATATTTTTCATATTGGGCACAAGGTGTGCAGTTCTTGCTGAATGTACAATCTCCCATAGTATGAACCCAGATATTGCTCAGGTTTTTTATCGATTCACAATTCTGTATTTGGCAATAAGGTTTTGTAGAATTAGACATACAAAATAAATAAACAACTATTCAAGTAAAGTAATTATATTAGACCTTATTGTGAGCCATGTTGATTTAGGAAAGACTAGCTAATAAAATAATTTAAACATATGACTACTTTTTAATATTATTTTATTTAAAACAGCTGTTTAGATTGTTGATATTTTGGTTACTAAGGAAATGTTTTAATTATTGTATTATTTATTTTATGTTGCTAAGATAAGTTTGTTGATAAGATAACACATAATGATTGTTTTTTTAGCTTCTATTTGTCGCTGGCCGCATTGGCGTTGTTGTTAACGTGCTTGCCTCTCATCATGCGGTCTTGGGTTCAAATCCCATTCAGACACGGCATTTTTTCATATGTTACAAAAAATCATTTCATCCTTCACCGTCTGCATTAGCAGTAATTGCAGAACAGTCAGACGTTGAACCAAAAAGAAAAAAAAATTCTATTTGTCATCGAGAACTGTACTTAACCAACCAATTTGATCACTGCTTTTCATTGCATTTTTTTGATGTGTTTCAGCATAAATTTTCGAACAGGGACCCCCCCCCCCCCCAGTAGAGTTTTTGATAAGGAATGGCTGTCAGCAGGACACTATACAAAGTCGCTTGCCCAACAAGTGTTGCTTAACAATTAATAGCACTTTCTACCAGCTGACTGACTGGGTTGGCCTGAAGGCCAATAATTGTATAAGTTATCTTGGTAGCTGCTTCTGTAGAATAATGGTAGTGCCTTGCCTACAACATGGAGGTCCCTGGTTCGATTCCCAGCTAGGGTCTGGAAATTACAACAAGTTACAACTTAACGTTCTAGTTTCATAACCTACCATAGTCTCTAATAACCAAACTTTTGATGCAACTTTAAATAAACTAAAAAAAACTTTTTTGGTTGTTTTTGTTAAAATTTGATTAAAAAATTGTCTTAGAAAAATATATTTGTTTTGTTCTTTATATAAAAGACATTGCTGAAGTACAACAATGTTGGTGATTGTGACAGGATAGTATAAAAAATTATAATAAGAATTACTATTTTAAGAATGAGAAACATTTAATTTAAGAAAATTGTTTCCTAACGAACATTTTAATTTAGTAATTTAATTTGAAGTAGAAAAATTTCCACAAAACAAATTTACATTGATGAGATGAATGTTGTGATATTGAGGAAGGCTGTGGGGCGAAGAGGTCTGCTAATGATCCGGAGGAAAGCGATTAAATATCATGCTTGGAAAAAGTGGCTTGGATCCAGAAGAGTTCTGCGTTCCAAAAAATGAGATGAGCACAGTACTGCAACAGCTCCAATAAATGGAAACTAATTTAAAGGAGTTTTTAAAAACACAAGACTTCTCAGGCCCGTAAAGAGGCATAGTTTGTGTTTCGATGGAATCTTAGCTTTTGGAAACAGAAAATTGTAAAGAATTTTTTATCAGTTATTCAGTTGTTGGCGCTTTGTATATTAGAACCCTTTGTGAGTTTGCTATCAAGAAGAATTTCCAGACACATCACTTTTGTATCTAGTGAAGTAGGCATATTATTTAAAATTAATGGTGGAGAAGCAACTTGTTACACACTAACAAATAAACTTCTCTGAATTAATTTTACTTTTCACTTAAACAAACACTCTTGCAATAGGTACATGCCTACTTTCCTATCTTTCTTCTTGTAGTACAACTTCTCCCAATATTCTTTCATTCTTTGTTTTTCATATCTTTTATCAAGTTTTGGTTTCTTACTCTGGAAAATGCATAAAATCTCCACTCAATTTCGTAAATTTTATTATATTTTCTACCCATTTTCCTAGATTTTCTCTTTCTGTTCATAGATTGGGATCTTTTTCAACTAGGATTTCATAACAATCTCAAAGTTATGATTGCTGTTCCTTAAATTTTCTGTGGAATCTATAACTTTATTAAGGGGCTTTTCTGCAGTATTGGGCTGATATTTGGAAAGAATGTTTATATCAGATTACTTAAGAAATTGTATTTGTGTTAGATAAATAGTGAGTAAAATAAATTTGAGGTATCCAAGGAAGAAATGACCACATCAATTTTGCATTATGGAACTAGCATAAGCCTTGCATGAAGTCAGAAAGGAAATTCCTTGGACTTTGTTGGTTGCAATTCTGAAAAATTCATTGAATGCTTTTTCACACCATGCCCTTAAGTTCTGTAACCAAAATATTTTTCTTCATATTGGTTCACGTTTGCGTTGTATGATGGATTGGTGTACGCCATATTTGCTTTCATTCCTCATTAAACATCCAAAGTGTTGGAATTTACAAATGAATATATTTTATAATGAATTGTGCAGCGTACAACAAATCCTGTTGAAAAACATAGTGTAAATTTTACTTACGTAAACTTTACTTAGTAAAGAGGCTTTATTAAGTAAAACAAGAAGTGAGGTGGTTTACAGGTGCCTTCCTCACTAAGTGGTAAAATATGCTTATCAGCATGCCAGGCCCTCTGAAAAGTGTCTACTTTCCACCCTGCAAATGACACCTTCACGTTATTCACCACAATCTGACGATGTGATAAGAAACATAACTATTTTTGTAGCCCTGAAACTAGCAGATCGAGTGCAAATAATTTAACACTTCACCTTCCTGTTAAGGGCAACTGTTATTTTTATCAAAATAATAAAATATAATACATGAACAAACTGGAAAAGACAGAAGAAATATACAAGGACAGGGAACATAAAAGAATGAGAAACAATGGTGAAGAGCAAACACTATATTTTATGAAAATATACTGTAGATATACATGTAATTAGGAGGAATAACAGATTAAGAAAATACATCTTTAGACAGATAAAAAATAAATTATTATTTTATCAAACATCCTATGTACGATTTTAAACTGCCATATTATTTAAAATTGAAATATATATATCTAACCGCCAGAATACAGTAATATAAAACACTTACCAATGTTTATATCGCTTTCGTGTATCTTGTACACATCTTTAGTAAATTAAAAATTTTTTTAAGTCCTTATTTACCATGGTAGGAGTAGGAAGTTTTAAATTTTGACTTAAAATAAAAATTGTTTAATTTATTGAAGATGTGTACAAGATACACGAAAGCGCTATAAACATTGGTAAGTGTTTTTTGTTACCGTATTCTGGTGGTTAGAAATATAGATTATATTTCAATAAAAATAAATTATAGTACAAATTTTTAATTGGTTTATAGAAACAAATCAAGTATAAATTAAATTAATTTGTATTTAAACTACAATGTTTTGTTTATCGACAAAGTTCAGTTTTTGAAAAGGATTATAATACGTTTGATTTAATTAATTTAAAGATTTTTAATAATTTAAAAGAGTTGTCGGAACATAGTAGATAATACAGAAGAATTATGGTTATCAAAAGTAATCTGGGAGGAACCATTTGGATAACCCAGATTTAACAAAAATATGAACGCAAAAAGGAATGGAAGGTTAATTTATTAATATCACTTTTTTAAATTAATAACTATTGATTTATTAAGCATTCAATACATTTAAATTGAAATACAATAATACAGTAAAACTTTGATACTGTCTGTCTATAACTTGATGGCCTCCCACAGAGAGGAGCAGAATCGGCCCGCTACTAGCTTTCTCAATAACATTTCATTATGTACTACTACTAACTAGTACTCTGGAATTGATACATAATGAATGTTATTGAGAAGGCTAGTAGCGGGCTGAGTTTGCTCCTCTCTGCGGGAGGCCATCAAGTTATAGACAGACAGTAGTTTGACACTTTGTAGACTTAGAGGTTGTTGAAGTATCAAAATGTCAAACTATCCAGAGCATATGGCATATTGTAAATAGGAAGCATTAAAAACATGATTTTAGTATGAAAACTGCACAATTTTAATGAATACAAACAAACAAACGTTCCCTTCAGTACAATACTGTACTCAAGGACAACTGATGCTGAAGGGTGATGAGGAAAAGTGGAAGGGACTGACCTGCCTTCTAGATCGCTACTTATACTACACCTTGCCACGAGTTGTGTCAAAGTATACAGAGTGTCAAAGAATTGAAGATTTACTGTATATAATAAAGAACAAATTGAATCTAATTTATTTAAACTGAATTTTAATAAAATTTATTTCAGAAATTTATGTTTTTGACATAAATATTCAGCTATGTATTTTCTGTTACAGTAATAATATTTTCGAAAATATTCTTTCTCAAACAGTTTTTTGTGACTAATTCTATTCAATTAGATTGTGTTAATTATTAAAATTTTTGAAAACAGCAAAAATTTAATTTATAATGAATTATAATCTTCTTTTATCTACAGGTATCTTCTTTTATCTGTTTTCAAACCATTGCAACCATTATCATTCAGCATTTACCTGGAAATAAAATTGACATACTATAAAATATTATGGTTGTTGTTTAGGTAATCAGCATAAAGGTTGGTTTGAAACTCTAGACTAGAGGTTTCACTAAGTAAAACTATGAGTGTGGTGGTTTACCATGCCTTCCTCACTGAGTGAAAAAATATGCTTATCAACATGCCAAGGCCTCTGAAAAGCATCTACTTTCCACCCTGGAAATACTAATTACCACTTCAATCCCCACAGGGTCTGGTTCTAAAATGAAATTCTTTACTCTCACAGGAGATAACTCTGACTAGTGTCTTTTCACCTATACCTCTTCTGTTTTTCAATGCTGCAGTCATATAATTGTCCACCAACATCATTTATGTATGAAAATGTTGTGGTAAATAACACAGACAATTGTTTTGCTTCTTATCAGGTAATTTATTTGACTGTAGAGTGAAGGTCACGAATTTGAGTACCAAATTAAGTCTGGAAATCTTATCACACTTATCGTAGCCACCAATAAATATTGAAACAAATTTTTTTTTTTTTTTTTTTTTTTTTTTTTTTTTTTTTTTGTAATCCCTAATTTGTGTACGTTGCAATCTGTTCAATTGAGAACAATAAGCAACCCCATGACCCCATGAGATGAGGATGATGTGTATGGCGTGTAAATGAGGTGTAGTCTTGTACAGACTCAGGTCGACCATTCCTGAGAGAGTATGGTTAATTAAACCCCAACCATCAAAGTACACCGGTAACCACTGTCTAGTATTCAAATCCGTATAAAAGTAACTACCTTTACTAGGATTTGAACCAGGAACCTTCGTCTCCGAAAATCAGCTGTTAAACAGCTGATTTTGGCGACGACTTTACCTCTAGACCAACCCGGTGGTGTCAAACAAAATTAAAGTAAAAATAAGCTTAAATTGGTCATCTCTAACAACAAACCAACCTGAAATGCCTTTGTAGTTAAGGCAGGCACATAATAACCATTAGATCTATGTCTCAAAAATGTTTTATAATAACACTGTCATTTTGATCATACTATTTTTTTTTAATTCAAAATAAAATGTAAAATATACTTTTTTGTCTTTTACCTTTCCCTCCATATTAAGCTACAGCACCTCAAATGGGGGTCACCACACCCTACAGTTTGAGAAACACTGAAGCATCTTCAAAAGTTTTATAAAAAATGTCAAAAATAATTACATTGAAAAGAATTTTTTCTTTAATGTTGTAAAATGTTCAGTATTTCCAATAAGATTTAAGGTATAAAAAGTACATAAAATACTTAAAATTAATTTTTTATTATGATTTTTTTTGTAATCCCTAATTTGTGCAGGTTGCAATCTGTTCAATTCAAACAATAAGCAACCCCATGACCCAATGAGATGAGGATGATGTGTATGACGTTTAAATGAAGTGTAGTCTTGTACAGACTCAGGTCGACCATTCCTGAGAGAGTATGGTTAATTGAACCCCAACCATCAAAGTACACCGGTAACCACTGTCTAGCACTCAGATCCATATAAAAGTAACTACCTTAACTAGGATTTGAACCAGGAACCTTTGTCTCCGAAAATCAGCTGTTAAACAGCTGATGATTATGATTTCTAACTTTCAAGCTAAGTAATTTTTTTTCTTCTTCCTCTTTAATAAAGGGTTATGGCAAATTATGTTAATTTGTCAAATTATGTCTCTTGTGACACTGATGACCAATTGTTTTTCCATAATTTCAAGAATCTATCCTTAGGTCTTTTATTTTCTGGTATTTATGATTTAGCCATTTATCCATTCTGCTCACATGATCTTTCCAAATAATTTTTATGTAATTTCATCCATTTTACAATATCCTATAAGCCAAATTAGTCTGATATTGACAATTAATTAAGCCCTATATTTAAATTCTTTACTAGTCCTAAATATATTCATTTAAGTTGTGGCACTTGATTCAGTCGCAATGTCAAAATGGATCTGATGCAGGACTTATAAATCTTGGCTTTGCTTTGTTCCGACAAGAATTTTTTATTCAAAACCACATCTCAGAGGCAACCACCAATTCTTTGTGCCATATTGATCTGTGTTTTGACTTCTTCAATTTGTCTGTCAATTGATTTTGTTAATTCCAAAAAATAAAACAATACTGTGTATAGTCAATGGAAGTTCAGTTAAGATCAAGAAACCTCAATATTGTTTATGTACAATAATGTAGAGGTACTCCGAATTGTATTTTTAGTTGTACCGTTTGCTGTTCTAGCGAAGGTCTTTGCCATGATTTAGATTAGTCCCTTCAGGTAATTCCAGAACAGTTCTTTTAATGTGTCACTATAATACTGAAACTATAAATAATATAGAAATACATTTTATTATTTTAACAATTTCAACATTTATTGAAATTTGAAAATTTCAGGTTAAAGACCTTAGCAATTGATGCCCTAAAACTTTTAATAAGAAACCCTCTTAATAAAATGTCATAGAAGTTCATCATCATAACAATATGGATTAGGATTTTTTCGACTCAAAACTTAAAAATCTGCAATTTCTTAAGCGGAGTTGAACAGCCCTATGTTAGCAATGTTAAATTCCATACTTTTGAGACCCATTTTCTCCAAAACTATAAGACACAGAATGATACAATTTTTTGGCTGTATTAATTTACATGTCTAGAGGCTATTGAAGCAGCATAGTAGTAATATTTTAGAAAATACCTTTAAAAAAATTAATGTTGGACAATTTTTTACCAATTTTTGGCTAACATAAACATTCAAAAAATTAAAATTACCAATGGATTTGTGTAAATCCGCTTCTGTAGCTTCTTCTCATGTTCAATAAGTCAGTAAATATTTGAAAATAATATCTTAAATGGTTTTTGAGAAAAAGGGGTTTTTCAGTGTAAAATTTTGAATCTTCAGAGAATCGCAAAAAACGATAAAATATATAATATTTCAGTTCTTTCCTGTGCTAAAACCTGCCAGGGCAATAATGGATGTCTTCATTTTCTTCTAATTTTATTGTCCATGCTTCTTTTGAAATTTGTTCTGCAAAAATATCCTCTTTTTCCAGCGCAGCAATAGTATGTTTACCAAGATCTAATATACCTAATTCTTTTAAAATTTTAAGGCTCCCTATGATGCCATCAGGTGATGTGTAGGTTATAGATGAATCAGTAAAGAACAACTCAGAACTATGGAGGGATGGTCAGTGTAATAGTAAGTAATACAGAAGCTTAATCTTCTGAATGAAAAAAAAATTGCATGGGTTTACAGACTAAGAAATTCACTACGTGCAGGAGATTTTCAATATTTATTTTTGAATGGAAGAAATAAAGTGCTTTACAAAGTTTTGGTATCTAATTGTTCAGAAAATCGTATATTTTCATAAAAAACATAAAACAAAAAAATGAAATTTAAAAAATTTTCGTTCAACTCCCCTTAAAAAGTTGCCCCCCTATTCCGAAGTCATCCAATACTACATGATCCAGTTGCCTTGTAAATAAACCCTTTTTTGAGAATTAGATCATTTTGCATCCACAACACATGACTGTCTGTATTTCTGAATAGTTGTTTTTATCATTCGTAGCCCATTAGTCCATCCCTAATATCTTCATTTCTTTTGTTAGTTAAGCTATCCTACATTATACTGTATTAAAGGTCTTAACAATCTCATATCAGCAACCTGTATTCTTGATACCTACGAAGCAGTCAGGGTCTAACAGTTTGAACTGTATATCAAAACAAGGAGAACCAAGGTATGATAAAACTTTAAAATGGTCTCCTTCTGTACTTTACCAACCAGTGTTTTCCTTAAAGTGTATTTTAAAACCTTTGAAACTTTTCCAATTTCATTTCCACATCTTCTGATTGCAATAAATAACATTATATCCCAAGTTAATAAATGAACGTACCTGTATTTCAGGGTTTTTGAAAGAGTATTCGAAACTACTTTTCCTCTAAAATGACCAAAACCCCTGAGGAGGTAATATCATTCAGCAGTTAAATATATATAGAAACCTCTATACATAAACCTAAGACTCAACAAACAGCAGAAACAAGTCTCCGTGTAAGCCGTAGTCATAGAAGTATACAATTTATTGTAATTTAGGCTTATAAAAATAAAATAAAAATCCAGTTATCACAAATTTTCCAGAACTACAAGGTCTAGAAGTTAGAAATTTAGTAAAATGTTAGTTCCATTTCAACGGCTGTTAAGAAAGGATTTTGAAAAACTCTACTGGCAAAAGAATAAAATGGAAAACTGTGAAAAATCTGTTTTTTTTTCAAAATTATTGCTTTAAGGTGTATTTTAGGCCGAAAAAAATTTTTAACGACTTTTTATAACTTTTATATTTCACAATTTTTTTGACATTAATTTGCATTTATATTTAATGTTTTCTCATGGTGATGCTTACTTAGTTTAGCAGAATAATATACAATTGCTCAATAAAAACATTTTCAAAAAAGTTGGTTTTCCATTATTAGTAGGTACACCTTTAAGTTGATATAACGTAAAAATGCATGTAATCAAACTGTTCATACACAGACAGTAAAACCTTGTCCATACATCTTTAATTTCGAAAAAGGTGCAGTTCAAAAAATCATTCAGTAATATGTAAGCTTAATAATAAGTTGTACTTTATAAGTACTGATCATATTACGTACCTAAACTACATAAATAGAAAACAATAAAAATATGATTAAATTGTTTTATTTCAGATATACAAATTTTTACAAATTTCAGTTTTAACTGTTTTTTTAAATGAGAAATTACAAAATATGTTAAGTTTGATCATTGTATCCCATTATAAATTTATAAATTACATTATTTGGTACTTCTTGAGATCCTGAATTTTGCTTCGTATATTCATTTTTACAAATTTTCTTTTTACTTTTACTCTTGTTGTTTGAAGAACTTCGTTTGTTATATTTAGACGAATACGTGTGTTCATTTGTTTTGTCATGTGATGTTTTTTCTGGAGATTGATTTTTTTGTGAAGTCTCTTCTGAAGGTTTTTGTGATATATTCCCTTCTTTTGATTTGTCTGATGAATTTTCTTCATATTTTGTTTCTGGTGAAGATTGATGGCTGTTTTCACTTTCTCTTGATAATCTTTCTACTGTAAATAACACCCAATAGCATTATTTTTAGTAGACACTATTAAACTAATTTACTTCTTTGAATTAAGATAATTATTTTCATTAATTCTTGTTGCTACTTAAAGATTCCAACCATGCCAACCATGAAAGATGCCAACCATGTTGCGTGTACGAAATCACTTCTGCTGCAGGGACCTCAGTTTTATACAAATGACTGAAGATGTATTATCTTCTATAAATTTTAAATAAGTGAGATAAAAATTTTTTTAATTTCAATTATTTTATTTACTCTGATGATGGTGGGTCCACCGAAACATGTGTAAGTAAGAATAAAAATAAAGGTGACACAGTTTAAAAAGAAGGTTAGTGAAATTATTTTATAAATTCATTATATAAAATACTTAAAGATATTATGAAAAATAAATTAATGAAAAGACCAAGTATATGGTTAAGTCATCTTGTATTCTGCCAACCATGTTGTGTGTATGAAATCATTTATGCTGCAAGGACCTCAGCCTGGAGCTAAAAAAGAATATTCCAGTGCTGTCTTCTTCACATTACTCTATGGTGTTGAAGCATGGATCCTGTTGAACAATACTTTCATACTCATGTTCTTGAAAAGTTGTTTTACCAATGTATATTGAGAATCTCTTTATTTGATTTTATCACTAATGAAAAGGTCCTTCAAAGAATTGAATGTCTGCCTTAGTTGTTGTTGACAAATAAACAGCGAAGTTGGAGTACTTAAACATATCACAAGATACTTGTACAAGTACAGACTCCTTTGAATCACATCCAGGGTAAGGTTGATCACATCACAACGGTAAAGTTGCCGGCCGCATTGGTATAGTTGGTAACATGCTCGCCTTTCATCATGCGGTCGTGGGTTTGAATCCCATTCAGGCACGGCATATTTTTATATGTTAGTAGTGCCTAACTTAAGTTTTAATTTTGTACGATGTTTCGTTCTTGAGATATTTTGCACACACACACACACACAGAAACACAAAGCAGCTAAAAACATGTTTTTTGGTATTCAGGGGGTCTGAAAACGAGTATATTCGAGAAAACTCGATTTTGAAAAATCGACATTAAAACAATACTTTCCTTTCCTATTATTCATATTGGGCAAGAGAAAGAAAAAATAAATGTACACGCTTTTTTGTTTAGTTAAAAGGAAAATAATTCACTACCACAAACTTACTTGCCGGCCGCATTGGCGTAGTTGGTAATGTGCTCGCCTCTCATCATGTGGTCTTGGGTTCGAATCCCATTCAGGCACGGCATATTTTGATACGGTACAAAAAATCATTTCATCCTTCACCGTCTGCATTAGCAGTAATTGCAAAACAGTCGGACATTAAACAAAAAAAAAAAAAAAGGTTGACAACATTCAGGGATCTGGTAGAAGAAGGATGTCCTAGCTCACTAACTTGAGGAAGATGATTGGTGTTTCCTGGGTACGTGTGTAGTGAGCAGGTGGAGGTGGAGAAATAAATGGATGTTGAAGTGAAGATAGGTATCTTACAGTGCAGGTGGTCTTCCGCGATACTTTACCACCTTGTCGCCGCTTTTTTACTTGTGACCACACTGTATCAGTTAGCAAAGAAGCTTGTTCTTTCTTTTTCTTAGTGCTTAATCGGTAATTCCTAATCAAGATTAGTAAAAATAGTGATGATAGTGATGAGACGTCATCAGCAAGTAAATGGTGGCTAACAAGTATTTCTAGTAACCACAGATTCAGTGCTAATTCAATCAATAAAGCGAGACAAGATCGAGTTGAATATCATGTTTTTATGGAGCTTAAACCATGCCCAGACAAATTTTATGAGTATTTGAGAATGACTTCTGAAACATTCGCTTATTTAGCTGATAAAATTACTTCATGGTTGGATAAAGTAAGACACATTGCAACTTATATGTCAATCCAGTCAGTGTCCAATCAAAATGGTTTGTTTTTAAAAGTCATTTCGCAAAATCTCCTTGTAAGCAATTAGCTACACCTCTAATGCTACCTGCTCACTATATCCACACCCATAACGCAAAATGGCATTGATTCACCTCGCCATTACGGTGATCTACACTTACACCTACTTCTCCATCTTTACCTGCTCACTATACGGTATACGTACCTAAAATGGAACTTTTTTGATCATCAGTAGTCAAAGTCTGCATCACCATGATGTTTGCCAACATCCAGATGGGACAAGGCAACTGAGGAACAATTTCGTATACCTATTAAACCGACTTTATTCAGTTTTTCATTTTATAAAAGCTCTGAAAATATTTTATTGGAAGAAAACATGATAATGACACACTTTGCATGATTTTACTTTGTACTCTGTTATGGAGCTATGCACTAGGACAAATCTACTAAACGTATTAAAATTTTTCATACAAAATGTGCAGTTAAATTAATAACAACATTCTGAAGTATTATTCAGCTTGTTCTTTAAATACAATAATCTATCATTACCATCCCTTTTACATACACACTTGATTTTTTATTCTTGAAAAGTTATTTACAAAAATTAAGTACATACCACCATAATTTTGAAACTCACTATGATAACCTCAGAGTTAAAAAATACAAAACCATAAAGTTTATGAAAGGAATTTACAATTCAATAAATTACCATCTAAAGTAAAACACCTTAATATAAAAAACTACAATAAAAAAATACCATAACAGGTTTTTGTTAACTAAACATGCATTCTGAACAAGTGTTCTTAGATTATTCTACATCAAATTCTCTTGAATTGAAATACAAATACACAAAATTTAGAATTAAATTACGTTTTAGAGGTAATTGACAAAAGTTGAAAAATCCAAACTAATGAATTTATTTAAAGTAATAAGCCTTAAGTAGGTACATGAATAAAATTGTTCATGAGTATATCATTATTGTAAGAATTAGTCTTTTTAAAATAGTTTTTCATTACCTATGTAAAGTTTTTTTAGTTTGCATCAGCAGCTTGGTTATTAGTGACTACTTTGTTTTAAGGAATATTATGTTTGAATAATTGGTAATTTTCCAGACTCTAATCAGGAATAAATCTGGTACCTTCCACTTTGCAGCGGAGCACGCAAACACTGGGCGACAGAGGCGATCAATGTACATTTTATTGTTTCGACAATATCAATTCTCACATTGGGTCACTGACAAAAATAAAGATTTATTTTGTTAATTAATTTATGGGTACTAATAGCTTCTAAAATTTTGGGCTCCATCCATTGTATTATTGTACAATATTTTAGAAAATTTATAATAAAAAATTTAAAATTATAATTATAAGAATTTTTTTTGCCTACATAATGATTCAAAACAATATAAATTTAGAATTATCTTAATGTAGTCAAATTTCGTATTACACTATAACAATAATTAAAGATTTAATTAGAAATAATTAGATAGAATAATTAAAATTTTCACTTATGGCTACTCAGTGAACAAAAAATGAATTTATATTTAAAAGTACGTTATTTATTGAATCACATTTTATACTTACGTTTATTAGTGCAAAGACCTTTAATTCTGCTGTTCTTCATATTGAATTCACCACAGTTTTGGTCCCCTTCTTCGTAAGGAGTTTTCCCAATATTATTTCCACTAAAATAAAATGTATTTCATTTAAGTATATATCTTATTTAGGTTGGATTAATATAAAATAAATAGGCCTTTGTAAAACCTAGTAAACTTTTTTCACGAGCAGCAATCATTTTGTATATTACTGTTAAAATTTCTCTTCAGTCAAAATTTAGCTATACAACCTACCAACTCATTTAAAAGATCTCTCACTACAAAGTTTTTAAAATAAACTCAAACAGTTTCTACTTGTAAAACAATTTTATAGTAATTTTTCAATATCCCCTAAAATACATTTTTGAAAAACTAGATTCAACTGTCTCATTCGAGTGTAGCCTACATGTTCATTAAGTAAGTTTGTTGTTTTGGTCATCAGCTGAAAGGCTGATTTGAACCTCTAGAGGTTTTACTAAGTAAAAACGAGGAGTAAGATGGTTTACCATTGCCTTCCTCACTGAGTTGAAAGAGTATGCTTATCAGCATGCCAAGCCCTCCGAATAGCACTCACTTTCCACCCTGCAAATGACACCTTCACTTCATTCACCACAGGGTCTGGCTGAATAATGAAATTCATTACTCTCAGAGGAGATAACTCTGACTATTGTCTTTTACACCTCTACCTCATCAGTTCTTAAATGCTTTAGTCATGTAATTGGCTGAACATGTAATAAGAAACAGAACTATTTTTCGTAGCCCTGGAACTAGCAGATCGAATGCAAATAACTTAACACTCCACCTGCATGTGTTGGGAAATAAGAAAGTTTGTGGTAATGAAATATTTTCCTTCTAACTAAACAAAAAAGCGACTTATCGTGTACATTTATTTTTTCTTTCTCTTGCCCTATATGAATATATTGGGAAGGAAAGTATTGTTTCAAAGTCGATTTTTCTAAATCGAGTTTTCACCGGATATACACGTTTTCAGAGCCCCTAAACCCCAAAAAATATGTTTTTAGCTGTGTGTGTGTTTGTGTACAAAATATCTCCAAAACGGAACATCGTACGAAATTAAAACTTAAGTTAGGCACTTCTGCAAGACCCGACACAAATATTTTCATCAAAATCGGTGAACCAGAAGTAGTAGGATTGTTTATTCATGCATTTTTTCAATTTTTTGCGATTTTCTCAAAAACGGTTCCTACGATTTTCTTTAAAATTGCCTCCTTTACTACATTTTTTATTCATAATAAGATATGCTGCCCATAACAGACAGGTGGAGTGTCCAATTATTTACACTCAATCTGTTAGTTGCAGGGCTAAAATAAACAGTTCTGTTTCTTATCACATGGTTAGCCAATTAAATAACTGAATCATTTAAGAACAGAAGAGGTAGAGGTGTAAAAGACACTAATCAGAGTTATCTCCTCTGAAAGTAATGAATTTCACTATACAGCCAGACCCTGTGGTGAATGAAGTGAAGGTGTCATTTGTAGAGTGGGAAATATGTGCATTTCAGAGGGCCCGGCATGCTGATAAGTGTACTTTACCACTCAGTGAGTTGTGGCAATGGTAAACTACCTCACTCCTCGTTTTACTTAGTAAAACCTCTACAGGTTCAAACCAGCCTTTCGGCTGATGACCTAAACAGCAACAACAATAAGATTTTTTTTTTTTTTTTTTTTTGCGCCCTGGAGACTCCAGGAGGAGTATAGGACATGTCGTCAGATATAACACCTGAAATACGTATAAGAAACACACTATGTATCACTACTACCAAGAAAGAAATTCTTGTATGCTATAAAAAGTTTCACCGATCAAGTAATTTTTTAAATTTTTTTTAAAGGAATTCAAATCCTCACAACACTTTAAAGATTGGGGTAATTTATTTAAAAATTTTCTCCCTGCATAAGTAGGTTTTTGTTCAAACAATTTTGTGGAGTGATTAGCCACATAATAATCATTCCTGTTTCTCGTGTTATGATTGTGAACATTGAAATTCTGCATAAAATTATTTTGCCTAACATACATAATCACCTCAAAAATGTAGAGACAGGGAACTGTAAGCAATTTAAGCTCCTTAAATAGTGGCCTGCATGAGGTTAGCTGGTTAGCTCCCACTGAACACCTAATAACTTTCTTTTGAATTTTAAAAACCCTATTCATATTACCCATGCTAGAATTACCCCATACTAAAATACCATAACGGATATGAGACAGAATGAGGCCATGATAAGCTGCCATTAGTAAATTTTTATCATTTAATCTGGCAACTTGTTTTAGTGCAAATACCCCAGATGATATTTTACTACAAACTTGATTGGTATAGAAGTCCCAAGACAAAGATCTATCTAGAGATACTCCCAGGAACTTCACTGTTTCTACATGCTCTAAACTATTATTATGAATAAATACATCCACTTCTCTACTTTCTTTAACGTTATGTTTATTTTTGAACTGCAAGTACTGACACTTTTTCCCATTAACTGTTAATAACATTTGATTCAAGAACTGCACTACGGACTCTATGTTAACATGTGCATTTACTTCAAGAGCATCTACCAGTGAACTGTTACTGATTACTGAAGTATCATCAGCAAACAACAAAGCTCTGCCATTAGGTATGACTTCTGGTAACCTATTAATGTACAATAGAAACAGAATTGGACCTAAAACTGACCCCTGTGGAACGCCTGCTTTGACTTCAAGCTTTCCAGATACAACTTTTGTAAGTTTCCTTCTAACAACCCTAGTTAACTCCACACACTGTAATCTATTAATAAGGTAAGATTGAAACCATTTCAACTCTACATCCTTAACGCCTAATGACTCTAGTGTTTTCAATAAAATTTCATGATCAACACAATCGAAAGCTTTACTCAGATCCAGAAACACTGCCAATGCTTTCTCCCCGGCGTCCAATATATCAACTACTTGCTCCACAAGTGAAACAATTGCAGTTTTAGTTGATCTACCTTTTTGGAAACCATGCTGATCCTCTGAGATGATTAGGTTTTCAGTCAAGAAACTGATTAACCTAATAAATACTACCTTTTCAAAAATTTCACTGATTGTGTTTAAAATACTTAATGGGTCTATAATTTTCAACTAACTGGCTATCTCCATTCTTAAATATAGGCAATATTTTAGCCTCCTTCAGTTTGTTTGGAAATACACCTGCTTCGAGTGAGAAGTTAATCAAATGAAGGAGAGGAGTAATTAAAAGATGTTTACATTCTTTAACAATTATACTAGAAATCCCATCTAACCCACATGTTTTCTTACTTTTCAAACTATCAATAACTGATTCTAATTCCTCCCTTGAAATTAGGCTAAATAAGAATTGATTAACTACCTTGTTACCTTTTGGATCATAACATCCCACTGTTTCCCCAATCTGTTGTTTAAGTTTTAAAGCTACTTCCTGGTAATATTTGTTAAAATAATTACAAATTTCTATACCATTCTCTATAAGTTCATTGTTTTTGTTAACAATATTAGGTATGTCAGTAAAACTTTTGTTGCTAACTACACCTCGATTCTTATTAATTATTTCCCATATTGCTGAGTTTAGATTTGGTGAATTATGAAGAACTTCGGCAGTTTTTTACATTTAGCTCTCTGGACTTCTCTGGCATAATGTTTTTTAATAGTTTTGTACCTTTGTTCATTAAAGGTAGTCCTATGTGAAAGAAAATCTGAGTATGCATCTCTAACTTCAGACCTCATTTGCAAAATTTCCCCTGTGACCCACTCATCTGTTTCACTGACAATATTTTTTACATCTTTCTTTTTAATTGGACAACTATTATTGTAATGAAATTTTAATGTCTCGATAAAATTATGATATTTTTGATTAATATCAGATGAATTGAAAACCGTCTTCCAATCCTCTTTGGATAAACTATGTAACAAACAATTAATATTCCCTTGGTCTTCCTGCCTAAATTCTTTAATATTTTTTTGATTTGGGACATGACTACCTAAATCCTGAATCTCTAATACTTGGTAGCCGTGATCAGAGAGCTCTGAACCCCTTAACCTAACCTGACAACTCTCCATATTTGTTAAAATATTATCTATTATGGTTTGTGAGTGAGTAGTAATTCTTGTATAACCTTTAACTTTTATAACAAGATTGTTCATCTCCACAATATCCCTAAACTCTTCAGCCATTTTATTTTCAACAGCAAGATTTACATTAAAATCACCCAAAACTACCACTTTTACGTATCGTTCTGTTAAAACCTCCAGTAGTTCACTGAACGATGAACAAAACTGACCCCAATCACCATTAGGGGATCTATAGACACCCACCACAACCATCTTTCCCCTCTTTTCTAACCTAACTTCTACCCCAGCCACTTCAATAACCATTTCCCGAGAAAACCGTTCTAGATAAGGTAAATTACGAGTGTCGTAATGAGATATGATAAGCACCACATCTGCTAAAATTCTTGGGGAGGCTGCAGCCTACTCTCGCGGTAAAAATGGTTTTTTCAAAGACTGTGGCCTTAATATGTATTTTAGGACAAAAGTTTATATAATTTAAGTGTCTGAACATAAAAAACTTACAACTTTTGTTTCAAAAACTTTTTTCTGCATCGCTTAGTTTAGCGTCAGTTATTGATTTCCCGTACTTATAGTCACTTAAGTTCTACAGAGGTTGATTTTCATTTTGCGTCATTCACTCATGGTTAAAATTAGATTGTTATTCTTATTACATTGTATACTCATGATTAAACATAGGCTATGTTATTCATTATTTAACTTGGTAAGAGAAAGTCGTGTGAAAGTTTCACACCAGAGTTTTTATTTTTCTAACAGATTATTCTGAGAATACTCTACTTAATTAAATTACTTCCAAAACTGAGAAATTGGAATCCATTAGGACGCAGAAGACGTGGTAGGCCTCTGGAATCGTGTAGCGGTCACGTGTGGCATGACATGTACGCCAGGAATTTGAAAAGTGATGAGATGGATTAGATAATAGAGAGGTGTAGCAATTATGGGATGCGAGAGACCACCACGGTAGATGTAACAAACTTGCAAAAAAATTATTTTGTAATTCTATACCTATAATTTTTATAATTTAGCATATTGTAACAAGATCGAAGAAAAGACGGGATTGTTCGCGAAGGTTCCAAAATTCCATTCATAAAAATAGTTAAGGAATAATAAAAATAACAATACACAATAGCAACAGTGAATGACAGTTTTACAATGATGACCAAAAAGGTGTGCCTACTATAAAAATTCAGGTATTGTGTACAGCTATTATGAGGGGGGGGGGCAGGTTGTTTACGTTTTCTATTTACAAAAGACCTATTCTTGACCTGTTCACTACGGATTTTTCTAGCATTTATTAATAAAAGGTTATTTATTTTTTGTACTTTATGATTTCTCTACTTTGTTCTGGAATGATCTTTTATAAATAGGTATATAAAGAGACCCCGAGCGCGGTCAGAGGAGTCAGTAATCGTTTGATCTTTGACGGATGTCTATGGGACGTAGGCAGGCGCGTACCGAGAATTGTGTCAGTCAACGATTGTAACACTGTCTTTGTGTGTGTATTGTGTAAAGTCTTTTTGTGAGTGTGTTGTAAAGTTAATGTGTAGTTTTTGTGAATTCAGTTTATGTGTTTTGTATGTTTGGTAATCTATAAAAGTGATTGTAAGTTATTTGTTGCTTATTATCTATTTTAAGTGAATTATTGAATCATTTATTGTATTACTTAATTATGATTAGTTTAATTATTTATTTTGTAATCTTTTAGTGTAATAAATATTTGTAATTGTAAACTTTAGTGTACTAATTATTTAATTACCTAGATCCCGAAACGGACTTTAGCAATAAGTGTCACAATATTATTAACTGCATATAGTATAATTTAAATTAAGTACAAATTTTATTAACTTACCATAGGCCATAATTGCACAAATAGAATTTTGCATATTTCTTCTTGACGCAATCAAAAAAATATATGAATGCACATCCTACATATTCTGTGTTTGCATCGATCATCTAAAAGAAAATCATTTGTAAAACATTATTTTCGCTAGTGTATTTAGCAAAATTCTTATTAGATAATTTTGTTGTTGTTGTTTAGGTTGTTTAGGTCATCAGCCGAAAGGCTGGTTTGAACCTGCAGAGGTTTTACTAAGTAAAACGAGGAGCGAGGTGGTTTACGATTACCTTCCTCACTGAGTGGAAAAGTACACTTATCAGCATGCCGGGGCCCTCTGAAAAGCATATATTTTCCACTCTGCAAAAGACACCTTCTTCACTTCATTCACCACAGGGTCTGGCTGTATAACGAAATTCATTTCTTTCAGAGGAGATAACTCTGATTAGTGTCTTTTACACCTCTACCTCTTCTGTTCTTAAATGATTCAGTCATTTAATTGGCTGACCAAGTGATAAGAAACAGAACTATTTTTTTTAGCCTCGCAACGAACAGACTGAGTGTAAATAATTTGAGACTCCACCTGTCTGTTATGGGCAGAATATAATTTTAAAAACTGTATTTAACAAATAGGCCTACATAGAACTTCAGGAATAACACTATTTGGTGTAAATATAAATATAAAAGCCTAAAAGAAATCCAACTTTAAAGAATAAAAATCCTTAAAGGAAGAATCCAACAATTAACTTTAACAGGCATGAAATCAATCAAAGAAATCATAACCAAAAGAAGAGCTAAATTCTTCAGACCCACCGGGTTGGTCTAGAGGTAAAGTCGTCGCAGCGAGTCAGCTGTTTGAAAACTGATTTTCAGAGACGAAGGTTCCTGGTTCAAATCCTAGTAAAGGTAGTTACTTTTATACGGATTTGAATGCTAGACAGTGGTGTACTTTGATGGTTGGGGTTCAATTAAACATACTTTCTCAGGAATGGTCAGCCTGGGTCTGTACAAGACTCATTTACACGTCATACACATCATCCTCATCTCATTGGGTCATTGATTTGCTTATTGTTATGAATTGAACAAAATTATTGCAACGTACAGACATTAGGGATAAAAAAATTCTTCGGTCACTTGGTTAGAATGGACCAACAAAGTCAATTTGGAAGTTTCAAATGCACGCCGGGAATCCTTATTAAACAGTGACAAAAAAACGAGAAACCAGAAATAAGAGAAAATTATTTCCTTAACAGAAACCTTTACCTACAAAAAAATTTCAGGTTGCGGATAGATTCTACAGAGATGAATCCAAGACCAAATTCTACTCCCTAGAGGAACGAGCGAAAATATCTGTTTGAATGAAAGAACAGGTGGGCGAAGGCCAATGAAGAAGGAAAGATCTTAACTAGAAAGAAGTAAACGTTTGACTCTGTGCGTGGCCTTTGTGGTTTATCCGCAAAAAAGCCTGAATTTTAACAATTTTACTCATTAATGTTAACATACACTGATTGCTTACGTTAACGCTGTTGATGAAGGGTGACAAGATAAAAATGTCAGATTTGACCGTGAATCTGAACTTAAGACATTTTTCACAGCCTGCTTTAAAACACTACGAGCCAGCCACGCGAAAGAACATTTTTGAAATGTGATAATTTGCATTCCTTTAAAAAAAAAATCTGAAAAATGACTTGATCAGTGTAACTTTTTATAGCGTACAAAAATTTCTTTCTTAATAGTAGTGATACATTGTGTCATATATGTATTTTAAGTGTTATTACTGACATGTCCTATACTCCTATACTCCTCCTGAACACAAAAAAAATTAAAATATATTTTAGGTTAAAAAACAAAACATTAATTTTTCAAATTTCCGGTTAAAAGTTCCTTTCTGCAAACACCCCTCTTCATAACTAACAACCGCCAGGGAGAGGGCTTGAGGGGATTCAGCCCCCTCCCGAACGTAAAATCCAAATTTGATACAAAACTAATGTACCGCACGTCCCGGGTCAGATTACTGGTTAAATCTGGTAGGTTTTCATCTATCATCCTTCACTAGCCTTAACGTGCAGAGCAGTCGGACGCAGTGGCGGTCCTAGCGGGTGGGCCGGGTGGGCCCGGGCCCACCCATTTTTAATATGACTTGACTGAAACAATAAAACAACGGGGGGGATTTTTATCCACAACAAGATGGCAAACAATAATGGTTACAATATTTACGTATCGCAAATGAGACGGAATTAAACCTTATCTACGGGCATCTATGTCAGGGCGAAGACTTAATAACCTGGCGATTGTATCCATAGAAAGAGAGTTAAGTTTTCCTTTAATGTCGGATCCAGATCCAGTTTGTGGACGAGTTTGCAGCTCAAAAAGGAAGACGGCTGCAGTTCAGTTTGTTTTAAAGTAAACAATAATCGAGAGTTGACTAGTTTATGTGTTATTATTTCTTCATAATTTTGACCAACAGAATGGATTTGGACTTGATTTTTATATTTTCAAACTGTTTTTGTAACTCCATGTACTGTATTTAAAGTCTTTAATTTAGTAAATTTCTTTTAAAATTTACAAGGTTGTATTTGTTTATTCAATACTAATCCTGGAATAAAGATAGAATATACTCAATCAGTTATCTAAATGTATTCAATTTATAAAATCATAGACAAATATATATATATATATTATGTATATATGTTTTACATAGGTAAAAATAATGTACATTACATAGAAACAGCTACTTTTTAACCTAAAATATTAACATATAAATATATAAGTGGGCCCACCCAGAAAAAAATTTCTGGGGCCGCCACTGGTCGGACGTAACAAAATTCAGATTCAATCCCCACCCCCGAACCAAAATCCTTACAACCACCATACAGTTGGCAATCCACTTTGGTTGCCACCATGTAATATTTAAATTTATTGACTAAAAAAAATTTAATGAACCGTTTGGGTTAACCCTTTAAAGGTATACCTACCACAGGGTAGGTATACTTACCACTGGCAATAAGGTCAATTTTTTAAGACTAAGCTATGCAGTTGAACCCTATTGGCATTTTATGTTTTTATAGATGTTCTCTGGTAAGTAGGCTATCCACATTTTGAAATTAGCGCGCATTGACCATTTGCTTCGTGAGTTGCACGAATGTGGTAAGAATTCATACTAGCATACGCTAACGTGTAGTTTTTTAGTTACTTTTGTACAGTGCTTAGAAAATTCCAGTTTTTTACGGGAAAGCAAGCATTCAAGCTAATATAAAGTTAAGATAAGTTATTCGACACATTTTTCTGTTATATGGGGCTAAAAGTTGTTTTAATAAGCATTCTTACCACTAAATATTATATGATTCCCATTTCAAAAAACATTCCTTGGTAAGTATACTTACCAAGGCTTAAAATAAAACAAACAAATATCTTACTGTTCTGGCACTAAAAATACAGTATTCAAGTCCCTATAAAACAAAATTTAACATTTTACAACATGCATATTTTCCCCCGTAGTACTGCCCTCTAAAGGGTTAAATCAAATGACGCAAGCTCACCAAGATTATCGTAATAAACTTCAAACATCCATTTTAACAATAATGACGTCACTCAGAATTATTTGTATGAATTTAATCACACAGAATGGCTAATAATCTATATTAGAATTACTACATTATTATTAAAATAAATAGCTTAAGTTTTTATTTAGGTCATCAGCCAAAAAGCTGGTTTGAACCTCTACAGACTTTACTAAGTAAAACGAGGAGCAATGTGGTTTACCATTGCCTTTCTCACTGAGTGGAAAAGTATGCTTATCAGCATGCCAGGCCGTCAAGAAAGCATCTTCCTTCCACACTGCAAATGACACCTTCACTTCATTCACCACAGGGTCTTTCTGTATAATTCATTACTCACGATAATTCATTAACATGCCCAAAACGGGCAGGTGGAGTGTTATTTTAATTGTACTCTATCTGTTTGGTCCAGGGCTAAAAAAAAATAGTTCTGTTTCTTATCACATAGTCAGCCACTTATATGACTGAACTATTTAAGAACAGAAGAGGTAGAGGTGTAAAAGACACTAGTCAGAGTTATCTCCTCTGAGAGTAATGAATTTCACTATGCAGCCAGACCCTGTGGTGAATGAAGTGAAGGTGTCATTTGCAGGGTGGAAAGTGAGTGCTTTTCGGAGGGCTTGGCATGCTGATAAGCATACTCTTTCAACTCAGTGAGGAAGGCAATGGTAAACCACCTTACTCCTCGTTTTTACTTAGTAAAACCTCTAGAGGTTCAAATCAGCCTTTCGGCTGTTGACCTAAACAACACACAATTCATTAACTCTGACAAGTGTATTCTGTTCTTCTGTTCTTAAATAGTTCAGTCATATAATTGGCTGACCATGTGATAAGAAACACAACTTTTTTTGTAGCCCTGGAACTAGCAGATCGAGTGCAAATAATTTAACACTACACCTGTCTGTTATGGGCAGATATGTTTACTACCTCAAAATCCGTAGCTTGACAGTAGATAATAGTTATTCTCAGGTCATATTTCTTTCCTAATTTTAGGTGATTCGTACTAATGACAAAAAATTACGGTTCCAGTACTAATTGGTGTTATTTGTACAGCGTAATTTGTCTTTCAACGTGTAAGGTTATGTGATACGTTAAACCCTTTAAGTTTAGTTTCCCATGAAGCCCAGCGAACGGATGAATTAATTGATGGTGATTTACATTTTAAAACGTAACCTTGTATGTTTTATACGTATAACTACGTATCTATGCCATACAACAAGAATTTTTTTATTTATTCAAGTAAATTCCTTTATTAACATTTATAAATTAGCACATGATAATTATTCACTTAGGTTAATTTCAGTAGACAGTTTCATTATTTAGCCTAATTTCTCCTTTTGGTATTACAAAACAAAAGATCAAGTTTTAATTCTTGTCTGAATCAGATTCTCGTTTTCCGGACTGAGTCAACTAAATTTTTGGTGGCTACCTTAGAGGGCCAAAAGATTTGACAAATTCATTCTTTTAATTGCATAGAGGAATATCGCATGAAAATATAAATATTATTTTAATGTTTGTCTAACCTGGGTATAATGACCAGTCTTAAATTTTTTATTCTGATTTTGTTGATAAGGCCCAAAATGGTAATCTTTATTTTCTTCAAACAAACTACAGAACACATTCTCGTAATCTGGACTGTCTCCAACATCTCGTGAATTTCTTCTTATAGCTATGTTCTGGCCGACACATTTAAATTTAGCTGAAATTTTTATAAAAGTTTCAAAATTGCAGTTCGTACGTTATAAATACTAGATTCATACAAAATAAGATTCGTTAAGAGTGACATTTTACAACTGAAATACATGTTACGAGGTGTGGCTATTATAAACGAGACTGACGTTGTAAAACATTTTATTTTTATTTCATACATAATCACTTATTGTCACCTTCAATATACACTCCTTCTCTATCCCTACAACGCTCCATGCGAATTTTCCATTGTTGGAAACAGTGCTGGAAGCCATCTTCTGTCAGCTCCTTCAGGACACGTGCTGCTTTCTCTTTTACAGCTTCCACAGACCCAAATCTTGTCCCTTTTAATGCAGATTTCACCTTAGGGAACTGGTATAAGCCACATGGTGCAAGATCTGGTGAATAAGGTGGATGTTTTAACACTGAGATGCTGTGCTTGGCTAGGAACCTCTTGACAGATAACGCGGAATGAGCTGGCGCATTGTCTTAGTGGAGAACCCGTGATTTATCCTTCCACATTTCGAGGGGTCTTTCCATACTCTTTGATGTAGTTTAGAAAGTACCTCAAGGTAGTAATATTGATTAATTGTTTGACCTTCAGGAACCCAATGAAGGTACACAATCCCATGGATATAAAAAAATACAATCATCATTGCTTTAAATTTTGACTTGCTCATTCGAGTTTTATTGGCTCTCAGTGAAGTTTGGCTCTTCCAGTGCATGGATTGGCGCTTCGTTTCCGGATCATAAGTAAAAAACCTTGTTTCATCACATGTTATTATTGTTTCAAAAAAATTTGGGTCATTTTCAATCGCGTACAAAGTGTCAGTACAAACATTTTTGCGAGCTTCTTTTCAAACATTTTTGAGTGGCACGTGTCCTGAAGGAGCTGACAGAAGATGATTTCTAGCACTGTTTCCAACAATGAAAAATTCGCATGAAGCGTTGCAGGGCTAGTGAAGGAGTGCATATTGAAGGTGATAATAAGTGATTATGTGTAAAATTAAAATTAAATTTTTTTACAAAGTCAGTCTCGTTATTTAATAGCCACACCTCGTATATGATAGATTAACTGAAACGATGTTGTACCGAATGACAGCTATCAGCAGTGCTGCCGAAAAATATACACACATCATAATCTACTGTCTACAGGCCGACCAAAGCACTGCCTACTTGCAGTGCAGCCTTAGGTTCAGGGAATCTCCTGAATGCAACTAACACAAAAATTTCAATTTAAGGTAGACTTCATTCACACTGAGAGAGTTTTTTAAAATCAACAATTTTGTGACAAAAATTTTAATTTATTTCTAAAAACATTTAGTCGTAATTTTTTGGCGTTACATACACTGTTTTATAATAATATACAAATACATAAGTAATAAAAAACTGTAACACCTGTAAAGCTAAACAGTTATTGAGACTTCATATTTAGAGGGTAATTTATAATTGTGCAATAAATTATACATCAGAAGATATTGTAGATATTATAAAGTTTGAGGCGTTATCACACATACTAAAAATTAACTGTATAACTTTTTTTATCATGCGCCATACCATTAATCATTTTTATCGTGGCATAGCATAAATCGTTTATGCCACTGACAGGAGGTAAAAAGAAGCTTAACTAAAATAAAGACGTACGTTAAAATAACACATGGAAGCCAAACTCCAAGGCCGTAGACAAAATCTTGAAAATTGAGAGGAAGATTGCAAGAACTTGTATTTGTTGTTGTTTAGGTCATCAGCCAAAAGGCTGGCTTGAACCTCTAGAGGTTTTACTAAGTAAACGAGGAGTGAGGTGGTTTACCATTGCCTTCCTCACTGAGTGGAAAAGTACGCTTATCAGCATGCCGAGCCCTCTGAAAAGCACATATTTTCCACTCTGCAAATGACACCTTCACTTCATTCACCACAGGGTCTGGCTGTATAATGAAATTCATTACTTTCAGATAAGATAACTCTGATTAGTGTCTTTTACACCTCTACCTCTTCTGTTCTTAAATGATTCAGTCATTTAATTGGCTGACCATGTGATAAGAAACAGAACTATTTATTTTAGCCCTGCAACTAACAGATAGAGTGTAAATGATTTGACACTCCACCTGTCTGTTATGGGCAGAACTTGTATTTATAAAAAATATCAGAAAGATGGACACTGGAGAATTCTCCCCAATAAAAATAAACAAGTAAAATTAAGAAATTTAAAAAGGAACAAACTATGTTACAACCGAGAATAAATAGACAAGTAGGAAGGGTGATTTCAGGTATAGAAAAACGAGGAAGATCTGGATGAAGAAATAGGCCTATTGGGGAGAGAGGCAGCTAAAAAGACCATTCCTTCTTATTGTTGACTAAAGGGGCCCATACTGGGCATAAAAGTTAAAAAAAAGACGTACGTTTTAATACTTGTTCAAATTTTACCTGAAATAAATCTTAACAGGTTGGCTGCCGTGAGATGCGCCGGCGCTACTTAGGCTTTTGTTACCCACAGGCCGTGAGTAATACGGTTGCTACTCAATTCCTATTCTACAATTTTGTTAATATCTTTTCGCGGCCTGCTTGGAGAGTGTTGTAATTTTAATACGGCCTCTATGGCATTTTTTGCGTATATGTACGGTAGTAACATCTTTGAGAAGCCATAAGAACTCTAATGACACGCGAGAGAACTGATGCCATTCGCTTCCAAAGTTTTATTGAATAATCATCGTTTTATTGTGAATTTAGTCCATTTTTTTAGTTTAGTTTTTTGTTTTATCGTATTAGTTTTTTATCTAATTAATTTAAACCGGTGAACTCACTTTTTTCATTATTTTTAATTGTATTAATGGTTTTTTTATATTAATATAATAATAAACGCATAATTAAAAAGAAACTGTGTTTTTATTGCGCTGCCTGTCGGGAAGGGGTTTTTCTTTAAAATGGGCGGCAGCCAACCTGTTAAGAAATTTTTGAAAAATATGGTTATAATATGCCATTTTTAGGCATAAGGCTACAACGGACACAGGTGTTAATAACTTTTACATTATACATTTTATACGTACACCACCTCTACCTTATTACGTCACCTTCTATTTTTCTTCAATAAGAAAATTTAAATAAGTTCAAAAACTTACAGTGTTTCCTGGATTCTTTAGTATCATGTTCGAATTTGCACTCTTTCCCCCAATTCAATGCTGATTCAGCTAAACCTTGATCCCAGAACTAAAAAAAAAAATTAAAAAATCTGGTAAATAACGAACAATATACCTAACTAACATTTAATCATGAGTAAACAATGTAAAATTAAAAACATAACCTAATCATGATTAATTAGAACAAATAGACAAGTAGGAAGGGTGATTTCAGGGAGAGAAAGACAAGGAAGATCTGGATGGAGAAATATTGTTTGTTCTAATTAATCATGAGTGAATGACGCAAAATGAAAATCAACCTCTATATGACTTAAAAATAAGAAATATCACTAATCGACACTAAACTAAGCGTTGTAGAAAAAAAAAGTCGGGTCTTTTCTGTTATTCCCACCCCCAACACAATTTTTCACATTATTTTTAATATTTCATATGCAACCTTACAGTATTTTTAATGATAAAAACGGGAAAAATATTTAAAAAATCCTTTTTTTTAGCTTTATTTGTTATTGGGAACTGCACATTGTTGACAACTACCCAATTTGATCGCTGCTTTTTGCTGTATTTTTTGACGTAGATTAGACATGAGTTTGAACAGGGATACCCAGTAGAGTTTGTTCATGGATGGCTGTCAGCTGGTCACCATACAAAGTCGCTTGCCCAACCAGTGTTACTTAATAAATAATAGCGACTTTCTACCAGCTGACTGACTGGGCTGGCCGAAGGCCTAAAAAATCCTACACCAATATTCTTCAAGTTAAGTTTAAGTATAACCCACCGGGTTGGTCTAGAGGTAAAGTCGTCTTCGAAAATCAGCTGTGTACACAGCTGATTTTCGAAGACGAAGGTTCCTGGTTCAAATCCTAGTAAAAGTAGTTACTTTTATACGGATTTGAATACTAGACAGTGGTTACCGGTGTACTTTGATGGTTGGGGTTTAATTAACCCTACTCTCTCAGGAATGGTCGGCCTGGGTCTGTACAAGACTTCACCTCATTTACACGTCATACACATCATCCTCATTTCATTGGGTCATGGGGTTGCTTATTGTTCTAAATTAAATAGATTGCAACGTACACACATTAGGGATTAAAAAAAAGTTTAAATATAAGTAGATTAAATACATTTTTTTTCTCGATATTGTTACTGTATGTAATAACGAAATATAAACTAATTAAGTTTACGACATCATTAAATAAATTAATTTAACATAATTACATTAAAATATTATTAAATAATTTTAAAGATTTCGGGTCTAAAATAGGTTAAGATTAACTTGAAAAAGAAAAAACTTAACGTTAACTCGAAAAATTATTATTTTTTGCTGTCATAACAGTATTTATAAAATATTAACTTAATCGATATTGACAAATTTATAAAAGCATTTAAATAGAACTTTTATTACAGACATTAATAAAATTATAAATTAATTATATTCTTTCCATTGCTTTATTTTTGTTAGTTGCAAAATTTGTTCAATCCCCATTTCCTTGGATAAATCTCTCCAGCATGCATCTACAATATTTGGATTGGAATGTTCTTTCATTGCCGCCATTGTGATAGTTATGAACTGGTTATAACTACTTAAACTTAATAATAATAATAATAATAATAATAATAATAGTGAATTTTATTGTACTCTCAATATTACAAACATTTACCTTATAAAATACACTTATACTAAACTTAACTACAAAGAAAAAATAAAATAAAATAAATCAATTTACTACTGTATTCACTTATGACATGACCTAAAGGCCGTCTGCCAAGTTGAAGACACTAAAACAAAAACCCTACATTAATTAAAACATATAAGTAAATTTTAACCCTCTTGTTATAATTTATTAAAATTTAAAAAAAAATCATTTGATTATTTGTTATCAATAGGTAAGCCTTATTACCCACACCACGAAGCCCCCCTGTATTCACAAAGGAGAAATGCACACCCCGTAAAGCAAAATTTATTAATCTTCACTAAAAAGAAAAAAAAATAACTACTTTCAGTAATTAAATTCTGTGATCAGATATTTTCTATACTTGATTGCAGCCCTCACGTATCCTACTAGACTGTACCAATTTTCACCATTTAAGTAGCTCACCACCCTTCCCTCTTCAAGAGTTGTAGTCCCCAACCATACCAGTCTAATATCTTTCAAAACAAGACACCTACCGATAAAATGATATATGTCTTCTACCTCACGGGCATTGCACATTGAGCATAATTTTGCGTCCCCCTCCCTACCTGGACTATCATTAAGCCCCAACACCCCTACCTTTGTTCTAAATATTGTACTGATAAAACGCCCATCATATTCATCAGCTATGTATGTTGTTTCCCCCAAATCCCACTCAAGTTTACCATACCTACTCTGCCTTGCCCTTTCCATCCATCTACCTCTCGTGGACTCCCTCATACTAACCAAAATATTTTCTAACTGCAATGGCCAATTGTCACATCCCTCAATATTATCCTGTAGCTCACAATTGTACTTTGCTGCCAGATTTAGCCATGTCTTAAACCACCCAACTTTATGCTTAATTACCAGTACTTAAACTTAAGTTAATTTTATAACTGCTAAAAATGTTCATCCTTACCATTCTTTTCATATTTTGTGCTTTCGGTTGCGAACCTGGTTTTACAAGTTCACACATATCATCATTGGGTTCTCCTGAAGCAATTCGTGATCTTAAATAATTGTGTATTTTTAGTATTGTATATTTGTCTTTTTCACATGTGTAATTTGCTAAAAAAAAATAATAGAAATATAATTAATAAGTAATAATTTTTAATATTTCTGGGTGAAATTAATTTTAATTTTAATTCAAAATCACATGAAGTAAGTCTTTTGTTGAATATTGAGAAGTTAAAAAAATTTGTACAATATTTATTTTTTAGAAATATGCTAAGTGTTGTATAATATTTTATTATTTTGTAAAGTTTTACTGTATTATATTTTAAGATTATTATAAATAAATTAACTGTTATTAATACTAATATTTGTAAATGAAATTATGTACAGAAATAAAGAATTATTATTATTATTATTATTTGATCAAATATTAAGCTACCTGTTGTAAAAAATTATGTACTTAAGTAAAATTTTCATGACAATTAACTTCATGTTGTTGTATAGTCATCAGTCAAAAGGCTGCTTTGAACCTCTAGAGGCTTTAGTGAGTAAAAGAAGGAGTGAGGTGGTTTACCATTGCCTTCCTCACTGTGGGGAAAAGTATACTTATCAATAAGTCAGGCCCTTTGAAAAGTTTCTACTTTCCACCCTGCAAATGACACTTTTACTTCATTAACCACAGGGTCTGGCTGTATAATGAAATTCATTACTCTCAGAGGAGATAACTCTGATTAGTGTCTTTTACTCATCTACCTCTTCTATTCTTAAATGCTTCAGTCATATATATAATCGGCTGGTCATGTGATAAGAAACAGAACTATTTATCGCAGCCCTGGAACTAGCAGATCAAGTTCAAATAATTTAACACTCCACCTGCATGTTATGGGCACATTTAACTACATAACAATATGAAACGGTTTTTAATAATTTTTTAAATTTAAATATACTTCTATTATCAGATTATTAAAGCCGGTTCTCACGAGGCTAATTTGATTGATCAATTTGCAGTTGATGAACTTTGCATGTTTAACTAGAATTGAACGGTACTGTTCGACTGAAGTTTTGTCAATGAGACATCTCAGGTAGTGATAAATGAATTGTCAGTGCTGCTTGCGTAAATGTAATTTCTAAAATACTGATTAATGAATTAACTTATAAGAAATTTTTCAAAATCACACAATCACAAAAATTTTTCAAAATAAATCACGCAAAAAGCCCCGTTCTTTGATTTTACGATGGCCTATTTTATGATGGCCTCGTACATTAGAAGCGTCGGAGAAGTAAATTATAGAGACTTTTTTATTGTGTAATTGCGTAGTTGTTATTTTATTAATTCTCACATCTATTTTTGTATACTGATTGAGTATTAACATTCCATAAACACTCGTGATGTTGGTATATATTTTTAAAAATTAACTAATATTTTCCAACCACTTAGCCATTGAATACCTTGTATACTCAAGTCGATTTTCTCATTCCATTGTTTAATGGAACAGTTAAATGAAAAAAGATTGACCAGCTGTCAACTTTGATCGATTCAATAATGATTAAATAAAATGAATTTAAATCAATTTCAGTTGATTGAATTGATTCTTTCTCACTATAAGTTCCCATATACACTAGTTTATCAATCAAAATCGGCTACTCTGGGTTTCATAATCATAGACACCCGAGTTTGAACCCTTGCTTCGCCAAAACTATAAATCAGATTTTAACACACTTTAGATCAAAATTTAGCTCATTTTATTCTGCGTTGACCCATAATAAATGTCTATTTTTATTGTTGTTTAAAAATTTCCATGTCGAGGGTGGAAGAAAAAAGACCCGGTTTTTTGCTACCGCAACAAATTTCATCCGTTTAGAGGCGTGTAACTCGATAATTATTTTACCGAAAAGTTTGAAATTTTAATATAACATAGAAAATTATATTTTTACAGCGTGTACGAAATTTCAAATTCGTACGTAATTTAAATTTTAGTTTATTAACAATATTCTGAACCCTTGCTATCTCGGTAACCGTTCGATCGTTCGGCGTGGGCAAACTATCGTGTTATTCAGCGTAAAAACTTAGTACAAACATGTAAATAACATGAATTGTTGATTGGCCAATGTTGTGGTACATTTTTTAAAATTTGAAAAATAGACTGGGCAATGTGGGGGGGGGGTGGGCGCTACTACCCATGTTGCCTGAATCTGACTGTCTACCTGAACTGACAATGCTGTCTGTCAATTCAGGTAGACAGTCCAACAGGAAGTTACGTACACAAACTGGCAACATGGGTAGTAGCGCCCACACCCCGCATTGCCCAGTCTATTTTTCAAAATTTTAAAAATTCTACCACAACATTAGCCAATCAATATTTCATGTTTTTAACATATTTGTACTAACATTTTTACGCTGAATAAAACGTCAGCTTACCCGTGCCGAACGATCGAGCGGTTACCGAGATAGCAAGGGTTCAGTACATTGTTAATAATTCAAAATTAAATAATGTACGAATTTTGAATTTCGTAAACGCTGTAAGTATATAATTGTCTATAGGCTACTGTTTTAAAATTTCAAACTTTTCGGTCAAATACTTATCGAGTTACACGCCTCTAAACGCATGAAATTTGTTGCGGTAGCAAAAAAACCGGGTCTTTTTGTCTTCCAACCTCGATATGGCAATTTTTAAACAACATTAAAAATATAGAACTATTATGGGTCAACGCAGAATAATGAGCTAAATTTTGATGTAAAATATGTTGAAATCCAACTCATAGTTTTGGAGATGCAAGGGTTCAAACTCAGGGCCTATGATTATGAAACCGATATTATGCATTTTACGACAAAAAAATTATAATCAAATTTATAGAAAATTAAAAGATCTACAACTTTTATTTAGAGCATTTTTCACTACAGAGCCTTGTTTAGCGTGAAAGTGATTTTCCGTATTTTTAAGCTATACTGAGATTGATTTTCACTTTGTCTTTCACTCATGATTAAAATATGATTATGTTTATTGAGGTTAGTTTTTTTGTTTATTTCTAATGTTTTATTACTAATGTTCGGTTATATTGTTAATTATTTGCATTGGCAAGAGAAAGTTGTGTGAGTGTTTCACACCAGATTGTTTATTAATCTAAGTTTAATTTACGAGTAATTATGATTTTTAATTGCGTCAATAAACAATTACGTATTATAAGTTTAAGAATGCCCAAAACAGGCAGGTGGAGTGTTATTTAATTGCACTCTATCTGTTTGGTCCAGGGCTAAAAAAATAGTTCTGTTTCTTATCTCACAGTCAGCCACTTATTTGACTGAACTATTTAAGAACAGAAGAGGTAGAGGTGTAAAAGACACTAGTCAGAGCTATCTCCTCTGAGAGTAATGAATTTCACTATGCAACCAGACCCTGTGGTGAAGGAAATGAAGGTGTCATTTGCAGGGTGGAAAGTGAGTGCTTTTCGGAGGGCCTGGCATGCTGATAAGCATACTCTTTCAACTCAGTGAGGAAGGCAATGGTAAATCATCTTACTCCTCGTTTTTACTTGGTAAAACCTCTAGAGGTTCAAACCAGCCTTTTGGCTGTTGACCTAAACAACAAAGTTTAAGAAGTCAGTTTATTATTTCTTATACCCAGATCCCGAACAAACCTAGGCTGAGGTTTTATAATATTTTATAGAAAATAAAAATTAGGCTATACTTACTAATTACTCTATGTTCACATCCATTGGTGTAACCAGTTATTACCACTATCAGAAATAATATTTTCTGCATATTCTTTAATACACTAACTTGTTGAAAACTGTAATAAATATAAACCACAGCAAAATATGTATAGTACTGTTATATAATTTATGTTTTGTTCACAAATCCAAAAAAATGTTCTTTAACTTTTCTGGAACTTATGAAACTCCTTGCTAACAACAAACTAATATAAACTATGGTTTATTTTATTAACAACTGTTCTTATATTCTGTCTTCTTTATAATCGGAAACTGTGATGAAGTTAAATTTTCATACTATTGAAAGCACTTTCCTATAATAATATTTTTAATGATTAACATATTTATTTCTGTAACAAATAAATGGTCTATATTATTTCTTAGTATAATGCTTTATTTTTGAACAATTGTCACGTTTTCTTTAAAACATCCAGTCTTTATCACGTTTAAGTTGTTTTAAATAATATAGGTATTTAGTAAAATTGTTTTTATCACAATGACGTACTATTACATGAAGTAATGATTAACTTAATTTATTTAAAGGTTTTGTTAGATCAGGTGTAGACTGATTTATAACTAAATCAAATTACCGTAATTGTTGTGTGTGGAATTTTTAATATCGGTTGATGATACATCACTATAAAATGTATTGTTACTTTAAATTTCTTTGTACGTTACACAGAAACAACAGATTGCCAATTAAGGAAGCGTGTTTGATTTTCTACTATGACCATTTCATACTGTCGGAGGTCGACAACCAATAGGTTAATCCAGCTTAATCTGAACCCTAGTAAAGCAGCACGAAATAGATTCTATGTTGTCCTGTCGTACCATGAACTCAGATTCTTTAACCTGGAATCTCTTCTTCGACCAGTGCCTCTTCTACCGTGAACTTTACCATGTATGATGAGTCGTAGTAATAATAGTAATGGTTTGCTGGCATTTCTCCCACCACCTCCAATTGGTCGCCAGAAGGTATAGACCTGGAGGCCGTTCCATAGAACTCTTATTATGCAATGTGACGGCAACAGTCACCTTGTTTTAAAACTACTAAGTTAATATATAAAATAAGTTTAAGGGTAAGTTGGAGCCAGATCGGCCGAACTGGGGTGTGTGTACTGCTCGCCCTCTTTTCATGGATGCCTCTTGAGACTCAAGGCCCCCGTCATAAATTAATAGAAGGGTCCTAACAGTCAAAAGAGATTATACGAAGAATACTAACTAATAATGAATAAAATATTGGTTAGGACCTAAAGTCGCCTTAAAATTATGTCCAGCAAGTGTTTGTACACCATTCTAAATTTTGGCAACAGCGCCGTCGACTTCAGCCGAGACAACTCGCTTAATTACACTACTTGACGACGGTAGAACGAAGCTACCTCGTCAAGGAACCCCCACATTGCCTGGCATGCACCTCGCGGTACAGACTCGAGCGTTCCGTGAGAGGCCAATTTTCCCCTTGGCCTTGAAGCTCCAGGGTCAGCCGGCGTCTGGACCCCCCAAGAGCGGGGCAATCGTACAAAAAATGCGTATGCGATTGGGCCTCCCCACAGACACAAGAATCATCAGCCAATAGGCGGAACCGCTTTAAATATGCCGCAAACTCACCGTGACCAGTGAGGACTCGGACATCATCCGATATCCTTAATGAAACACTAGAGGCGTACCATCCCCCCAAGTCCTGTATGAACTCATATAGAGACCTTCCCTTATTTGAGGTGTCCCACTCGCGCTGCCACGCTTCAAGAGCGAGAGTTTCAACTCTCTTCTTAAGAGCAGGATAGGGCAACTGGTCGCATGAGTCGCAGTAATGAGTACTTTTCGCCCCGTATGATATGAAGTAATCCAGTTTCTTGTCTGGCCAGGGGTGCACAATTCGTGAGCCGCATGTAGCCCGCACCCCGTTCTAAAATATTACAGTTATTTGGAATCAATTTTGAGAATAGCAATTACAAACATTGAAATATACGTTGAACAATTATCAAAAGAAAAACATTGTCAAATTTTCCACTAAAGTTTACATTTTTACGGTTTATTTTATGTTTATAACATTTTCAAATTAAAATAAAGATGTAGACTATTATTCCATATTCTACTACGAAAAATTAAATTTTGGTTTTGTGTAACTTGGGTTAAAACAAAACTATAAATAAAAAATTTAATAAAACTATGTACGCAAGTTATTATATATTTCGAATTCTGGTAAAGTATTAAGGGGAGACTGAGTGATGGTTTTGACTGAAAATTTTGATTTTCAGTTTTTTATGTTTTTCAATAGTTTAGACCTAGTATAAATTGTTTAGACCACAAAATAGTTTAGACCACAAAAATATTAAGTTACGATAAAAAAATTATTTTAATGAAAAAAATTTAAGTTTTTATCAGGTTTATCCTAAAACATTAACATGTCGCCAAAAACAAATATTTTTCAAATTTTTATATTGCTCGTGTTAGTGCAAAAAGAATTTTAGTTTTTTTAAATATCTGCTTCACTATTTTTAATATTCTCCGCTGTTGGGGCATCTTTCTAACCAACTGTTGATGGAAAATTACACTTGTTTGTGTACATTTTGTTTTTTTTTATTTGTGCCTTTTCCTTTTTTTCCTTTTTAGATTTTTTACACTTTGGTACGTTTATCTCAGAAACCATTTAACCTACCAGGCTAAAATTTTTACCAGCTAATTATCATGTACATGCACATTCACCGACATTGTTTTAACTTTTTCAGGTGCTCAAAAAATTAGTAATATGCAAAAAACGTAGAAAAAGATTGTAAAAATTTTGTATAATTCGTTCTTCTTTTATAAACTTTATGGTCCAACAGATTAAATTGAAAAAATATCAGTAGCTAAAACTACCCTACAACTATAAGTGTGTAAAGTTTCATTTTTCTAACTTTTACCAATCCTATGAAAAATGTCTGCCCTTAACAGACAGGTGGAGTGTCAATTTATTTACACTCAATCTGTCCGTTGCAGGGCTAAAATAAATAGTTCTGTTTCTTATCACATGGTCAGCCAATTAAATGACTGAATCATTTAAGAACAGAAGAGGTAGAGGTGCAAAAGACACTAATCAGAGTTGTTTCCTCTGAAAGTAATGAATTTCATTATACAGCCAGACCCTGTGGTGAATGAAGTGAAGGTGTCATTTACAGAGTGGAAAATCTGTGCTTTTCAGAGGGCCTGGCATGCTGATAAGCGTAATTTTTCACTCAGTGAGGAAGACAATGGTAAACCACCTCACTCCTTGTTTTACTTAGTGAAACCTCTAGAGGTTCAAACCAGCCTTTCGGCTGATGACCTACACAACAACATGAAAAATGTACCTAAAAATAGCAAATTTAACATTGGCGGGGTACAAAGTACAGTCTCCCCTTAATACAGGCTAAAAGTATCAATATTGCAATCATCATAATAATGGAGGGTTGTTGACCTCTGGATAAGGTTGGTACAGATCTAGAAAGAACCATAGGCTTCTGTTATAATATCTTTTAGAACAATAGTAATAAAACAGAATTTAGGTAAAATTAATTAAAATTATTTTGTAGAATAATATAAAAAATTATTTTATTAGTATAATATTACATAATACATTTAAACTGCACTTGACATAACACAATAAGTAGAATCTTCCTTGCAGAGGTGATGAGGTGTGCTGCATGATAAGACTTTATAACTTATGCCTACACTTAAAATTACTTTTTCTACATGTCTTATTTTTTTATTGTATAGATTAATTTTTATTTGAGTAGCAATAGGTTTATTTTTCATAAATACGTAGTTTACCATTCACTGTTACAAACAGACGTTTACACAATTTGAATATATTCAATCATTAATGTTTACTGTAACACAGTTTTACAGACAACTTGGAATATTTCACCTACCCAAAACTGTTAATAAGTTCGTTCAAGCTTGTTTCGAATTCATCTTCACTTAGCTCGGTACCGTATTTTGGTTTATCAGTTAAATTGTCTTGTATTTCTGTAGTACTTTCATTATCATTTTTGTATATTCCATAAAAGTTTTGTTCGTATTCATTTTCAAGTCCTGAAAAAAATGTTTACCACGATTAAAAGTAAATTTTAAATTCTAGCTCAACTTTAAACTAAACCAAATCTAAAATTATTTATTTTTTTACCCATTGCTCAGACATTTGACTCAGATAATTGTTTATAGGTTTCACATTAGATAGTTCCAACTGAGACTTTACAATTAACTCTATAACTTTAGTAAAAAAATACAGAAAACTTATTCATAACTCATGACTCAGGTTTCTACTATCGGTTTCATAACCATAGACACCCGAGTTTTAACCCTTGCATCTTCAAAACTATGAGTCGGATTTTAACATACTTTATTTCAAAATTTATAGGGATGGGCGCTACTACCCTTGTTGCCTGAATCTGACTGTCTACCTGAATTGACAATGCAGTCTGTCAATTCAGGTAGACAGTCCGACAGGATATCACGTACACAAACTGGCAACATGGGTAGTAGCGCCCACACCCCGCATTACCAAGTCTATTTTTTTAAATTTTAAAAATTCTACCACAACATTGTCCAATCAATATTTCATGTTATTAACATATTTGTACTAAGTTTTTTACGCTGAATAAAACGTCAGTTTGCCCGTGCCGAACGATCGAGCGGTTACCGAGATAGCAAGGGTTCAGTATATTGTTAATAAATCAAAATTTAAATTATGTGCGAATTTGGAACTCCGTACACTCTGTAAGAATTTCATTGTCTATCTTCTTCTTCTTATGGTGCCTATCCGGTTCGGATGTTGGCGATCATGATGGCTATTCTGACTTTGGAAACAGCTGCTTTGAAAAGTTGGGTCGTCGACTGGTTGAACCACGTTCTTAGATTTTTCAACCATGAAATCCTATGAATTGTCTATGATGTGTTAAAATTTCTCACTTTCCGGTCAAATAGTTATCAAGTTACACGCCTCTAAACGCATGAAATTTGTTGCGATAACAAAAACCGGGTCTTTTTGTCCAACCTCGATATGGCAATTTTTATACAACATTAAAAATATATGACTATTATAGCTCAACGCAGAATAAAATGAGCTAAATTTTCATGTAAAATATGTTGAAATCCGACTCATAGTTTTGGAGATGCTTTGGGTTGAAACTCGGGTGTCTATGATTATGAAACCGATAGTAGGTAGACCTACGTATAACTTATGTCAATTGGTACAAGCTATACTACATGTATCAAATCCGTAAAAAAATTCTTTTAATTAATGGAGTACCTACACAAAACAGTTCTAAAGAATTTAGTAAAAATCATAAATCCTAATGACTGTTAGGACTGAATAAGCGAAAGGAAGGAGGCGTGGCTTCTAGGTGAGATATCGAAGCACCATTTTGTAATTACAACCAACCACGTTATTTCATAAATATTTAAATAAATTCCTTTTTCCTTCTTACCTTAATTTTTTAACACATTCTATATTTTAATAAATAATTTCTCTGTTTATTTTATAATAGGTTTTTTTTATTTTTATTATATAAATTTTATGAATCTTCTCAAAAAGACAATAATGTCGCTTTGCTTTGTTGTGTCATTTCGTTCTTATTTATGTCCAATAGCGATCGTGGGAGTGAACTTAACCATAACTGGAAGAAAGTCACCCATTGGTGTAAATAAATCCCCAACTCGATCCACCATAAAGGCGATTCTCATTATCACCGTTCTTATCAGTTTGTGTTCTTACGTTTCCTCCGTTATTCAAGAATATAAATTGGCATTTTACCGTGAAAGAATGGACAAAAGATTAGGCCTACTTGTACAATTTCTTTAACTTCTGGCCGCATTGGCGTAGTTGGTAACGTGCTCGCCTCTCATCATGCGGTCTTGGGTTCGAATCTCATTCAGGCACGGCATATTTTCATACGTTACAAAAAAAGTCTTTTCATCCTTTACCGTCTGCATTAGCAGTAATTTCAGAACAGTCGGACGTTAAAACAAAAGAAAAAAAATTTAACTTCTGAACAATTTTTATGTAAGCGATAGACGTACTTTTATTGTTCAAAGCCTAATCTGTTGTCACTAATTATAAAAAAATTAATCTAATAAAAATAATTTATTTAATTTATTATAGGCCTAACCAACTGCATAGGCCTACAAATGAAACAACATATCGCAGTTGAAAATAATTGTGTCTTTAAATTAAAGTATTTTGTTGCATTATAGCAAATCACCCAGCAAAACAAAGGAAACGTGCGCACGATGAGTGCACATTGCTATGCTCTGTGAGCAAATAATAAGCAGGCTTTGTAATAAAGGTATAGTGAGTATTTGTTCAACTAACCGTGAATATATTTTAATTAAAATTTTTATTTAATTTAACAAAACATCCTACATTATTTTCAAACAATAGCCTACAGATTATCTAAATTAGACCTTACGGTTCACTCTAATGAAATTTATTGCTTATATTAGTTTTTTAAACAACTAACACTTTCGTTATTCTGTAAGAAATACGTACCGAGGACATTATTAGATTCAATTATTTCGTAATTAATATATTAGATGATTGTTAAAATATTGGGTAAGAGAGGAACGGAAAGACCAAGGAACCAGCACTTAAAAGAATACTAATGGCCTATAAAAGTAGGCTATATGAAAGATATGCGATTCAATGAGTGAATTATAAATGATAAAAAGAGCTGTTACAGAAAGTAGATCTTATATGGAGCCTTAAGACACTTGTGTAGTCGTGAATTTTCCAACGTAGGAACGCCAAAAATTTTTGTGTTATTGTATGAAAAGGTCAATTTAGTTAAGTTGTCTTTCTATGATTTTCTACAATATCCTCGGATACTGGAGATCGCTGAACTACGAGTTTGGTGTACTGTTATTTATTAAATAATGCATAAACGTAGATAGAGGAAAAAATTAAGTAATTAAATAGTAAGCACAATAATTTTATTTATTTACTTTAATTAACACCATAAATTTGAAATGCAATAGGCTTTTTCAAGTAATCTATTTTTGTTCTTGATCTTGATCAATTTGTTAAATTTAATTAATAAATAGGTAAATATATTATGAGTTGTTTATTGATTAATAAACTTGAAATCTACTGGATACTATCTTTTAGTTTTAAAATAAATCAAAATAGTTAAAATAAATTAAATATTTACAAAAATTTGTAAACAATAATTTTTTTGTAATCCCTAATTTGTGTACGTTGCAATCTGTTCAATTCAGAACAATAAGCAACCCCATGACCCAATCAGATGAGGATGATGTGTATGACGTGTAAATGAGGTGCAGTTTTGTACAGACTCAGGTCGACCATTCCTGAGAGAGTATGGTTAATTGAACCCCAACCATCAAAGTACACCGGTAACCACTGTCTAGCATTCAAATACGTATAAAAGTAACTACCTTTACTAGGATTTGAACCAGGAACCTTCGTCTCCGAAAATCAGCTGATTTTGGCGACGACTTTACCTCTAGACCAACCCGGTGGGTTAAACAATAATTTAACTTAAAAAATATTTATTTTTTACTAAATTGTGGAAAAACCAGTGTGGAAACGCCGTTCCCGCTCTACTACCCCTGTCTTTAGATTGTTAATGAACGAACTTAAACTTTCAAAAAGATACTACTACCAAAACACACAACTTAGCGTAACATCCTCTTCTTCTTCAGGTGCCTTTTCCATTACGAAAATTGGCTAACATCATGGTCAGTCGTACCTTGTCCACTGCTGCTCTGAAAAGGTCATGCGACGAGCAGTTAAACGCTTCCCTCAGGTTTCTTAACCAGGATATTCGTCTGCGTCCCACCGAGCGTTTACTAACAAGTTTCCCTTGAATTATGAGATGCAGAATCTCGTATTTAGGCCCCCTCATCATGTGTCCAAGGGTCATGATGTGTCAAGCGTAACATAGCGTAACAAAATGTGCTTAGAAACGCTTAGAAGTGCTTAGTGTACGGCGATTATGTAGAAAAATGAAGTAGACCTAGGTTTGTAGGAAACTATATATATATATATATATATATATATATATATATATATTAGCGAGTTTGTTTTACAGCTGTCGCCGTCTCTCGCATCCTAATACCCTCCACATTTGTCTGTCCAAGCAGTCATTGTCTGTCAGTCCTCTCGCCTGCATCGCCACCTCCATGCCGTACTGCCAGGAGTGCTTCGGCCTTCCTCTTTTCCGGCTTGACTCAGGGACCCAGTCCAATAATATCTTTGGCCATCTCTCAGGAGGCATTCTCTTCACATGCCCATACCACTTCAAACTCTTTGCCTCTATCCAATCGGCAATATTCTCAATCAGACCCATCTTCCTTCGAATATCATCATTTCTCACTCTGTCCATTCTTGTATATCCACAACATCGCCTCCAATAATCCATTTCCAAAGCCTTGAGCTTAGCTTCATACCTTTTATTCACCTCCCAAGTTTCTGCACCGTATGTTCCAATGGTTTCAATGACTGTGCTGTAAATGCGAATCTTATTATCTTATTATGTAGGAAACTAAAACCGTAAATAAAAAATTTTCTAACAAGTAGCTAGCTATTTTTTTATTAGAAATTTCCCCAATTTTACACATATGCCTCGTATCACTTACATATCATTTTTCTTATTCTACAGTTCAGCCGTTCTTAGTTTGCTCCTTCTGTCAACAAACAAAAGCCACCTACTACAGGGTGCACGTTAGAGTCTGCGACTTTACGGATGTTGTATTCCTATTAAGTTAACTATTTTTTTAAATTATAAGTACTTAAAGTACTAAAAACATCAGTCATGATATGATGTAGGCCTGACAATTTCATTTATAAAAATACTTTTAAAAGTATTTTGTATTTAAATACTTTTGAAAGTATTTGTTGTTACTTTTTAATCAGCGTGTACTCATTTTGATACAATGCGTATGCTCAGTGACGTCATTATTTGTTTACATTAGGAGCAAACTAAGAGAGGCTGGACTTTATATTAACTTTTATGTGGTCCTACATTTATTTGTATTAGGGTATATTCAATTTATAAGGAAACTTAATATTTTGTCCGTTAAAGATAAATGATCGCCATACTTAGTAGTTATACTATAGGGAGAGTTTCCATTGGAAAAACGATAAGTTGATTCATTTCAGAGTGATTGATAATGACTATTTTATTAATAATGAAGTGAACTTACTGCAGAGTCCTTGAATATCACTGCTGTTCATCCCATATGATTCACATGAAGGTTGCCCCTTTATGTAAGGAAGTGATTCAAGGTAGTTACCACTGAATAAAAATAAAATAAATAAATATTATTAACGAAATAAACTTATAAACAACTTAAATATTCCATACAAACATCTCTATTAATTGATATATTGGTATGGAATATGACTTTAAATAATTAGATTATAATAGCCTATATGTGAAAATTTTTTTTATTTGAAAATTGCCTCAAATGGAAGTTCCAAAAGTTTGCCTAGTGAGCGAATGCTGGGAGTGTGGGCTGCAAAAAGAGTTTCCAAAAATGTTTAAAGTCGCCGAACTCATGTGGTCTAAAATTGGCCGTATACGAGAAAAAACAATTAGAAATAAATACATCAAAACAGCCCTGAGTGACTGGAAGAAGACGCAATACGGAAAAATCGGAAAAGTTGATAGCTTCAAGTACCTCGAGGAGATATAGATACTGAAGTCACGAGATTGCCTTTGCGTATGTATGGGCTATGGGCTGTGAGAAAGGAAAGTGAAATATTTGCAGTGCTGCCAACCTCAACAGTGAGACACTACTCGTACATTTCACTACCGTGCAGTTTCTACGTACATTTTGTAAGCTGTAATGTATTCCGAGAAAATGTTTTCTTCATAAAATTTACAAGAAATAAGAAAATGTGACCTGTAATATTGCCTATAGCTTAATTACATGACGAGAAATGTTTGATTTAGTGTAATTACGAATGAATCGCCTTCTTTACTATTATTGCTTTCACCGGCGTTTTTATTATCAGTCTCCTTAGTACCTAACTATCCGTTTTCTTTTTTTACAACTTTAAAGAATAGCTTCTTCACGTCCTTAAGTTCTTCCTTTATTTTTCGAATTGTGGAAAGAGAAACATCACAGTAGTTAGCCGCTCGCTCACATCTTTTGTTAAGTCACGGATAGGCATTTTTGTTTAGCTTCAACTTCACAACATTTTATTACATTGCATATTAGATTTCGTTCAGCACTGTAAATAGTTCGACCACGTTTTCGAGAAACCGACATCTCTGTTTACGGTAACAAACAGTTATATTCGTAGAGTTAACCTACAAAAGTTTCCGCGATTTTTATTGTATATGCTCTGGGTATAGTATAAGTTGTTATGTTTGTCGTAGTGAAATTAAAGTAGTCGCGCATGCGCACTGATGCTTTTCCCCCTTTACCCCTCGTTGCAAACATGAGAAAACTCGTGACTTAAGTGACTATAATAGTTTTTAATTTTTATTGCGTCCAGTAGACTTCCGAGGAAGTACATAGGACATGTCAACAAGTTACACCTGAAATACATGTACATAGGACATGTCAACAAGTTACACCTGAAATACATAATTCAATCACACATTGATCTACTAGCTACTGTTTAGAAAGAAATTACAACTGAAGACCAACGAAAAGGAACAACAAAAAAAAAGGAACAAGGAAAAGTGAACAAAAGCAGACGAGGAAAGATGGCCGGTGCACTCCGAGGAACTCACCACTTGTGTAAGAAGAAAACAGCCAACATTAGACATAACACTGTGAAAAAACCTGTGTGAATATACTCGAGTGAGTGTCTTATTACTAATTTTAGCCTTATATTAGTAATCTTAGAGTAAAATTATGTATTTATTAATGTACTGACGCTGGTCCGTAGTTGCATACTAGATAACTTTGGTACCATCCACCTTCTGAAAAGTATACATATCCGCAACCAACATTATTAGTATTCGCCCATACCATCTGAAAAAGATTGCATAATAATTTATATTACATGGAAAAATAATTCAAAATAATGTAGAACTGAGTTCTTTTACCCAAAGGGTGCAAAAGATTTATTTATATTTTCTGTTTATATGCAGCTAGCATGCCCCGTCGCGGCTTTGCACGCGAAAAACGGTGTAATCACTTTTTTTTTTAAATATGTAGCAGAAAATAGCAGAAAATTAGGCAAGATTCTCGTTGTTCCTCCGTTTCAGCAGTTCTTGCTTTTTGAAGTTTTTTTGCTTTTGAATATTTTCTTCCTAGTGATGTTTTTTATGGCATTATTGAAAATGGGAAAAAAACAACCACAAAAAAATTGTCAAAACCAAAAACTTAAATCTAGGTTGAATAAAATAAAATATCAAAGCAATTTATTGATCACTCACCAATTAAAAGAAAATTAATACAAATTAAAGAAACACGGAACTTTACTTTTATAAAATACTCAAAAATACAAAATCGTATCTACATAATAAAATACAATAAAATTATCATGTGATGTTGTCACCAGCTGATCCTTAGCACACGTCACTATTTGCTAAATCATATGACTTTATGACAAATCTTTATTTGAATCACATCAGCTGGTTTAAAAGCAGCAGATTATCTAACCTCATAAAAGCCTTAATGTAGGACATAAACATTATTTTCAACCCTTTAGGGCTAACTTTTTAAGGGTTTCAATAGCCTAAAACCTGCACCGGCATCATAGTTACAACATAAAAAACTACATGAAAATTGGTTCAGTAATTTAGGAGATAAAGGGGAACATACACACACACACACACACACACACACACACACACACACACACACACACACACACACACACACACACACACACACACATACATCGAATTTTATATATATAGATTTAAGTTACGGAGAAGAAACAACTGAAAATCAAATCTAAGAAAGTAAGTTAAATTAATATTCATTCGTAAAAAAAACGCTAGTCCAATAATAACCTGAATATTAAGCTAAAAAATTATTATTTCTTTACGTCTAATTGTTCTGCAACTTCTGCTAATGCAGATGGTGGATAATGATGATAATGAAAATAGATGATGAAAAAATGCCACCTGAGGGGAATCAAACTCGGGACCCCGGGGTAGAAGCTAGTTGCACTAACCACTATGCCAACGGGCCGGCCAAGAATAAAGAATTGAAGAATAAAGAATTGAAGGAATAAACTTGTACTGTTCTTAGCTGACTCAGTACAATTAGTTTTTTTTTTTTTTATTTATTATTTTAAGTGGCATCAACTGCTTGTTTATTTGCAACTATGGTGGGTAATGCATCGAGAACATTGGGTTTTTGACTTGTCAAAATTTCCAGACCCTAGTCGGGAATCAAACCAGGGTCTCCGCATGGTAGGCTAGTACGCTAACTACTATACTATGGAGGTGGCCTTTGTTTTATTTTAATAATTTTTAAATTACGGTTGTAAATAAATCAATAATAAGATTCTTAGATTTGGAAAAATCTGATATACAGGGTGATTCATGAAGTTCTCCCCCCACTTCTACAGCACATTGTACTAGTAAAAATAATGAAAAAATGTTATATAAACATAGGTCCGAAAACGCTTCGTTAGCGAGTTACAGCTAGCGAAAGTTTCGCCTGGATTTCAGTTCACCAGGTGAAATGAGGTCTTCCTGGAATTGTGGTAAGGTAGATTAAGGGGCAAATTCAATCATTTCTTATGGTTTTTGATCTGATAAATTGAATAAAACAGGTCCCAGATCTGTAAGTTAAATAGTTTTTAAGAAAACCAGTGTCAAATGCAAAAAATGGAGTGAAAAACTTATTTTTTCATCTTTGGGCAAGGATAACTGTGTTATTTCGCCAAGAAACAGTTAAAATTTTTCAATAAAACATGTAGAAAATTTTATTCTGAACAAACCGGTGTAAATTAAGTACACAGAAAGCGAATAGATGTTTGATTAAATGAGTTTTTATTCATAAGAGTACAAAGTAAAATTAACCGGAAAAACTAAAATGAAAAAATGTGTTTTTTTCACTCCATTTTTTTGCATTTGACACTGGTTTTCTCAAAAACTATTCGCTTTCTGTGTACTTTATTTACACCGGTTTGTTCAGAATAAAATTTTCTACATTTTTTATTGAAAATTTTTAACTGTTTCTTGGTGAAATAACAAAGTTATTCTTGCCCAAAGATGAAAAAATGTGATTTTCACTCCATTTTTTGCATTTGACACTGGTTTTCTCAAAAACTATTTAACTTACAGTTCTGGGACCTGTTTTATTCAATTTATCAGATCAAAAACCATAAGAAATGATTGAATTCGCCCCTTAATCTACCTTACCACAATTCCAGGAAGACCTCATTTCACCTGGTGAACTGAAATCCAGGCGAAACTTTCGCTAGCTGTAACTCGCTAACGAAGCGTTTTCGGACCTATGTTTATATAACATTTTTTCATTATTTTTACTAGTACAATGTGCTGTAGAAGTGGGGGGAGAACTTCATGAATCACCCTTAGGTACCTATATATATTGACACCTCCAACAAGTTTCAACCATCTACCTTGTTCGGAATTTAGTAAACTGAAATTATTGATTTAAGGGTTAAATATTCTTTTCAACCCCTTAACGGTTAAATGTCAAAATTATTTATGTTAAACTTTTCTATTTACCCTAAAAGAATATTTTCTCCAAATATTAGCTTTCTAGCTATTTTGTAAGTAGGAGAAATAGTGATGAGTGAGTCAGTGAGTGAGTGTGTGAGTCAGTCAGTGAGTCTTACCCGTTTATATTTATACAGATGACAACAGAAATAGAAAAAAAATTAAAGTTACGAATAGTTTAACAAGCATTTAACAGTAAAAGATAAATAAACTTGTAAAGGGGAACACACACACACACACACACACACACACACACACACACACACACACACACACACACACACACACACACACACACACATACATCGAATTTTATATATATATAGATTTAAGTTACGGAGAAGAAACAACTCTTCCAGGAACTTGTTGGAAGTTAATTCAAATTTGTTGGAACATTGGAAATTAATTCATTTTTTAGATTAGCTGTTTTTTTATTGGTGGGTAAAGTTAATTCAAATTTGTTGGAACATTGGAAATTAATTCATTTTTTAGATTAGGTTAGATTAGCTGTTTTTTTTATTGGTGGGTAAAGTTAATTCAAATTTGTTGGAACATTGGAAATTAATTCATTTTTTAGATTAGCTGTTTTTTTATTGGTGGGTAAAGTTAATTCAAATTTGTTGGAACATTGGAAATTAATTCATTTTTTAGATTCTAGCATTCATATATTGATAGCAAATGTTCATAAGAATTTTGAAGTAAGGAAAACATTAATGAAAAATCTGAAGTACTTTACTACATGGAAATGAAACACGATTGTTGGGAAACCAGAATCAAACCAGATTAGAAGAGGTGGAAATTTTACTATGAAGGTAAATCCAGAAGATGCTAGGTAAGAAAGGAGAAAGAAAGCTGAGGAAACAGAACTTCTTCTACCTGTTTCGACACTCATCTTTCCTTCGGCCTTCCAATATTTCTGCTTCCTATTGGTTTGTACCTTCTTACTAAACAAGGTAAGCAGCTTTCTGGTATTCTATTTAAATGATTGACCCATTGGGCACGGTATCATTTTTTTTTAAGTGGAAAAATTCCCAATTGTTGCCTTTCATCTTCATCTTCTGATCCTGTCTAGTCTTGTACAACTCTTGACAGACCTTAAGAATTTCATTTCCACAGTTTGGATGTTTTTTCCTCCCTTCTCCTTATCATCCCATGCTTCACTGTCATGTGAAAAGGCTGGAACTGCCAACATTTCATTAAATTTTAATTTAGTTTCAGGGTCTTGTCTCACATATATGATTAAATTTAGAACCAAAACTTAGAAGTGTTAATAAAGAAATGAAATAAGTCAATTTACATGAAAGGATGGTTACCAAAAGCTACACATGGTGGCAATGACAAGGTAAAGTTTTTAGAAGATGAACGAATGTAATATGATTCATGTTAGAAAAGAAGTTCAAAAAATCTAGTTATGATGAATGGATAGACTAAGTTCACTTTTAATGTCATTAACAAGTCTACTTACCAATCATACAATGCATTACCACAATGGTTCTACAAAAAAAAATTTATTTTCAAATTTTCCTACATTCCTATCAACTGACAATGAATTTTTTATGTATAAATAAGGAATAACCCACCAGGTTGGTCTAGAGGTAAAGTCGTCGCAAAAATCAGCTGTTTAACAGCTGATTTTCAGAGACGAAGGTTCCTGGTTCAAATCCTAGTAAAGGTAATTACTTTTATATGGATTTGAATGCTAGACAGTGGTTACCGGTGTACTTTGATGGTTGGGGTTCAATTAACCATACTCTCTCAGGTATGGTCGACCTGAGTCTGTACAAGACTACACCTCATTTACACGTCATACACATCATCCTCATCTCATTGGGTCATGGGGTTGCTTATTGTTCTGAATTGAACAGATTGCAACGTACACTTATTAGGAATTAAAAAAAAAAGGAATACTGGAAAATTAAACTATCTTCAAAAACCATTTCGTGTGATTTCACCAAATTTCTAAATAATATAGATTCGATGGATAATGAGATCCACATGAACAATGAATAAAAAGCATTCAAAGTCAAGAGACTAATCAGAAGATTATTCAGAAGAAATTGTTTCTGAAACATTTTCGTTCTGAAATTTTCTCAAATATCATCTTGAAGATTCTAAAGATATTAAGACAAACAAGTTTTTATTACTTCTCTAAAGCTTATTAAAGGAATACTATTCTGCAAGTACAATTTAGTTCTAAATTAAATAAGAAAAATGAGAGAAAGTATTATTACAAACCTGTGTGTAATGTCCAATTTGATCATCGCCCTGCCTCGCAAAATCTGCCAGATGTAATGGAGCAAAACGATAAACTTTGTGCTCATCAAACCACATTTTAATTAATTTCTTTACGTCTGGAGAGTCACCACTGTTAATAGAACTTTTAAATATTGCTACATTCTGGCCAACATTTTTAAATATTGCTGGAAATCACAAATACAGTATCTTAAATTTATCTAAAGAGTAAAATTTGAAAATTTTTAAAATTACTGATTACAGATTAAAATTACTGATTAGAGCGTGCACAAGGATTTGGTAAGGTGTGATGACAAGTATAACTTGTAATATACAAGTATAACTTGTATTATACAAGTATAACTTGTATTATACAAGTATAAATACTTGGGAACGCTGATATCTAAGGATGGTGGATGTGAGGTAGATATCAGGGCGAGAGTTCTTCAAGGTAGAGTGGCGATCAGAAAGCTGAACTTATTTAATTTGGTCCTTGAAAATAAGCATAAGGACAAAAAAAATGATTTGTGGGGTGGTAGTAAAGCCAAATGCTACTTATGCTTCAGTATGCTGAGAGATAAATGGATAGAATAAGAAGCATTTAAAAGCTCTGATTTTTATAAATAGTTGTTTAGATGTTATAAATTCAGTTTAGTGTAAATCTCCGATTGTCATTTTTACACTAGTCAGCGTTCTTTTTTTTTGGTTACTAACAACTGAAATAGCTAAAGTCCAGCCTTTCTTAGTTTCCTCCTACTGTCAACAAATAATGACATCACTGAGCATGCGCATTACTACGTTTAATAAAATAATTCTTTATTTCTGTACATAATTTCATTTACAAATATTAGTATTGATAACAGTTTAATTTATAATAATCTTAAAATGTAATACAATAAAATTTTACAAAATAATAAAATATTACAACACTCACTATATTTCAAAAAATTAAATACTATACCAATTTTTTATAACTTCTCAATATTTGAAAAAAGACTTACTTCATTTGTGATTTTATATTAAAATTAATTTCACCCAGAAATATTAAAATCAATTTTTATATTTTCATAAAAAACAAGTGTAGTTTTATGAATAATTTTAATAAATTTATAAAATCATTATATAAATATCATCATCATTATATAAAAATCATTAAATCATTATATAAAAATGTGTACACGCTGATTAAAAAGTAATAACAAAATACTTTCAAAAGTATTTAAATACAAAATACTTTTAAAAGTATTTATATAAATGAAATTGTTAGGCCTACATCATATCATGACTGATGTTTTAAGTACTTATAATTGAAAACATAGTTAAATTAATCGGATACGACATCCATAAAGTCGTGTACCCTGTAGTAGCTGGCTTTGGTTTGTTTACAGTAGGAGCAAACGTAGGACAGCTGAACTGTAGTTACATTTTGGCTTGCCCAACTTTGGGGCTTTCTTATAAATAACAATAGAGGTTATTGGAATGAATGTGGTAATAGAAATGGATGAGTGTGTAAAAAAATTAATATAAAATGTTAAGAAAGATAAAAATTGGATTTTTTTGGAAATAAAGTATTATTATTTTTTTCTTTTTAATTCATTTATTTAACGTCGCATCAACTACAACGGTCATTAGCGATGACGTTGGGGTGTAACTTTTGTACAAAGGAGGATGAAATGATTTTTGTAACGTATGAAAATATGCCGTGCCTGAGTGGGATTCGAACCCAGGATCGCATGTTGAGAGGTGAGATAGTTACCAACTGCACCAATGCGGCCGGCTTATTATTATTTTATTTCTGTTTGTTTCTAGTTTTCCTCCAACAAAATACTGGATTTGTATTTATGAATATAATTAATATTTATTAAATTCATTCATCCAACTCTTTAAGATTTTTAATAATTGATATGCTATTTACAATGTACAACAGAGTCAGGAGAGAGTAACACAACAAATATTCATGGCAGTAAGGATACTTACGGTGTTGACGTCCTTGGTCATGACCAAATATACAATCATTAGCCCAATGTTGTGCTGTTGCTTCCAAATCATAATCCCAGCTCTGTGTAACAGAATTATACAAAATTCAGATTAAAAATAATTGTTTTAATTGAGTTCTTATATACAGTACATATTTTTTTTTATATTGAGGGGCAAGAAAAACCCATGTTCACTCCCTCACGATGGGGGGAAGTAGTGTTGGACACAATCCTTGTCCAACCCCAAGGAGACCGCAACCACCTACCAACCGAAAACCCGCTGCCTGGCCACTTGATCCGGCATCAGCAAAAACCCTCCATCTCTCTCGGAACTGTTTATATAATACAAGTGAAATGTTGGGTTAAAAAATTTACATGCTGTCAGTGGGACATGGAAGGGAACCATAGCCTAATTCCCCTCTTTCTGTCACCGACCAACACTCACTCTCTCACTTTCATTCATCTCTTTCAAGACCAGCTCAAGAACTAAGTGTGCCTACTTTATGAGTTTAGAACAGAATTGATTACGGTGGGAGAGGACGATCTTGCTGATCTCCAGATGTCTCCTCCCTTCGCAGTCTCCCGATCACCCTCTCTGCAAACTGAGCGAACAACTTCCAGCTCTCCTCATCCCGCAGCATTGCTGCCCTTACTCTCTCTGGGCTCTACAGTACAACCCATATCTTCTCAGATGTCTCCATTCTTTCGAGCCCAAAATAGGGATATCTTTCAAAGATATGCGCAATGATAGTATTAAAATAGTTTATAGTTTGATTATATTATTCCAAAATTAATGAATAATACTCACCATTTCTTGCATATTACGTGCTGGTGGTTGATTAAGTTTATTAGTATTAAGCTCTCTACAGTTCTTTCTACTTTTTGCTGCTACGCATGATCGGGCGAAATTGTGGTAATCTAATATCTTTTGTCGTTCTGCATCTGTTAAACCACTCCCTAAAACAAATAAGTCAATTTTTTATATGATTACAGTTCATATGTAAAATTCTTTTATTGATTTAAATTATATTTGGAAAAATAAGTAAGCAAGTAATATAAAAATATGCCCTTTGTTTATATCTGATTGAATTTTAATCTCAAGAGTTTAATTTGGCTCCAAAGGAAAAGACCTCAAATCTTTTTTCAGTCCATCTACCATACTATGGTATTGTAGATATGTAGGCTATCTTGTTCTATCAGAAAATCTGTAACAAATATGTCAAATGGATTCAACGATTAAGGTTTCAAATTAAAAGTGCCCTTTGTAGAAATTTAATCCCTTTAGTTGGTTTCCTTTTTACTCATCACTACACTAATGTACCTATTTATACTCACAAACTTCTATCCTTGGTTCTCCTATTGATATATATTTTGTCCAACCTCTCCAATCAATAGATACTTCATCTTTGATTAGTCAACTTTTAGACCATTTTTCTAAAAATATCGTAATGATCCTAGTTTTTTTTTACCTAGAAATTAAATTTTTAAAATAAAAATCTGGTGTGAAACACTCACACAACTTTCTCTTGCCAATGCAAATAATTAACAATAAACCTAACATTAGTATTAAAACATTAGAAATGAACAAAAACTAACCTCAAAAACATAACCTTATTTTAATCATGAGTGAATGACGCAAAATGACAATCGAACTCAGTTTGGCTTAAAAATACGGAAAATCACGCTTTCACGCTAAACTAGGCTCTGTAGAGAAAAATGCTCTAAACAAAAGTTGTAGATCTTTTAATTTTCTATAAATTTAATTATATACACTTTTGTCGTAAAATGCATACTAAGACCGAAATGTTAAAAAAATCGATTTTTCTCACGTTTTCGTGAGAAAAAAAACAGAAAATCGCAAATTACCGCTAAACTAAGCGTTATACAAAAAAATGTTTGAAATAAAAGTTGTAGGTTTTTAAATTCTCTACAACTTTTATTATATAAGTTTTTGCGCTAAAATTTATATTAAAGCCGTAATCTTAAAAAAAACAACGTTTTTACGTGAAAACAGCCTCACCGAGAATTTCAGCAAACATGGCGCCTACCCTATCTTGTAGAGAATAAAAAATTGAGTAAAATAGGCGATTTTAAAAAAAATCGTAGGACCAGTTTTTGAGAAAATCGCAAAAAACTGAAAAATTATACGAATAAACTACTACTTCCGGTTGACCGATTTTGATGAAAATGTTCGTGTCGCGTCCGGTAGTGGTATGTAACTTAAGTTTCAAGTTTCAAGTTCGTACGATGTTCCGTTCTTGAGATATTCTGTTCACACACAGACACACAGACACACACACACACACACACACACACACACACACACACACACACACAGACCAATCGCTAAAAACATGTTTTTTGGGTTCAGGGGGTCTGAAAACGTATAGATCCGGTGAAAACTCGATTTCGAAAAATCGACATGAAAACAATACTTTCCTTCCTATATATTCATATAGGCAAGAGAAAGTAAAAATTATTTAGAAAGGAACTATTGTGTAGCCGACTATGAAATGTTTCACCAATTAAATATTTTTCAGTTTCTTTTAACAAATTTAAGTTACCATAGGTTTTTAAACTGCCCATAACAGTCAGGTGGAGTGTCAAATTATTTACACTCAATCTGTTTGTTGCAGGGCTAAAATAAATAGTTCTGTTTCTTATCACATGGTCAGCCAATTAAATGACTGAATCATTTAAGAACAGAAGAGGTAGAGGTGTAAAAGACACTAGTCAGAGTTATCTTCTCTGAAAGTAATGAATTTCACTATACAGCCAGACCCTGTGGTGAATGACGTGAAGGTGTCATTTGCAGAGTGGAAAATATGTGCTTTTCAGAGGGCCCGGCATGCTGTTAAGCGTACTTTTCCACTCAGTGAGGAAGGCAATGGTAAACCACCTCACTCCTCGTTTTACCTAGTAAAACCTCTACAGGTTCAAACCAGCCTTTCGGCTGTTGACCTAAACAACAAGGTTTTTAAAGATCGTGATAATTTATTGATGTATATCCTCCCAGTAAGAAGGTTTTTGTTTAAACTATTTTAGTCCTGTAATTAGCTATGAAGAAATCAATTTGTTTTCCTGTATTGTAATTGTAGACATTTAAATTCTGTAAAATGGTATTTTCTTTACATATGTTATCATTTAAAAATGTACGGTACATATTAATTGATTTAATTTTAAAAATGTTATGCTTTTATATTTGTAGTCAGCATTTAAAAAGTTTTGAAAACAGATAATACATAATAAGTTTGTTCAGCTCTTTCATCCCTCACTTGTTGGATTTCAGTTTAAAGCTATTGTAGATACAACAGATTCATTATCGTATGGTAAATGAACAAAAGCTATAAACCGGTAACAACTACAAATTTATCAATGAGCTCCTATACAATTTCCACTAAATTAGCCTAAACTCCAATCAACACAAGAAAAATGTGTATTTCTAGAAAAATTTGCTGTTTTCTTCTGTGTTCATTGGATTTTAAGGCTATTTAAGTGGAAATTATATAAGAGCTCATTGATAAGTTTGTAATTGTTATTTTTTTAAGCTTCTGTTCATTTATCATAGGATAATGACTGTTACATCTGCAATAGCTTTAAACTGAAATTCAACAAGTTAGGCATGAAAGAGCTGAACTAACTTATAAAGTACAATCTGTTTTCAAAACTTTTTAAAATAGTGGCTACAAAATATAGAAATACAACATTTAAAAAAATTAAATACTGTATAATTTTGAAGTGATATTCTGTGTATGCTGAGTAGCAAACTTTTCCATTCAGTAAGGAAGGCAATTGTTAAACTACCTCACTCCTTGTTTTACTTAGTAAAGCCTCTAGAGGTTCAAAACAGCCTTTCGGCTGATGACTTAAATGGCAAAAATGTGTGTAAATAAAATACCATTTTACAGAATTTAAATGTCCATAATCACAATACAAGAAACCAAATTGAATTCTACATTGCTACTCGTAACACTAAAATAGTTTAACCAAAAACCTACTTGCAAGGAGAACGTACGAGGTATGGCTATTAAATACTGAGACTGACATTGTAAAATATTTTATTTTTGTTTTATACATAATCACTTATTGTCACTTTCAATATACACTCCTTCTCTATCCCTACAACGCTCCATACGAATTTTCCATTGTTAGAAACAGTGCTGGAAGTCATCTTCTGTCAGCTCTTTCAGGACATGTGCCACTCAAAAATGTTTGAAATGAAGCTTGCAACAATGTTTGTACTGACACTTTGTACGCGATTGAAATTGACTTAATTTTTTTGGAAACGATAATAACATGTGATGAAACATGGTTTTTACTTATGATCTGGAAACGAACCACCAATCCATGCACTGGAAGAGCCAAACTTCACCAAAAGCCAAACAAGCTCGAATGAGCAAGTAAAAATTTAAAGCAATGATGATTGTTTTTTTTTTTTATATCCATGGAGTTGTGTACATTCACTGGGTTCCTGAAGGTCAAACAATTAATCAGTATTACTACCTTGAGGTACTTTCTAAAATACGTCAAAGAGTAAGGAAAAAATTCCCCAAAATATAGATGGACAAATCATGGGTTCTCCACCAAGACAATGTGCCAGCTCATTCCGCGTTATCTGTCAAGAGGTTCTTAGCCAAGTACAGCATCTCAGTGTTAGAACATCCACTTGATTCACCAGATCTTGCACCATGTGACTTCTACCGGTTCCCTAAGGTGAAATCTGCATTAAAAGGGATAAGATTTGAGTCAAAGGAAGGTGTAAAGGAGAAAGTGGCACGTGTCCTGAAGGAGCTGACAGAAGATGACTTCCAGCACTGTTTCCAACGATGGAAAATTCACATGGAGCGTTGGAGCGTTGTAGTGATAGAGAAGGAGTGTATATTGAAGGTAACAATAAGTGATTATGTATAAAATACAAATAAAAATTCTTACAACGTCAGTCTTGTTATTTAATAGCCCCACCTCGTACATCAATAAACTATCATGATTTTTAAAAACTCATGTTAATTTTCATTTGTTAAAAGAAACTGAAAACTATTTAATTGGTGAAACATTTCATAGTAGACTACACAAGAGTTCCCTTTTAGAAAATCTTTGTTTTAAAAATTTAATTTCTAGGTAACAAAAAACTAGGATCTTTATGGTATTTCTAGAAAAATGGGGATCTAAAAGTTGATTACTCAAAGACAAAGTATCTAACGATTGGAGAGGTTGGACAAGATTTGTTAATAGGAGAACCAAGGATAGAAGTTTGTGAGTTTACATAGGTACATTAGTGTAGTGTTGAGTAAAGAGGTAAACAATCGAAGTAAGATAATATTTAGCAGAGTGGTATAGGGAAGGGCAGTGATACAGATTCTAAATTCCATGTGTCAAAGGAAATTGAGAACAAAACGAAGAAGAGTATTGGAAGAGCAATACACCACACCATTCTGGTATACAGTGGAAAAATTACAGAAAGAAGCATGAGGATGATTGTGGCAATGCTAATGGACTTTTGGAGAAGTTGTTTCAAGATTTAATGAAGAAATGAAGAATGAAGCAATCTGGCAAAATCGTAGGCCAAAAAGTGTATTAGACAAAATAGAAAAAATAATATTGTGGTATGGATGCTTGTGGCTGATGAATGATCAATGAAGACAGGTGTCCCAGCTGAATATATATATAGGTATATATTTTTTTTTAATTTTTTTTCAATGCGTCCTGGAGACTCCAGGAGGAGTATAAGACAAGTCAGTTATAACACCTGAAATACATATAAGAATCAATGTATCACTACTATCAGGAAAGAAATTCTTGTACACTATAAAAAGTTTCACCGATCAAGTAATTTTTCAGATTTTTTTTTAAAGGAACGCAAACTATCATAACATTTTAAAAATTGGGGTAATTTATTCATGAATTTTCTCCCTGCATAATTAAGTTTTTGTTCAAACAATTTTGTGGAGTGATTAGCCACATAATAATAATTTCTGTTTCTCGTGTTACTCGTATATGGAACTGGATACCAACGAAGAGAAGAAAAAGATGGCACACCGTACAGCAATGGATAATTAACATTTTTTAAATTAGTATTTTCCATATTTTGAAGACCAACAGGTTGTCATCCACTCATGGTTAAAATTGTTAACTTTTTAATTTTATATTGTTTACTTATACATTTTATATACTTATTATAAACATAGGTTTTTTATATTGACAAGAGAAAGTCAGATTGTTTCAAAGGGTGTAGCTCACACGACTACAGTATAGATTTTAATAAATGGCAAAAAAAACAATATATTATTTTCTCTTGCTTTCTGGATATTAATTGAACAATACATCAATGAATAATATTAATACTCCATAATTTATTATTGCCATTGGTAATTTTGTAATTTTATTACTTTTTTATTGATATAATTATATTTTATCCACAATTTTTTTATAAGTAGCCTAATCATGTCTTGTTTCTTGATAAATATTTTATAGCTTATGTTCGTGCTAAATGATAGCTTATGGTTAAGAGTAATAAATGTATGATTCAATGGTTCAGAAAAAATTATGAATTGTTCATTCTTCTAAGAAGATATTATAAATTATCAAAATGGATTAATAAGATTAAATGTCTAATGAGTCAGATAGATTAAAAAGTATGTGGTGGTATTGTGTAACGGAGAGTAATATTGGCAAGAATTGACTGCAAAAATTCAAAAAAAAATTAGTGACAAAATAACTAAAAATCATGTACTCAATATAACTTGTTTACGAAAACAGGAAAATTTTCACATGACGTGTTTTTATAAAAACAAAAAAATTTCTAGTTATCGTAAAAACGTGATTTTGGTACCATTGGAAAACGCTAATTTCAAACTGTACAACACAGTTAAATCCTGAAAAATGATATTTTTTTCATTTTTTCGAGTCCGACTCCCCTTAAGTAAAGTATTTAATATCTTGGTCCACGCATAATGTGACTCATATATTCCATTTTCTTCTTTTTTTTGGGTGGTGTAAACAAGTTCCTTTCCTGTTTTCATTCTCCGCAAGACTGCCTCGTTGGGTACTTTATCCATTCAAGGTTTTTTAGCATGCGCCTGTGCAACCAAAGCTTAAACGCAAATTCATTCTCCTGATATTCGTTTTCTTCAACGTCCAAGCTTAACACTGTCGAGAAGATGTAACATCAAACCATCCTCAATCTAAGGTCAAGCTTCAAGCTTCAATTTATCTACTGAAAAATTTTTAATTTTAACAAATGCAGATCTATCTCTATTCTTCGTAAAGTTATCTCTATCCTTCGTCTTCGTTAGCCTCATTCTTCGTTAGCCTCCTCTATTCTTCGATAGCTCTATCGAGCTATCTCTATTCTTCGTCTTCGTTAGCCTCATTCTTCGTCTTCGAAGCTATTCTTCGTTAGCCTCCTCTATTCTTCGATAGCTCTATCGAGCTATCTCTATCCTTCGTCTTCGTTAGCCTCATTCTTCGTCTTCGAAGCTATTCTTCGTTAGCCTCCTCTATTCTTCGTCTTCGAAGCTATTCTTCGTTAGCCTCCTATGTTCTTCGTCTTCGAAGCTATTCTTCGTGAAATGATATACAGATGAAAAAATACCAGACCTGACCGGGAATCAAATCCGGAATACATGACATGGAAACCAGCTGCGTTAACCACTACACTAACGGGCTGGTCTAACGGCTGTTGGGAGGATGAGATTACAAACAAAATGTATTAAATTAGGAAGGAGCGAGGAAGAAAGCAGTAGATATACCCAATGAATGATGAGTGATGAAGGAGAAGAGGACGTTAAAAAGAGGTGAAAATGAGTGAAAGAGGTGAAGGACGTTAAAAAGGTGATCGAAGATAAATTTCCGGAGTTAAAGTATCGGAAGAATAGAAGGATTGGCAGTTCAAGATCCTTCCCCTGGTCCAGAGAACAGATGAAAAAGACAAAAAGATAATAAGCGTTGTTTAGAGAAATTAGGAAATTTAGGAAAGCTACGTTATCAATTTAAAAGCGGAAGGAAAGTGTTATGATCGCCAACCTCTGTTAGGAGAGTGCTTGAAAACAAAATTTCACACATCACTTCTAATATTTGATTTTTTTTATCGGAAATTGATATTATTTATTTAAGTTTAATTATTTATTTATAAGTAAAATCCAATTTGACAGTTTGTAGTAATTTTTTTGAACTGTGTCACAAGAGTGGTGATTATTCACTCATGTTTGACTGTCAGATGGTAGCCAATTTTAAGTCGCTTGCCGAACTTGCACCCGACTGACGTGCCTGTCACGGAGGGCTTACACTTAAACAAGTTTAAAACTGTTCAAACAAAACTTATTTTTATAAAGCTTTCAATGGTAAATTGATACATAAAATTATTTTTAAAAAACACACTGGTAAACATTTGAAGATCCATACAAATTTTAAAGCAAAGTATTGATTACATTGAATTTTTATTAAGTACTAATGAGTGCATGTTGCAATGTGTTCATTTCAAAACAATAAACAATTCCATGACCGAACGAGTTGAGGATGATGTGTATGACATATAAATGAGGTGTAGACTTGTACAGACCCAGTCCGACCATTCCTGAGAGAGTTTGGTTAAGTAAACCCCAAATTTTAACAAACAAAATTTGTTGATTTTGAAGTTATGTTTTTATATTTTCTATTCTATGATTAAAATAAATTAAGTAATATTGCACAATTTTTTGATGCAATCGTCAGTGGTATTTCTACTATTGTTTTAAAAATTTTACTTTGTTTTATCATGGGGAACCATCGCGCAACGTGTGGGCTACGACCTTATCAAAATTAAGTGACATGTAATAACTTAGTTGTTAATAAAGTAAAAACCTTGAATAGGACAACATACATTATTACGTATTATCTTCATACTTATGTATAAACGTGTGTTTTTTTACTAATTATAACCAGTTTTGAACTTTCTATTGTAAGCACCAAGAAATGCCAATTAATTTGGTCTATATTTCTGTTCATATTTTTTCCTCAAAAACATTTTTCCACATTACATTAACATAAACTGCTTATACAGGGTGATTCACGAAGATATGCAGAAACTTTGGGAGCTCATTGTACATGTAAAAATAATGAAAAAAGTTTGTACAAACATGGGTCCGGAAATGCTTCGTTACCGAGTTACGGCTAGCGAAAGATTTCGCCCGGATTTCAGCTCATCAGGTGAAATGAGGTCTTCCTGAAATTCTGGTAAGGTAGATTAAGGGGCGAATTCAATCGTTACTTATGGTTTTTGACCTGATAAATTGAATAAAACAGGTCCCAGAACTGTAAGTTAAATAGTTTTTGAGAAAACCAGTGTCAAATGCAAAAAATGGAGTGAAAAAAACACATTTTTTCATCTTGGTTTTTCTGGTTAATTTTCCTTTGTACTGTTATGAATAAAAATTCATTTAATCAAACATCTATTCGCTTTCTTTGTACTTTATTTACACCGATTTGTTCAGAATAAAATTTTCTACATGTTTTATTCAAAAATTATAACTGTTTCTTGGTGAAATAACAAAGTTATTCTTGCCCAAAGATGAAAAAAATGTGTTTTTCACTCCATTTTTTGCATTTGATACTACTTTTCTTAAAAACTGTTTAACTTACAGTTCTGGGACCTGTTTTATTCAATTTATCAGATCAAAAACCATAAGAAATGATTGAATTCGCTCCTTAATCTACCTTACTAGAATTTCAGGAAGACCTCATTTCACTTGGTGAGCTGAAATCTGGGCGAAAATTTTGCTAGCCGTAACTCGGAAACGAAGCATTTCCGGACACATGTTTATATAAACTTTTTTCATTATTTTTACATGTACAATGAGCTCCCAAAGTTTCTGCATATCTTCGTGAATCACCCTGTATTATTATACTACCGACTGTATTGGATTTGTATGTCATTTTAACCGAGGTTTAATTACGGACTCTAAACGGGTATCTAACCAGGGACTTCAACTTTGTAGTCTAACACTCAACACTGAGCCACTGATGTGACCTAACTCTTTGTAAACATACCTGCATTTTAATGTTTAAAATACGGTGAAGAGTTTATCTCATTAAAACAATTTATTAAAGATTAATTTGATATTTTGTAATTTTAAATATTTACTCGGTTTATTCTCTCGCAATGGCGCCGTAGTAGTGTATTTATATTATAGATTTTACATTTTCCATGATTTAGAAATCAGTTAGACTTTCCGAAAATTCCTTTTGTGACAAGTTATCAAAAAACATGGTAATGACAATTTTCTGATTTAATTTCCTAGCTATGAGGAAATTTCATATTTTGTGTTTTCTATTTTATTTTCTTAAATTTTTGAATGAATTAGAAATTTTTGTTTAAAAACGTAAAAAATATTCTCACCAATTCTATCTTTCCAGCTTTAGCACTTAAGAAGTTATACACTCTAAAATTTAGCACTTAAGAAGTTACACACTCTGGAATTTAGCACTTAAGAAGCTATACACTCTGGGGAATTTACCAAATTTTTTAAATTTCTTACTCCGTTTCAGAATACAATGGTATTTAAGGATGTAAAAAATGTTATAATACTCGTTTTACATCCTGCTCTGAGCATACGAGTTAATTAGTTCAATCACTAAGGGCAGTGACGGATTTATAAATTTTTTGCCCCTAGGCACTATTCTGACTGCCGCCCTTTTGAAACATGCCACATCTGTGCCAAAGTTATTACTCAATTTAAGTAAATCTAACGAGTTCATAAACGGGTGTTGATAAAATCACCAAAAGATACTTAATTAGATTTTAATCACATTTTAAAAGGTTTATACTATAACAAACTAAAAATACAGGTGTTCATAAAAACACCGAGAGACAGAAAAAGCTGCTTCAGTTCATCAACAGCATTGTTTCTGTTGCCCAACAATCTATCTCTTATTATTTTAGCGGCACCTGTCAGGTCGTGCCGCCCCTGAGGCGTGCCGCCCCTAGGCACTGGCCTAGTGTGCCTAGTGGGAAATCCGTCACTGACTAAGGGCTTCTTATGTATTTTCGGTAAGTAAAGCACAAAAATATTAATCCTCGTAAATTTTAAGTTATATTTTCCGCTTACCCTACTGCTGAAACATAATACGTGTCATAAAATAATGATCTTCAGAATTTTTTAAATATTTTTCTTTGCTCAATAATTTTGTTGTCAGCCCAACTGGCTCCTACACTGAGTCACGGGTTCTATTCCCGGTCAGGTCTGATATAATCATATCTCATACAATTACCTACACACAAGCTAAGGTCTGATGCCTACGAGTGTAGACATTATCATGCAATAAAGAAAAGAAAAAATCTGGTGTGAAACACTCACACAACTTTCTCTTGCCAATGCAAATGATTAATAATAAACCTAACATTATTAATAAAATATTAGAAATAAACAAAAACTAACCTCAAAAACATAACCTTATTTTAATCATGAGTGAATGACGCAAAATGACAATCGAACTCAGTTTGGCTTAAAAATACGGAAAATCACGCTTTCACGCTAAACTAGGCTCTGTAGAGAAAAATGCTCTAAACAAAAGTTGTAGATCTTTTAGTTTTCTATAAATTTAATTATATACACTTTTGTCGTAAAATGCATACTAAGACCGAAATGTTAAAAAAATCGATTTTTCTCACGTTTTCTTGAGAAAAAAAACAGAAAATCGCAAATTACCGCTAAATTAAGCGTTATACAAAAAAATGTTTGAAACAGAAGTTGTAGGTTTTTAAATTCTCTACAACTTTTATTATATAAGTTTTTGCGCTAAAATTTATATTAAAGCCGTAATCTTAAAAAAACAACGTTTTTACGTGAAAACAGCCTCACCGAGAATTTCAGCAAACATGGCGCCTATCCTATCTTGTAGAAAATAAAAAATTGAGTAAAATAGGCGATTTTAAAAAAAATCGTAAGACCAGTTTTTGAGAAAATCGCAAAAAACTGAAAAATTATACGAATAAACTACTACTTCCGGTTGACCGATTTTGATGAAAATGTTCGTGTCGCGTCCGGTAGTGGTATGTAACTTAAGTTTCAAGTTTCAAGTTCGTACGATGTTCCGTTCTTGAGATATTCTGTTCACACACAGACACACACACACACACACACACACACACAGACCAATCGCTAAAAACATGTTTTTTGGGTTCAGGGGGTCTGAAAACGTATAGATCCGGTGAAAACTCGATTTCGAAAAATCGACATGAAAACAATACTTTCCTTCCTATATATTCATATAGGCAAGAGAAAGTAAAAATGCAAAAGGTCATAGGTAGGGTATCTATTATATTGGTAGTTTATTATAAAATTTCCCCAAATAGTTAGTATCATCTGTATTTTGAACATTTTTTTTTTTTTAATTCCTAATAAATTATGTGTACGTTGTAATCTGTTCAATTCAGAACAATAAGCAACCATATGACCTAATGAGAGGGGGATGATATGTATGACGTGTAAATGAGGTGTAGTCTTGTACAGACTCAGGTTGACCATTCCTGAGAGAGTATGGTTAATTAAACCCCAACCATCAAAGTACACCGGTAACCACTGTCTAGCAATCAAATCCATACAAAAGTAACTACCTTTACTAGGATTTGAACCTGAAACCTTCGTCTCCGAAAATCAGTTGTTAAACAGCTGATTTTGGCAACGAATTTACCTCTAGACCAACCCGGTGGATCTTGAACATTTTAAGTTATTCTCCATGAAAATTTTGAACCATCTGCTCGTTGACGTACAGTCATATTGTGTTTACTTTTGAATATTATTGTTCAAGTTTGAATATTATTGTTTTGATAATAAACCTCCATTCTTAGTGATATGAAAAAAAAACAAATTATTGCATTGCTTAGTTACTAAGTACTAGCCATTTCGCGTGTTACTTCCGATAAGTATTCCTAACCCACCAGGTTGGTCTAGTGGTAAACTCGTCGCCTCGCTTGGGCTGATTTTCCGAGACGAAGGTTTTGTGGTACAAATCCTAGAAAATGTAGATACTTTTATACGGATTTTGATATAAAACAGTGGTTACCGGTGTACTTTAATGGTTGGGGTTCAATTTACCATACTCTCACAGGACGTCTACACATCATTCTCATCTCACTGTGTCACGAAGTTTCTCATTGTTCTTAAATTTAACAGATTTTAAGGTATACATTTAAGGAATTAAAAACAGAAAATTTACTTCGTTATTCCTGTTGTATCACAAAACAGTATTATCTAAGTAGGCCCTAGAGATGTTATTAGTTTGTTTACATTAATTCACTGGTTAGTAAGACCGAATTGCTAAAAACGAAAAAACAGTAACCCATTTCACCAATTAGTTAATCAGAAACACTAATCAAAATTTTAAGAGCAAACACTGAACTATGAGAACCCTTTAAAAAACTGGTAACTAATAAATCATGTTTCCGTAAATTACTGAAAATAATCCAAAACTTCCAAATGGTTTTTCATTAAAAGAATAGATAACGTAAAATTTTAATAAAAATTATTTTTCTCTATTTTGGTAAACCTATCGTTAACTTAGAGTTAGATATGAAAAATCGAATAAGTTGTTAAGAGTAGTCACTGTTTTGTGTTCAATTGTTTGTATTTTACGACGATGGTCATTGATTTGCTTTTGTTCACAAGACAAATTTAACTTCTTATATTTTAAAACATTCGAGTAGGTAGACTATAACGTGAGAATGTTTTGTTTCAAAATGTTTCACACATCACCACTAACTTAGTAAACTTACCATTAACAATATTTAGAGTTGAACATGAAAAATAGTTGTGAATCTATTATTTTGTACTTTAAAATAGCACTGATTTACTTTTGTTCTTTATACAAATTTATTTATTTGATTTGTTTGTTTATTACTTAAGAACTTGCAATAATTTTAGAGACCCTGACTGGGAATTGAATCCGGGGCCTCCTCTTTGCAGAAATATATTATTTTATTCAAAATAATTTACACAAATAAGTAGCGAATGTTGTTCAAACAATATCTGTTTGTTTGTAGCCTGTCCCTTAAGGGGAGACTGCACTTAGTATCCCGCCAATATTAAATTTGCTACTATTAGGTACATTTTTCAAAGGATTTGTAAAAGATAGGGAAATGAAATTGTTTTTTGTAATCCCTAATTTGTGTACGTTGCAATCTGTTCAATTCAGAACAATAAGCAACCCCATGACCCAATGAGATGAAGATGATGTGTATGACATGTAAATGAGGTGTAGTCTTGTACAGACTCAGGCTGACCATTCCTGAGAGAGTATGGTTAATTAAACCCCAACCATCAAAGTACACCGGTAACCACTGTCTAGCATTCAAATCCATCCAAAAGTAACGACCTTTAGCTACTAGGATTTGAACCAGGAACCTTCGTCTCCGAAAATCAGCTGTTAAACAGCTGATTTTGGCGACGACTTTACCTCTAGACCAACCCGGTGGATCTTGAACATTTTAAGTTATTCTCCATGTAATTTTTTAACCATCTGCTCGTTGACGTGCAGTCATGTTGTGTTTACTTTTGAATATTATTGTTTTGATAATAAACCTCCATTATTAGTGATATGAAAAACAAATTAACGCATTGCTTAGTTACTAAGTACTAGCCATTTCGCGTGTTACTTCCGATAAGTATTCCTAACCCACCAGGCGTGTCTAGTGGTAAACTCGTCGCCTCGCATCAACTGATTTTCCGAGACGATGGTTCCGTGGTACAAATACTAGAAAATTTAGATACTTTTATACGGATTTGGATATAAGACAGTGCAGAAAAAAGCAAAAAGCTTTCCAAAAGCAGGAAAGTCGAAAGCCAGTCAACACCGGATTAAGAAACAAAACGAAAACGCAAGCTTAAACGTTTATTTACTAGTTTTATGATGGACCATCAACAAGAGGAGTAGGCATACAATAAAAAAAGATTGTAATGTATCTAAGAATCATTGAGTGGAAAAAGGGTAATATTCAAAAAAATGCGAAATTGAACGAAGATAGCAGTTTTGTTAAGTTTACTTCGGTGCATGTATTGGTTGATAAAAGGGAAATATTCCTTGTATCTAAGCTACATTAAAAATTTAGTAGAGTGGAAAAAGGATAATATTCCAGGAATAGTACCCTTCTTCAATTCAATAGCGAACACCAGTTGGACCACTGGTTTCTGTCTTATTATTTTCAAAATGTAACTGTAAATTATTTTAAAATAAAAATAAAGTTTTGTAGCATATTGGCACATTATATTGTTTTTTCAACTTAATTTTTCCCATTCACTTGTACTAAATCTAGACAAAGGTGTATAGTCAACATATTAATAATAAAAAATCAATCCCATGATTATTGTAAAACAAATTCTAAAGTCACCATTAAAAAGCTTTAATATAGTACTACAAATGACCAATTGAACATTTTACCAATAAACCAAAAACAAAGTCACAAAACAGTTTTTTTTAATTTCTCGAAAATAAGGATTTTGGAATATTACCCTTTTTCCACTCACCGATTCTATTCTAAGTATTCCATACACTGATGATCCTATTTTGTGAGTTGTAAAAATCATGTCGCTAAAGAAAAAAATTTTTTTCTTTTAAATTAGCCTACCATATTTATAAATTTAAGATTTTGTATTTTCTAGTTGTGAAATAAACTATTTCTACTATTGATATAAAATTCAAGTAATTTCAAAAAGTCATAGAAACCCAGAAAAATGAAAATGGTATTCCATATTTGGTTCCTCTCCCCTACAATTTTTTTCAAGTTTTTTATGTATTACTCACTTTTTTGAGCATCTTAGCAAGTCATAAAAATGTCAGTATATGTACATGTACAAGATAAATAACTGGTGAAATTTTCTGCCTGGTAGCTTTAATAGGTAGTTTCTGATAAAAATGTACCTAAGTGTTAAAAATCCTAATTTACGGGAAAAGGCAAAAACAAGACAAAATGTACACAAACAAGTAAATTTACCATTAACAGTTCATCAAAAAGCTAAAGCAACTGCTGAGAATATTAAAAACATTGATGGAGATGTTTAAAAAAAACTAAAATTTCCTTTTGCACTAAAACAAGCAGAGTATAAAATTATGGAAAATATTTGTTCCTGGTAACCTGATAATTTTTCTGAGTAAACCTGATATAAACTTATTTTTTTCAGTAAAATAATTTGTTTGACGTAATTTAATGGTTTTTGGTAGATCTAGGCCTAAACATTGTAAACCATAAAAAACCGAAAATCGAAAGTTTCAGTCAAAACTATGATGCAGTCTCGCCTTAAAATGAACTAATGTATAAAAAAATCGTTTTACTAAATTTGATACCCATGCCTAACAATTTCAGGTATAATATCTCCATAGGACCAATTAAAAGTACAGTAGAATCTCAGTAGTCCGGCCTGTTCGGGACCGAGGGGTGCCGGATTACTGAAAATGCCGGATTATTGGATGTGTTGAAATTTTGGAATTATAAATTATAAACATAAACAAAAAATGAATATGGATTGATTTCTATGTGATTTTAAATTAAATTAACTAATTAAAATCTGGTGTGAAACACACACAACTTTCTCTTTCCAATGCAAGTAATGACCAATATAACCTAACATTAGTAATAAAACATTAGAAATAAACAAAAAACTAACCTCGAAAAAAATAACCTTATTTTAATCATGAGTGAAAGACAAAAGGAAAATCAACCTCAGTTTTGCTTAAATATACAGAAAATCACTCTTTCACACTAAACTAGGCTCAGTAGAGAAAATGCTCTAAATACTCGTAAAAGATGTAGAGCTTTTAATTTCCTACAAATATGATTATATACACTTTTGTCGTAAAATGCATACTAAGGCCGAAATCTTTAAAAAATCGATTTCTCACACGTTTTCGTGAGAAAAAACAGAAAATCGCTAATTACTGCTAAACTAAGCGTTACAAAAAAATGTATGAAACAAAAGTTGTAGGTTCTTAAATTCTCTACAACTTTTATTATAAAAATTTTTGCGCTAAAATTCATATTAAAGCCGTAATCTTAAAAAAACAATGTATTTACGTGAAAACAGCCTCACCAAGAATTTAAGCAAACATGGCGCCTACCCTATCTTGTAGAGAATTAAAAAATTGAATAAACCAGGCGATTTTTAAGAAAATCGTAGGACCAGTTTTTGAGAAAATCGCAAAAAAGTGAAAAATTACACGAACAAACTACTACTTCCGGTTGACCGATTTTGATGAAAATGTTCGTGTCGAGCCGGTAGTGGTATGTAGCTTAAGTTCTAAGTTTCAAGTTTGTACGATGTTCCGTTCTTGAGATATTCTGTTCACACACAACACACACACACACACACACACAAAACACACACACACATACCAATCGCTAAAAACATGTTTTTTGGGTTCAGGGGGTCTGAAAACGTGTAGATCCGGTGAAAACTCGATTTCGAAAAATCGACATGAAAACAATACTTTCCTTCCTATATCATTATAGGAAAGAAAGTAAAAAAAGGTTTGCTGAGTAGGCCTACTTCTGTAGTCATTGTACTAAACATGTCGGCAATTGACATCGCCTAGTGCGGTGTGGGGTGCTCGTGTTCTGAGAATTACGTTTCGTTGTTAATTCAGCATGAAGTATAGAGTATGGACCCAGTTCTGGTTTTTGGATAGAAGGCCAAAATTTATTCCATTTATCAATAATTAAGGTCTGCTTATTCATTTCTTTAATCAAATCCTAAACATACATGTTATATTAAATCCGCCGTAATTAGGTCAAGTTGATTTCCTTAATTCAATTTAAATCTTTTACCAAAATCTGTCCTGGATGAGGTTTCATACTTTTAAGACTAATATTTTAAGGGCCGGATTACTGGAGGTGCCGGACTACTGAACGGCCGGACTATCGAGATTCTACTGTACTTGAAACGGTAAATCAGAAAGTATAATTAATAGACTAACCGATTTAAATAAGACACCTCTATAAACCAATTCAAATTTAATTTAAATAATTACGAAATCCAACTAAATTGTTCTAATTAATAAATTTGTTTTAATTAAAAACACTAATTAAATAAGATCAGTTGATCATTGATCAATTAACTAAATTTACTTTTAACCCATCTTCTGTAGTTCGATTAAACAGTTCAAATCTCAGTCTTACAGAAAACATAACTTATTAATATAATAGTATAGATAGAATCATTTCATATGGCTTGTGAATCTACATTCATCAATTTGCAGGAATAATAGTGCTACTATCCGTATCACCTTACGTGACAGTCCGTTTATTAGCCTAATTTTTACTTTCTCTTGCCTATATAGCCTAAATATACAGGAAGGAAAATATTGTTTTCATGTCAAATTTTCGAAATCGAGTTTTCACCGGATCTACACGTTTTCAGACCCCCTGAACCCAAAAAACATGTTTTTAGCGATTGGTGTGTGTGTGTGTGTGTGTGTGTGTTTGTGTTTGTGTCTGTGTGTGTAAACAGAATATCTCAAGAACGGAACATTGTACGAACTTGAAACTTCAAACTTAAGTTACATACCACTACCGGACCTGCACGAACATTTTCATCAAAATCGGTCAACCGAAAGTAGTAGTTTATTCGTGTAATTTTTCACTTTTTTGTGATTTTCTCAAAAACTAGTCCTACGATTTTTTTTAAATCGCTTGTTTACTCAATTTTTTATGCTCTACAAGATAGGGTAGGCGCCATGTTTCCTGAAATTCTTGGTGAGGCTGTTTCCACGTAAAAATATTGTTTTTTTAAGATTACGGCTTTAATATGCATTTTAGCACAAAAATGTATATGGCAAAAGTTGTAGAGAATTTAAAATTCTATAACTTTTATTTTGAACATTTTTGTATAACGCTTAGTTTAGCGGTAATTAGCGATTTTCTGGTTTTTTTCTCACAAAAACGAGTGAAAAATCGATTTTTTTAAGATTTCGGCCTTAGAAGCTTATGCATTTAACGACAAAAGTATATATAATAAAATTTATAGGAAATTAAAAGATCTACAACTTTTATTTAGAAAATTTTTCTCTACAGAACCTAGTTTTGCGTGAAAGAGTGATTTTCCGTATTTTTAAGCCAAACTGAGGTAGATTTTCATTTTGTGTCTTTCACTCATGATTAAAATTAGGTTATGTTTTTTGAGGTTAATTTTTTTGTTTATTTTTAATGTTTTATTATTAATATTAAATTATGTTGTTCAATATCTGCATTGGCAACAGAAAGTTGTGTGAGTGTTTCACACCAGATTTTTGTTTTTGTTTATCTATACATATGAGTTAACTGCCTCCAAAAGATTTACATAAATAAAACCATATTAGGCCTACCTACAGTCAAAATTTATTTGTTTATTATACTGTTGTTGTTGTTTAGGTCTTCAGCCGAAAGGCTGGTTTGAACCTATAGAGGTTTTACTAAGTAAAACAAGGAGTGAGGTGGTTTACCATTGCCTTCCTCACTGAGTGGAAAAGTACGCTTATCAGTATGCCGGGCCCTCTGAAAAGCATATATTTTCCACTCTGCAAATGACACCTTCACTTCATTCACCACAGGGTCTGGCTGTATAATGAAATTCATTACTTTCAAAGAAGATAACTCTGATTAGTGTCTTTTACACCTCTACCTCTTCTGCTCTTAAATGATTCAGTCATTTAATTGGCTGACCATGTGGTAAGAAACAGAACTATTTATTTTAGCCCTGCAACGAACAGATTGAGTGTAAATAATTTGACACTCCACCTGTCTGTTATGGGCAGACAGGTTATACTGTATGCACTAATAATGTAATCAAAAGCAGTGATTATCTGTATTTATGTTTATATTTGTGTACCTGGAAAGCATACAACATAAAAAGGGGAGACTGAGTGATGGTTTTGACTGAAAATTTTGATTTTCGGTTTTTTATGTTTTTCAATAGTTTAGACCTAGATCTACCACAAAAACATTAAATTACAACAAAAAATTATTTTAATGAAAAAAATTTAAGTTTTTTCAGGTGTATCCTAAAAAACTAATATGTCACCATGAACAAATATTTTTCATATTTTTATATTGCTCGTTTTAGTGCAAAAAAAAATTTAGTTTTTTTTTAAATATCTGTTTCATTGTTTTTAATATTCTCCGCTGTTAGTGTAGTTTAAAATTCTTAAAACAGAAAATAAATAGCATACATTCGGTAATAAGTTATTATCCGTCACCTGCTGATAGGCACGTAGCCAGGATTTTGGCTGAGCCTGGAGAATCGAACCAGGGACCCCCGGCATATTAAGGGGAGATGGAACGGAAAAATCTAAAAAAAAATGAATTTTTTTTATTACGTATTTGAATTCTCCCGGGTTTTCTGGTTAAAACGATATTAATATCATATACATTGGTGGACTAGAAGTATTAAAAATAATTAAATTAAAAACAGGTGACAAGTCGAAAAAATGTGCATTTTGCATGTGCATAAAATGGGACTTTTTACTTTAGGCCTAATTGCGTTTTTCTGAAAATTCATTTTTTTCATAAATAGGTACATTTTTCTCAAAAACTACTAAAGCTAGAAAGTTTAAATTTTGCCCACTAGTAGAAAAGTGTGTACTACATATGTGGATATAAAATCATTATTATAGGTTTTAAAATTTTTAAGTTGTAAATCACTAAGTGGAAGAAAACATGAAAAAACGAGTTATTTTGTTATAGAGATATTAAAAAAATTATAGAAAAAGAAAGAATTGCAATATATTAACAAAATTATCACAACATGTAGAAAAAATTACAAGAAAAGTAATAAAAAAAATTAAAAGGGAATTGGTTAAATAGTTTTTGAGAAAAATGTTCCTAAAATCATAGAAATTAACATTGGGTAGATAGGCCGTTCCATCTCCCCTTAACCTGGTATAAAATTTTAATTTCCGTTCGGGGGGTGAAGCCCCCAAGCCACCCTGCATGACTGCGTGCCTCCCTGCCGAATTGTTATATTAATCCTTATAGTGAAGATAAAATAAAATTTAAATTTTTAATACTGTAATGAAGTCTAAATTAAAATCTAGAAATTATGATCGCGCTGTGCACGGGGTTGTTCCTGACCTCAGAGGGGTTGTCTTAAAATAAGGTTTGTTAACGTTACTAAGTGAACAAAATTTACTATTATTTTTAAAATACACGTGGTAAATTTTAGAAATATCTTTTTGGTGAGGCATAGAAATAATATTTACTTCTTTAGCACAGTCAAAGTGTTTTACTCTTCAGCCACAAGTGATGAAAATTTAAATACGTTTTTTGTTGTTGTACTATTAAGTAACAACTGTGCCAAATTTCAGCTCTGTAGATCATATGGAATTTAAGTAATTGTTGGTATGTGATTTAGTAAGTCTTTCAGTCAGTCAAGGAGGGACTTTCTTGTTTATATCATATATATCATAATAATAATAACAATAATAATAAATTTATTTCACTTTACAAAATAATTAAATAAAATTAATTTTTAAGAATTCTTTTAAGAGACAATAAAAGACGGAATAATTTAATTCTACAATCGGACTTAAATTTGTAATGAATTATAAACAATGTCTATGTCTAACAAGTTATATGTTTGGTATTTCCCGTAAGAAGCAAGTAGGCTACTTTTTGTTTATGAAAACATATCTAAAAAAACGAAAACATCGTAATAAAAAGCCAAGATTGAAATCAACACAATTTAAAGTTAACTTTATCTACAAAAAAATAAAAATTTCAAATGTACTTTAAAAATTATGCTTATTTCTGTTTTATTCTGTATAATATTATTTTTTTATGTATCAATATATTTTTGTAAAAATTGTTATAGTTTAATTTTTGTATAGTTCAATCACTAATAACCTTATTTGTTAATGTGATTTAAAAAAATTTTTTAAATAATTAATTAATTAAAAATGTAACGATAAGTTCGATTAGTAATTAAATAAATACATTTTTGTTCTTAATCTTAATAAATAAATTTATTATATTGTTTGTGTACTTACTAATCAAATGTCCACCGTTCTTGCAGCACAAAACATGATATATAAAGAGAAAACACAATATGAAAACAATCTGCATTTTTCATCAGTTTGTGTATTGTTTAAACAAGTGAGCAAAGTGAGGACCCTGGCCCTGAGAGATTAACGGAGAGGATAAATCTGTGTTGAAAGAACTTTGTGAAGGCTATTTATTCACTCCCTCACTCGGCCACCGTAATACTCACCGAGTACAGAAAATTAGACGTTCAGTAACTAATGGAGGATGTACACACACACTCATTTCCATTACTGACGCGTTATTACTGACTATTGTAATCTATACAGCTATTGATTTTTATTGGATATCGTTAAATATAATCTATAACGTATTAAGCTAATTTACGTACAATTCATAAAATTAAATTATATTAATATTGGTCAGTTTTTAATGTAGTCTGAAATTATTTTAAAAAATGTTTATAGCTCAGTTAACAGAAAAAGAACCATTAATATTATTTGATATTATTACATTTCTTTTACTTTTGTATTTTAGTAATAAATTAAAAAATGACCAACTCCGTTACGTGGTGATTAGCGCGCTAGCCTACTAAACCGAGATACCAGGTTCGATTCCCGGCTAAGATCTGAAAATTATTACTTGCCAAAACCCTTCGTTCCAATTCCACTGAAGTAGGTAATGACCGACCAGTTGATGCAACTTTAAATAAACTAAAGAAAAAAATGAATAAGTTGATAGGTAAGTTAACGAAGAAAATAAGTGCTAAGTTATGTTCCATTATCACTAATTACAACAATTTTATGACTCATTAAGTAATTCGTATAAACAATTTGTTTACGTACTCTTTCGTTCGTTTAAATAAAACTTAAACTAGTCCTGGTTATCTATATTCTATCCCATGAAACCATGCAGCACGTCAAAACATAAATGTATTAAAATTATTGTGATTGAACTTAGCGCGATCCATTCGAGTACAAAAACAATGTTCTTCGAAAATCAGATTAAACTTGCTATATACTAATTGAAACATATAGGTACTAAATAAAAAATATGACAGTACCAGTACAAAGAATTCATAGACTAGGCCTGATATAAAATGTCCGGTCTGTCACCGGTTGTTTAGACTGAAGGCGTTGGTAGAGTGAAACACGATTACGCATCCTTTTTATTGACTTTCAACCCGTAGTCTGTTTATATCTGCTGCACGGATCTGTGGGATATACTATAGTCGTTTTTTTTTTTTTATTTAACGTCGCATCAACTACAACGGTCATTAGCGACGACGTTGGGGTGTAACTGTGTACAATTGAGGATGAAATTAATTTTTGAAACGTATGAAAATATGCCGTGCCTGAGTGGGATTCGAGCCCACGACCGCATGATGAGAGGCGACCACGTTATCAACTATGCCTATGCGGCTGGCTTTATCTAGTCTTCATTGCTATAAAACGTGGCATCAAATATTACTAGGCCTACTCCTTTGACTAGACACCCTTCATTATGACTTGATTGTCATTAGTCGTCTTCTTTGTTCCTTTGATGGTACCTTCTGCTTGGAAGAGCTTGTCTACGAGTATGGCTCGAATCACTTTAATGCCTCCCGTACACGTGCGAACAATTTGCGCAAATTCGGTGTTTGTACAAACACCTCTTTGTACGTACGCTAGCACATACACGTAGCAACCTATTGCGCAAACATCGTTTCGATTTGTGGTGTTGCTCGTTGAACATGTCAGATACGGACGATTGCTGTGCCGCCATTATTCTGGCCCTAGTTGCTGAGAAACTAATAGTTAAAAGAAAAAGAAAGCGAAGAGTGTGGGTCAAGAGTTGGAAGACTCTTGACGTTGGAAGAAGAGGAACGAATTCAGTCATGACCGCCTGGTCACTGAGCTCAAAATAACGTCAGCTGCAGACTACAAAAACTACCTTCGAATGGACGCAGCTTCGTTCAGCGAGCTACTCGAAATGGTGACACCCCTCATAGTGAAAAACAACACGGTGATGAGAGACACAATATCTCCAGAACTGAGATTGTTGGCCACTTTGAGATACCTAATAAGCGGTGCCTCCTTTGAAGATCTGAAATTTCAAACTGCCATCGCAGCTCAAACACTTGGAAAAATAAGAAAAAACACTTGGAAAAATAGAAAGGAAACTGCCTGACAGTGTCTAGGAGCAGGAGTTGACTAACCCAAAGTTTGCACAAACTGTACCATACACGTCAAACAAGTACTCAAACAAGGAGTATTTTGTACAAATTATTTCGATCCTGACCGATTTTACTCAAACAGTTTGCGCAACATTTCAAACAGCCCCATAGACGGTCAAACTGTTTGCACAAACACCGAATTTGCGCAAATTGTTCGCACATGTATGGGGGGCATAAGAATAGTGGGAGATAGCCGGTTTATTTTTTTCATGATGGAGAACACATCAAGATAAAACTGATAAGCCTAAATATTAACACTAAGTTAATTTCATTTATTACCGCTACGTAGCCTACACTGGCTTATTTATATACCGGCTGCTTTGGCGTAGTTGGTAACATGCTTGCCTCTCATCATGCGGTCTTGAGTTCGAACCCCATTCAGGCACGGCATATTTTCATAGTTACAAAAATAAAATCATTTCATCCTTCACCGTCTGCATTAGCAGTAATTGCAGAACAAAACCAAAAACGACGTTAAACCAAAAAAAAAAAAATGGCTTACTTTAATAAACGTCTCATCCAACCATTTTTATTAAATATAATACAATTTTTCTAATTGTTGATTTAAAAATTTATATATTTTTCCACTAAAAACTAATTATAAAGGAATTCTTGTACACTGTAAAATGGTTTATCAATCAAGTACCTTTTTAGCTTTTTTTTAAATACAGTGAAAATTATAATCTATTTTTTTTTTTGGAGGGGGAGGCTCCCAAACTCCCCTACACCCCGCCGTCTCCACCCACTACTATGGCTGGTCGCAAGGATGCGAGATGGTATACAGTATAACCAATAGAATATCGCCTGAGTATACTGCACCATTATAACTTAACATAGTCATTCTTTCTTTACTAGAAAAAAGTCAGCCGCCGAGCCCAACATACACCACATAGACACAAATAACATAAAAATACACATAAAACAACATATAGATCACGCATTATTTACAGTCTTCTTTCACAGTATCCTGTATAGTTTTTCTTTAATTTTACCATCTCTGTGAAACAGATCTACCTATCCATTTATTTCAATGGCTGTAGCTATACATCTATTGATTAGAGCTATTTTACTTCTTGTGGCTCCAGCAAACAGCCTAAAACTTTTTAAAGCTGTGCAAGGCACCCTCAGAAAAATTTTCGAGATATCCGAAACATCAACTCGTGAATGCAGAATGTTGTAAATGTATAGAACTTCCATCACTCTACGCCGCGTGCTCAGACTCTAAAACCCGTAGAATGAGAGGGCATCCTCATAGCCATCAAATTTTCTCCCAGATCTACATTCCAACTTATGAATTAGTCTTTTCAGCACCCTCTCCAGTTTTTTTCTGTGACGTCTCTTCTATAGTTCCATTCCGTCGAACAATATTTGAGGACAGGACGCACAAGGCTCTTATAAAATCTAAGTACTGACTTCTCAAATTTGAAATCACGACTAATCCAAGCTATGAGTCCTAAATTCCTTTGAACTTTCTTACGCAGAATAATAAGCAGGTAGGTTTGCTTTTTACATGACATGTCCAAAGAAAACCTCCATATGGAGGAACTTTATACTTTTTTCTGTTGATAAGTTAGCCGTTGCTTGGTTATGCTTTCTTCAGGGAGCATTACTAGATGACTATAAAAAGTTAATTATTTTATTTTATTATATTATTTTTATTAGCCTAAAAGTTTATTTAGACTATTTATTCAGAAAATATTTTAAATATTTTATTTAATTCGAAGTTCAAAGAAAAACTTGTTTACAAAAGCTTTTATAATCGCTTTTTTATTTATTTTACAAAATATTTTATTATTTTCGTGGATTTTATCTTTAATAAATTATAATTCGTCTCAAAATAGTATAAATGTTTATTCCTTAACAGCCGTAACAAAATAGTTTTTCGGTTAGGGTAAAAAAGTAATGAAATCTGTATTATGCCCTTGGCCTTCGCATTAAGTTTGCTAAGCTATTTGCATTAGATATCAAGATATCTAGAAAGAATTAACTAACACGATCGTTAAGTATTAGTTAACTACATTCTGCATTTTAATGGCTAATTTTTATAATATAAAAGAAACAGTATTTAATATTCCATAAAAACATTAAATATTTTTTTATTCTATTAATTGTGTGAAATTACCTCAATTAAATATTATGACCACGGTTATTTGTAAATCTATTCACTATAAAATTATCACAAAATGTTGCAGATACTTGAAGAGTATATAAAGGAATATTTTTCACTGTTATATTTGTTTAAAGTAGCTACTTACTGATAAATTAAACTATTTTCTTTAGGTCCGGGTTCTGTTTTCCCGTACGGAAAACTTTCTCACACTACTTCACGTGTGTAAGATTTCATAATCTATTACACAAGCTGAATTAATACAGTTGTGTGAGTATAAAATTAATGATATAAAATTGAATAAAAACAAAAATAAAGTAAAAGAAATAAATCTACATTAAAAAGATATTTTTTACCTCGTATAGGACCAATTTTCGACCAAGGGAGGTGACTTTGGACGTTACATTGGATAAGAGAAGGTCATGTATGTGTTTCACACTAGATTTGTCGAGTGTCATTTGCTCAGTGGACATTTGTGATCATCCTAGTCCATCTAATCCTATGCACTACAAATATAAAGGTCAATAAGACTAGTCAAATGTCTCAGTTTTTTGAGCCAGAATGTTTTTCTTCGGTCATGACCCCACCTCCCTTCGATTTTCCCCAACAGTTTTCCCCTCTCTCGCGATATGACCAAAGTAAGAAATTTTTCTTTTTACAGTGCTTCGAGCACTTACTCTTTTCTTCATTGCCTCGTATAGTTTTTTATTTTTTTTTTTATTTCAGGGCTCCCACACTCCCCTACACCCTGCCGTCTCCTCCCACAGAACAGTGTACAGCCAAGTACGGAAGTCCGTCACCAAGTAGAACGGCAAACAGCCTTAATATACTTGCTGTATTGAATCATTATACATTATATTTCACCACTCCTATTTATTTTTACCATTTCCAAATTCAACAAAGCATGTATCAACATACTTATGCACGAAGAACGTCTGAAGACACAAAGACATGAACATAGACACACATAACACGCAGGTACAAAGGGCTCGAACATCAAAACATAAATTATATCAACATACTATCACAGTCAGTTACGTCAAATCAATCTCCTCAGTAATTTCATCCTAAAAATGTCAATTTTCGAGTTAACAAAAGTCTACTTCGTTTGTTAGATAATGCATCCAGAAGGCTCTGAGCATTCGTAGATAGCATAACATTTCAAAAGCTTTCAAGCGTCTAGTAATGTTGTCCGTTAGGATCCATGCGTCAAATAGGTATTATAGTCTGGTGAATTTATAGGCAATTCACTGTATGGGTACCTGAATCTGGCTGCTTCTATTTGGTCCACTTTAATATAATTTTTCAGCGTTTTAGACTACGTATCCTTAGTCAAAAAGTAATGCTTGCCACAAATTAAACGACACTTATTATCAGCAAGCGCTGATACTAATAAGGAAGTAAAGGCGCTACCAAGATGAGTGTTGGATTACTATAAGAGTAAATAATAGATATTTACTCTCTTTTTACTTTCTCTTGCCTATATGAATATATAGGAAGGAAAGTATTGTTTTCATGTCGATTTTAAGAAATCGAGTTTTCACCGGATCTATACGTTTTCAGACCCCCTGAACCCAAAAAACATGTTTTTAGCGATTGGTCTGTGTGTGTGTCTGTGTGTGTGTATACAAAATATCTCAAAAACGGAACATTGTACGGACTTGAAACTTAAGTTACATACCACTACCGGATCTGACACGAACATTTTCATCAAAATCGGTCCACCGGAAGTAGTAGTTTATTCGTGTAATTTTTCACTTTTTTGTGATTTTCTCAAAAACTGGTCCTACGATTTTTTTAAAAATCGCCTCATTTACTAAACTTTTTATTCTCTACAAGATAGGGTAGGCGCCATGTTTGCTGAAATTCTGGGTAAGGCTGTTTTAACGTTAAAACATTTTCTTTTTAAGATTGCGGCTTTAATATGCATTTTAGCGCAAAACATTATATAATAAAAGTTGTAGAGAATTTAAAATTCTACAACTTTTATTTCAAAATTTTTTTTAAAACGCTTAGTTTAGCGGTAATTAGCGATTTTCTGTTTTTTTCTCACGAAAACATGTGAAAAATCGATTTTTTTAAGATTTCAGCGTTAGTATGCACTTTACGACAAAAGTATATATAATCATATTTATAGGAAATTAAAAGATCTACAACTTTTATTTAGAGCATTTTCTCTACAGAGCCTAGTTTAGCGTGAAAGAATGATTTTCCGTATTTTCAAGCCAAACAGGTCGATTTTCATTTTGCATCTTTCACTCATGATTAAAATAAGGTTATGTTTTTTGAGGTTAGTTTTTTGTTTATTTCTAATGTTTTATTACTAATGTTAGGTTATATTGTTTAAATTATTTGCACTGGCAAGAGAAAGTTGTGTGAGTGTTTCACACCAGATTTTTATATTTTAATTACTCTTATAAATAAGAGTAATAAAAGTAATGTTGGATTACTTATAAGTACTATACATGCATGCATTTTTTTATATTAAAAATTAAATAATACGTTTATTTTTTTGATAATTTTATGTAGCTACATGTAGCTACTATAAACTACATACTTATGTATTAAATTTTTTTTTCATTGTATAAATGTGCATAGTTTGTATTTTATATATTTTTGTTAAATACATAACATTACACAGTACATAATGCAAATAAAGAAAATTGAACAGTACACATATTTCTCATTAGCGGACACTTCTTAATAGCGGACAATTTTTTAGGTCCCGCGAGTGCCCGTTTTTCAGAAGTTTCACTGTACCAGGAATTGCACAAATACGACTGAAACGCCGATGGAGTAGAGACATGATACATTAACACAACTCTAACATTAATTCCTTGTACAAAAATATTAATTAATTTTTTTTTTTTAATTCCTAATATGTGTACGTTGCAATTTGTTCAATTGAGAACAATAAGCAACCACATGACCCAATTAGATGAGGATGATGTGTATGACGTGTAAATGAGGTGTAGTCTTGTACAGACCCAGGTCGACCACTCCTGAGAAACTATGGTTAATTGAAACCCAACCATCAAAGTACACCGCCAACCACTGTCTAGTATTCAAATCCGTATAAAAGTAACTACCTTTAACTTACTAGGATTTAAACCAGGAACCTTCGTCTCCGAAAATCAGCTGTTAAACAGCTGATTTTGGCGACGACCTTACCTCTACAGTTCAGCCGTTCTAAGTTTGCTCCTAATGTAAACAAATAATGACGTCACTGAGCATGCGCATTATATCAAAATGTGTACACGCTGATTAAAAAGTAACAACTAAATACTTTCAAAAGTATTTAAATACAAAATACTTTTAACAGTATTTTTCTAAATTAAATTGTTAGGCCTACATCATATCATGACTGATGTTTTTAGTACTTTAAGTACTTATAATTTAAAAAATAGATAACTTAATAGGAATACGACATCCATAAAGTCACGGACTCTAGCGTGCACCCTGTAGTAGCTGGTTTTGGTTTGTTGACAGTAGGAGCAAACTTAGAGCGGCTGAACTATAGATCAACCCGGTGGGTTGATTAAAATTGAACACAATTATCGTTATCTGGAGAGCTACCATTGGGTGGTATCCTCCTCAAAACCATAACGCAGTTTGTTTTTGACACGCAATGGAAACATTGTTGCTGGTCGTATTCTTACAGTTTCAAAATAAATAAGTAAAAAAAACAATTTAATAATATTATGACACCATGAATAATTTAAAAGCATCTGAAGTAGTTTACATAATGTTTTTTTTTAGTTATCCGTTTCAAGTGCACCTACTACAAGTATTAAAGACTACTAGATGATTAATTTTGTAAGTTAATTAATTTACATTGCATAATAAAATTTTATTAAATTTGTTAATTGAAAAGACTTTGTTTAGGTCTACTGCAACAGTTGTTATTTATAACTTCATTAATAAGGTTAAAGTTGGAGAAAAATTTCCCTTGTTATTTTCTTGTTAACCGAGTAACAAACGATTCAATTCAGTACATGGAGAATAAACTGAAGATTATTACAAAGGCCAAATCATAAATAGGAAGCCGGAAAATAAAAAAATTAAAAACTAATAAAATAATCCATGGAATTTATTTCGTACGTACTTTTTTGCGAATTTATGTACTGTACAAAGTTATAAAAAGTTAATTACCATTAAAGCCTTGAAATAAAATCTGTTGAACTCAATTTCTAAATTATATAAAACCATTGTTGTTTTTAATTTGTTCAAATTTCATTCTGCTTCCTCGTAGAAGATGTTGGTAGACTAAAATATAAAAAAACAATGTTAGCCTGATAATAAAAAATTTACGTAATTGAAAATAGGTAACCTTATTTCCAGGTTTGAATGACCCATGTACAATTTTTTTTTATAATCCCTAATGTGTGTGTACATTGCAATCTGTTCAATTCAGAACAATAAGCAACCCCATGACTCAATGAGATGAGGATAATATGTATGACGTGTAAATGAGGTGTAGTCTTGTACAGACTCAGGTCGACCATTCCTGAGAGAGTATAGTTAATTGAACCCCAACCATCAAAGTACACCGGTAACCGCCATCTAGCATTCGAATCCGTATTAAAGTAACTACCTTTACTAGGATTCGAGCCAGGAACCTTCATTTCCGAAAATCAGCTGTTAAACAGCTGATTTTGGCGACGACTTTACCTCTAGACCAACCCGGTGGGTCATGTACAATTATATTATTTGTTGTTTAGGTCATCAGCTGAAAGGCTGGTTTGGACCTGTAGAAGTTTTACTAAGTAAAACGAGTTTTTTTTTTTTGTTTAACGTCCGACTTTTCTGCAATTACTGCTAATGCAGACGGTGAAGGATGAAATAATTTTTGTAACGTATGAAAATGCCGTCCCTGAGTGGGATTCGAACCCAAGACCGCATGATGAGAGGCGAGCACGTTACCAACTACGCCAATGTGGCCGGCAAAACGAGGAGGGAGGACGTTTACCTTGCCTTCCTCACTGAGTTGAAAAGTACGCTTATCAGCATGCCGGGCCCTCTAAAAAGCACATATTTTCCACTCTGCAAATGACACCTTCACTTTATTCACCACAGGGTCTGGCTGTATAATGAAATTCATTACTCTCACGGGAGATATCTCTGATTAGTGTATTTTACACCTCTACCTCTTCTGTTCTTAAATGATTCAGTCATTTAATTGGCTGACCATGTGATAAGAAACTAAACTATTTAATTTAGCCCTGCAACGAACAAATTATATTAGGATTAAAAATATAAAAGATTTTTTGTTACCAAAAATATCATTTTAATTATTCCGATACTTTTTTCTTTGGTCTAGAATTATCTTTAAAGTGAATATCACAATAGTTTACTTCATGTTAACCAATTATCAGTTATTTCTGTTTCATGTTGAACTTTAAAGAAGTAATAAAAATAATTTCTGTTGCACGTGTTGTTAATGCGAGAAAATAATAACAGTAATAACGCCCCGATCTTTGATACATTAATTTATAATTAAATTAGCTGCACGTCTCTACTTTCAAACGGGTACAATTTTGTTGTATATCAATAATTTTAAAAGTAGGGTTTGGTTTGATTTGGAAAAAAATTAAATATAATGATGGACCTATTAGTTTGAAGTTTATAAACATGTTAAGATTTAATGGATGATTATTCTTTTCAAGCAATTAGGGGTACATTTTGAAAATCGTTAAGGAATAATTTTTTAGGTGCACTACTCCTCCGCTGAGTTTTAGCCATCTACCTTTCCGAAACTTAATAAACAAAAAATATTGGTTTAAGGGTTGAACATTGTTTCAACCCCTTACGGGTATATTTTTAAGGGTTAATTTCTTTAGATGCACTATAGGTAACATACCGTGTTTCAGCCATCTAACTCATCTGTAACTAAGTAAACTAAAAACATTGATTTAAAGGTTTAACAGCCTTTTCAACCCCTTAATAGTGCATTTTTGAAATCGTTTTGTAATTTTTAAACCGTCACTATACGTAACATCTCCACTGAGTTTTAGCCATCCAGTACTACTTAATCAACAAAACATATTTGTTTAAGGGTTTGACACCCTTTTCAATCTTTTAGGGGTACAGTTTGGTAATTGTAAGGGGTAATTTTTTAGTTACACTGTAAATAATATCACCACAACTCGTCTGGAACTTAGTAAACAATAATTAATATTAGTTTAATGGTTGAAGACCATTTTCATATTATTAGGAGTCCCATCCAAGAAACTTTCAGCATAATGTAGCGCCACATCTTAAATGACTCAAGATGTTTTGCGTCATTACTATTCAAAGTGCATATCCTCAACAGACTTGAAAACAAAAAAATCTGGTGTGAAACACTCACACAACTTTCTCTTGCCAATGTAAATAATTAACAATAAACCTAACATTAGTAATAAATCATTAGAAATAAACAAAAAACTAACCCGAATAAACATAACCAAATTTTAATCATGAGTGAAATACGCAAAATGATAATCAACCTCAGTTTGGCTTAAAAATACGGAAAATCACTCTTTCACGCTAAACTAGGTTCTGTAGAGAAAAATGCTCTAAATAAAAGTTATAGATCTTTTAATTTCCTATAAATCTGATTATACACTTTTGTCGTAAAATGGATACTAAGGCCAAAATCTTTAAAAAAAATCGATTTTTCACACGTTTTCGTGAGAAAAAAAACAGAAAATCGCTAATTACCGTTAAACAAAAAAATTACGTTATACAAAAAAATGTTTGAAATAAAAGTAGCAGGATTTTTAATTTTCTGCAACTTTTATTACATAAATTTTTGCGCTAAAATGTACGTTAAAGAAGCAATCTTAAAAAAAAAGAACTTTTTTTTACGTAAAAACAGCCTCACCAATAATTTCAGCAGACATGACGCCTACCCTATCTTGTAGAGCATAAAAAATTTAGTATACCAGGCGATTTAAAAAAAAATCGTAGATCTAGTTTTTGAGAAAATCGCCAAAAAGTGAAAAATTACACGAATAAATACTACTTCCGGTTGACCGATTTTGATGAAAATGTTCGTGTCGGGTTTAAAATTTCGAGTTCGTACGATGTTCCGTTCTTGAGATATTCTGTACACACACACACACACACACACACACACACACACACACACACACACACACACACACACACACACACACGCACACACACACACGCGCGCGCGCGCGCGCACATACACACACACACACACACTCACACACAGACCAATTGCTAAAAACATGTTTTTTGGGTTCAGGGGGTCTGAAAACGTGTAGATCCGGTGAAAACTCGATTTTGAAAAATCGACATGAAAACAATATTTTCCTTCCTATTATATTCATATAGGCAAGAGAAAGTAATTAATTGATGTAAGCAAACTCGTAAGATAATTTTAAGGTAGCCCTATAGGTACTATTCAAGACTCTGCCTAATTTCTTGATGCTAATTAAATAATTGGTAAAAGAGATTGTGCTAATATTTGATTACGATCGGTTGAAAACCAGAAAACTCTTGATTATCAGTTAAAAAAGGAATTACCCGTTAACTCATAGACAAGTGGTGAAAAATTTTACAAACGTCAAAAGTAAAATTATTTGGAATACTTAATATTCTTATTTATGTTGCGAGGTAACATCTAGGTACTATAAGAAAGCATTTTTTAAAACGTATTCCAAAATGCTGTAAAACCTGAAATACAAATAACATATTCTCTGATGTTTCTAATTGGTTCGCCTGTTTTCTAGTGATATTAATATAATGTAAAACATCGATGCGCATAACAGAGAGAAAAAATTCTCAAAAACCAAAAGCAAAATTATTCCCAAAGTCCTACTTTACTTACACTAACTGTGAGTCATCAAAAACTAAAAATAGTTCGGTGTGTTAAGTAATTAATTGATTTTCTATTGTATCAGCCGTAACAGATTCATGATCGTTACAGATAATAAGGTCGTTAAAGAAGAAAAAAGAAAGGAAAAGCGAATTTCCTTTATTGTGGCAGTTTGGTAGACCATTTTCTTTCTCCATCCTTGAAATACAATATTAGTAATGCTGACCGAAAAAAAAGTTGTTAAGGTAGATTACAGTGTTTTTAATAAATCCTTCGTATGAAAAATGTTTTAAGCTTTATAGGAACGAGAAACCTCCAACTTTTTATCTACAAAAATCATAAAGAACTGAGATATATTTTGAACCTCTTCACATAATCTTTATTCTGTTACATGAGGGATGTATCTCCAAATTCAACCCCCAAGTTTTTACAAGTATTACACTGTAAAAAAATGGACTATACAGGTATAACAAAATTGTAGTAATTTATATTGCCAGCAAATAACTTTAATTTAACAAGTAATACCTTACTTACATGTTTACATAAGGAATTTTTTCTCAAAAATAACCGAATCGATCTTTTAAACTTTACAGCCGTTTTTCTGCAGTTTTTATATCTGCTTAGGATTTGCTGACATGACAAATTTCATAGGACTTTAGATTTTTTAAATTTTGTATTTAAACGTTTGAAACAGAAATTTTCACAAATTTTCACTTGATATATTTCATAAAACCATTATTATGTAGTTTTTACCGAAGTAAAAACTCAGCATGTAGCATATGGACTTACATACGCGTGAATATTGTGTAAACAATTTTAAAAAAATAACTCAATAAGGTTTGAGAAAATCTTTCTTATTTAGTATGTATTATGTTTGTTTATTTATTCTCTTAACCATATTTTTGGAACAGTAAAACCTATATAGTCAAGTGAGCTATCCTTGTAATTGTGCACTTAATTTAAGTTCTACCTGTACATTAACGTGCAAGCCTAATGTATTTTTTTTTTTTTAGTTAAAACTCTTATTTACTTTAGTTGTAGAAAATAAGAAGTATTGTACGTCATTTTATTAGAAAAATCTGTCAGCGCCAAAAAAAAAATCTATTTATTTTTTAATTCTTTCAAATCCGTTGTGACCGGATGGCGACATTGAGTAGCGAGTTATAACCTTTAATTTTTGGTGGCCCTAAAAAGGACCGTTTAAGCGGTGGTCGTCTTGATGGGAAGCGTCGGTCGTAGTCGTCGTGGCGGTCGAGAGCAGGGTGACACGGCATGTCGTCGTCCAGCGGAGACATCATCTTCTTCCCTCGCAGTAGTGCGTCGATGGCTACTTCGTCGGGTCCGGTGGGCGTAAGGCTCGGTCGAGGGACCGCTGTGGGCATCGCTCTCGTCAGCGGGCGATGACGGTCCGGTCGACGGCTTACGGTGACGGGTCGGCGAGCGGAAGCATCATCTTCTTTCTTGCAGGGTCGTCGATTAGTTTTGGCTGGAGTCCGGTAGCTGTGTTGCCGATGATGGACGTCTTGTCTGCTGTCTGGATCGTAATTGAATCTCTCGGCTCAGTGTAGCGCTCTTTATATAATTTCCGAGAGCGCTGTGGTACAGGGCGGTTATTGGTATGGCCGTGATGGCAAAGGCCTCTGTCGGTACGCCGCCACAAGCCTACCACCCCTCTCGAATCTATTGGCGGCTCCCTTTGTCGCTACGTCGGAAGCTTTGATTGCTGGCAGCACAGTACCTAATCAAAGGGGGCGACGGTGACACCGTATTCCTTAAAAACTTTTTCACGACTTAGTGAGAAGGAATATTTTGATTTTTGGCAAGTTTTTGCTGATTATTACACCCAAAATCAATTCTGGCTTTGCAAACTGTTCCATCAAGAAGAAATTTAATCCCTAATGACTAATACCCGATATACTGTTAAATAAATAATCTTTGCTCCATGTTTAACAGAGTTCCTATAAAACCTAAAATATAGGCCTACTGCGTTCGAAACTGTTAAGGGTATACACCCGTAGGAGTTGGTTATTTGTTAAGTTCGCATTTACGCTTCATTAACCGTATTAGGATGATAAAGTTGACAGCACCGGCATTTCTGGTTGCAGGTGTTTCTCTAGCAGGGTCATTTTTATTATAATTTTGGCAAGCGTTCCAATGAAAATGTCTGTGCCCAATAAACTAAATAAAAAATTATCTTTCATTTAGATAAATGACGTAAAGAAATACCATTATAAATCATTATATCATTAATAAATACCGTTATACGGGAGTGAAACGTGGGTGATATGGGCTGTAGAAAGGAAAGAATAGAAGCTTCTGAAATGTGATGTTACAAGAAAATGTTAAAGATTAGGTGGATGGACAAAATAAGTAATTTAGAGGTTTTTAGGCGAGTTGATTAAAAAAGAAGTTTAAGAAAAGTCTTACGAGAAGAAGGGATAAGCTAGTGGGCCATATCTTAAGACATCCAGATATTGGTCTACCAATAATGGAGGTATTGAGAAAAAGAATTGTAAGGAGAGGCAAAGGTTAGAATATTTAAAGCAAATTACAAAAGATGTAGGGTGTTACAGGTATGTAGATATGAAACGACTTGCGCAAGATTGATTATTTTGGAGAACTGCATCAAACCAGTCGAGAGACTGATGATAAAAAACAAGGAAATATCCTAAGTTGTTTTAAAAGAACGAAGAATAATGTATGTGTAAATAAATTCCCGGCAAACATTTTTTTCGATGGGATTTTTAAAAAAAATTGTTTTTTAAACAATGTGGGATTTTTCTAAACCACGTTTTCCGCTATACACACGCACATTAAACCACGTAAGAAAATGAGAAAATAATCTCAGAATTATTCGTAATATCTGCAGCCGCAATATCTTAAAAGTAAACTGGATAAGACAAAAGACTTCTATCCCTTAAAGAATAACATTAATGAAGAAATAATTGAAGTATCTATAATAAAATTACAAAAAAATAAATAGGTAATGATACAATCTAGTTGGTTAATCCATTTTTTCATAGCGGCATAAATGACGAATGATATAAACAAAAGAAAAACTGAAGGTCAGGCACTGTAACGAAATCATCCTTTGCTGAAGTTAATTTGATTTATATGATTTATTCGTTCAATGGAATCATTTACCACAGCGCCACGCCGTTAAGTGCGTACTGTCAAAATAATATCAGAAAAATATAATTTCATATCAGATAAACAAACTACAGAACAAAATAATACATTACAGGGTGTTCATTCTTAATTTCCACATAATTTCAGACGTAGTACGTAGATCGGTGTTCAAGGAACTTTGAGATATTTAGAATCAGGTTTAATCTTTTCAAATTTTGTTTAGTTTACATCTATATAATAAACTAATGTATTGTAACACTGAACAGTGATATTCTTGAAATGTCTGAGTAAATAAATTGTTTATTCTTTGAAGCGTTGTGTTTTGAACAAGGATAATGGATTAACGGAATGTTTTGAATAGGAATTCTCAGAAATCAAAATTAGTAATAGGTTAGTTTTTATTTTGATTCCTTCTATTAATTGTGTAAATAAATAATTAAATATTACAAATTTAAAGTTAGTCTTGTCACCGTCACTCCTTCTAATTAATCATTTACTGTGTTGCCGGCCTTCAATACTTCTTCCGGCCTTTGTCGGCGCGGTAGGCCCTTTGGTGGCGTACCGACAAATCTTTCGGTGCGAACCGACAGAGGCCTTTGTCATCATGGTCGAGCCAGTAACCACCTTCTACCACAGCGCTCTGGGCGACTATAAAAAGAGCCCTCCACGGAGCTAGGATTCAATTCCAATCCAGACACAGAGAGATTCAATTCCGATCCAGATAGCAGACGAGACGTTCACCACGGCACACGGCTACCGGACTCCAGCGAAGACTAATCGACGACCCCGCAAGAGAGAAGATGATGCTTCCGCTCGCCGACCCGTCCCGTAAGCCGTCGACCGGACCGTCATCGCGTGCTGACGCGAGCGATGCCCACAGCGGTCCCTTGACCGAGCCTTACGCCCACCGGACTCGACGAAGCAGCCATCGACGCACTACTGCGAGGGAAGAAGATGATGGCTCCGCCGGACGACGACACGCTGTGTCGCCCAGCTCCTCGACCGCCACAACGACTACGACCGACGCTTCCCATCAAGATGACCACCGCTTAAACGGCCCTTTTCAGGGCCACCAAAATTAAAGGTTTTAACTCGCCACTGAATGTCGCCATCCGGTGACAATCTGTTTATTATTTATCACACCCGGATCCCGAACGAACCTAGGCTTGGATATTACAGTAGTATATAAAGATGGAAGAATACAACATGTCGAAAAAGAGAACTTAATTTCGAGAATGCCTTTTGCGTATGAATGGGCTGTGAGGAAGAAAAGAGAAATCTGACAGTCCTGCCAACCTCAACTGTGAGACACTGTATTTTACTACCGTATAAGGGTACCGTTTGTTAACCGCATGTTATCTTTCAATTCATATACTTCGTTATGACTGAACTTTTTCCACTTAAACAACATTTCCTTTAAAAATTTTCGTAACTTACAAAGTTTCCAACTATAATTTAACCTTTCTTTCAAAGCCGGTAATAACTTTTCACATGTCGACATCACTTTTTGTTTGATATAACCGTTTCCTTTTTTACCAGGTGTCAAAAAACTGTTGAAGAATTATTATAAAGAGTTGTGGCCTTCTTTATATTTCGAATTTTGGAAAGAGAAACATCACAGCAGTTAGCCGTTCGCTCACGGCTTTTGTTTTTGATTGTTATCGAGGTTAAAAAAGCACGGAAAGGTATTTTTGTTTAGGTTCAACTTCACAGAATTTTATGTTATTGCTCACTAGCATACCCCGCGCGGCTTCGCACGTGAAACATGTGCAGGCCTAATAAATCTTTTAAAATAAATATGTAACAGAAATTTTGTAGCCGCTGTACAAATCGACTGTATACTCCAACGTACACATACACGTACGCGCGCGCGCACACACACACACACACACACACACACACACACACATACAGACCAATCGCTAAAAACATGTTTTTTAGGTTCAGGGGGTCTGAAAACGTGTAGATCCGGTGAAAACTCGATTTCTTAAAATTGACATAAAAACAATACTTCCTTCCTATATATTCATATAGGCAAGAGAAAGTAAAAAACTGGCTACGTTGGTAATTTAAGCAGGGTTGATAAGTATAATATCCTCAGGCTAATTCTCGAAGGAAGAGCTCGTGGTTGAAGAATATTAGAGACTGGACAAACAAAAGGACGCACACTATTTTGAGGGTGGTTTATGATAGAGAGCGATTTTGCAGAGTTGTGGCCAATCTTCACTGATGGAATCGGCAGTATACGAAGAAGAATCTGAGGAAGTGGTTGGGTGTTATCTCGGTAAAGTCTTTTAAGAGGAGACTGTACTTTGTGCCGAGGACAAACTGAGCAGGGGCAGAGTCCTCTCCGCCACACTCTCTTTCTTATTTAATTCGAAATCCTTCCCTCAAAAATTTAAAATTCTTATATATTCTTCTATTCTCAGGCCCTACCTTCTTTACGGGTCACCAGTCTGGTGGCCCCTCCTCTGCAAAACAATGAAACAAAAAACTTCAGCTTTCCAAATCAGAATCCTTCGTAAAATCACAAAATTCCACTACCTCATCTCAAACAAAACAATACACGAACACCTACTCTTCCCTTCCATCGAAGACTATATAAATCTACAATAAATACCTCACGGAAACTACCCGACGCTGGAAAGACCCCCAGTCTCGACATTGTCCGACAACTATACGAAACGCCACATCCCCCAGAAGACTACTTGACTCTACCGTTCCACAATTTCCTCTAACCCATAATATTTCTTCCTAAAAAAAATAAAATAAAGACCAACTGAAAACTATAAAAATCAACAAAAATGAAAAGAGCCGCCGTTTCCAATCTTTAACACCCTTTTACCATCCTCTTATATTCACCTCCACCGCAAATTAACTCATTTGAACCCACACAAATTATCACCCTAATAAGATACTTTCACCTCATACACTTGTTCCATAACTTCTTAGACGCCATGCTCCCTTCCCCACGCAAATCCCGAATCCAATTACTTTCACCTATACAATTCACCTCAATTTCCCGAGTTCCTTAACACGATGTCGCCAACATAGGGCTTCTTAGCCCTCTCAAAATGGATTTGGATTTGTACTTTGTATCCCGCCATTGTTAAATATGCTATATTTAGGTACATTTTTCATAGAATTGGTAAAAGATAGGGAAATTAAACTTTATACACCATAGGTGTCGGGTTTCTTCTCGAGCTACTGACATTTTTTCAATTTAATCTTTGGACCATACCATTTTTTTTTTTAATTATGAAAAACATAAAATTTTTACAAAATTAATTGTTTTCTACGTTTTTTGCGTATTACTAATTTTTGGAGCACCTGAGGAAGTGATAAAAATGACGTTACATGTGGATACATATACAAGATAATTAACTGGTAAAAATTTCAGCTGGTAGGTTTATTGGTTTCTGAGAAAAATGTACCTAGTGTTAAAAATCTAAATTTACAGAAAATCGCAAGAAACAAGAAGGCACATATCAAAAACAAAATGTACACAAGTAAATTTCCCATCAACAGTTGTTTAGAAAGCTGAACAAACAGCTGACAATACAAAAAACAGTAACGCAGATATTTTAAAAACTAAAATTCTCTTTGCACTAAAACGAGCAGTATAAAATTGTGAAAAATATTCGTTCTCGGTAACATAATTTTTCTGTGTAAACTTGATAAAAACTTAATTTTTTCATAAAAACATTATTTTTTTGACGTAATTTAGTGTTTTTCTGGTAGATCTAATCCTAAACTATTGAAAAACATAAAACACCAAAAATTTAAATTTTGAGTTAAAACCATCGTGCCATCTCCCCTTAAGTAGCAGTGGCCAAAGTGTAGTAAATAACGTTCGGACCTAATTAATTATGGGAGTTGAAGAAGACGAAAAGTTTTTAAATGACCATCCTATACAAAAATATATTGTAAACATGATATCAATTTTATTCATAATATTATCCAGTAGTTTGCTATTTATAGTAAGCTCGTGCTTCATTTAAAAATAAAAATAAATAAAAATAGAAAAAATACAGTAAACAACAAAACTATGAGAATAATATTGTAATTATATTGATGATCTGTAATTGGAAACTTCAATTCATCATCATCGTATTTATTACAAATTATTGTAACAATATTTTTTTTAAATATACTTGCATTAAAAAATTAACAGAAAAAACTACGGAACGTGGTGAAAGGAACTGGATGTGAGAAAATTTTTCAGTGTGTACAGCAGCATCGTCAGTTTGATGTAGCCTTGAAATAAAAATACTTTAACTTCAGATTTTTTTTTTTAATGAATTAATCGGTGTTTGATTGTTGAATGTCATTACCATTAAATAACAACAATAACAATAAAATATTTTTTATGAAATTCGTGTAGTATAAATCCGGATTAAGTAACGGAAAGGTTATTTTCAATTTCTGTTTTTTACTTTCTCTTGCCTATATGAATATATAGGAAGGAAAGTATTGTTTTCATGTCGATTTTTCGAAATCGAGTTTTCACCGGATCTATACGTTTTCAGACCCCCTGAACCCAAAAAACATGTTTTTAGCGATTGGTCTGTGTGTGTGTCTGTGTGTGTGTGTGTGTGTGTGTGTGTGTGTGAACAGAATATCTCAAGAACGGAACATCGTACGAACTTGAAACTTGAAACTTAAGTTACATACCACTACCGGACGCGACACGAACATTTTCATCAAAATCGGTCAACCGGAAGTAGTAGTTTATTCGTATAATTTTTCAGTTTTTTGCGATTTTCTCAAAAACTGGTCCTACGATTTTTTTTAAAATCGCCTATTTTACTCAATTTTTTATTCTCTACAAGATAGGGTAGGCGCCATGTTTGCTGAAATTCTCGGTGAGGCTGTTTTCACGTAAAAACGTTGTTTTTTTAAGATTACGGCTTAAATATAAATTTTAGCACAAAAACTTATATAATAAAAGTTGTAGAGAATTTAAAATTCTACAACTTTTATTTCAAACATTTTTTTGTATAACGCTTAGTTTAGCGGTAATTAGCGATTTTCTGTTTTTTTTCTCACGAAAACGTGAGAAAAATCGATTTTTTTAACATTTCGGTCTTAGTATGCATTTTACGACAAAAGTGTATATAATTAAATTTATAGAGAATTAAAAGATCTACAACTTTTGTTTAGAGCATTTTTCTCTACAGAGCCTAGTTTAGAGAGAAAGAGTGATTTTCCGTATTTTTAAGCCAAACTGAGTTCGATTGTCATTTTGCGTCATTCACTCGTGATTAAAATAAGGTTATGTTTATTGAGGTTAGTTTTTGTTTATTTCTAATATTTTATTAATAATGTTAGGTTTATTATTAATTATTTGCATTTTTTCTAGTACTTTTCAGTAAATTGATCAGCAATCCGAAGAAATTTTCTAGTTTCTTTAAAGTCGTATCAACTGCTTGGTCATTAGCGACTACGGTGGACTATCTAACATTAACTGTGGGATTTGATACGTGAAAATTTTCAAACCCTGGCCGGGAATCGAACCCGGGACCTCCCCATGGCAGGCCAATGCGCTAACCACTGTGCTACGGAGACGGCCAAATAATGTTATTAATTTTCTTCAAAATAGGCATTTCTTCAGAAATATATATGGAACCCCGGCCACATTTTTAGTTGTAGAATTAATTTCCGCTATTTTGTTAAAAATTGTGTATGGTGTTAATAATTTGAGTTAAAATACTACAAATCAACTTTTCTAAAACATAATATCTTTTATCGGTTTAAACTTAAAATTTACCTTTACGAACTAGCTAAATGAATCTCAGAAATTTAAAACACTTATTTTATTAAAACCGGTTCAAAAAATATTCTAATTTTTTTTTATAAAACATCCTTATCGTGGCACGATTATGTTAGTAGTTAATATAAGTAAGATTTGGTCAAAATGTTTCAAAATTCATGAAAAAGGAGTAAATTTCTAAGCCACGCCATTGTTTTTTGCTATTGTGTTCAAGCTCTAAGTTTAATTGTTCAATTATTTACTCAACATATCTTTTAAAGGAAACAAATAATGTTTATATTCAAATTCGCTTACTTTTTATTTTCTTTTTTTGACAGATATTAAATTGAAAATTATCTTTGAAATCCACTGTTGAAATGAGGAAGTAAATCTAACAGATAATAATTCTTGTGCTGCAAAGTTAATTTATTTTGAAGGCTACCACCTTATGATTGCATCTACAGTTATGCTTGTACTCAAATTACATAAATTTAAATAAATGGAATATCTTAGTGTACATCAATTTTAATGTAAATGGAATTTACGTTATTTTTATAGAATAGTATCTAAATTGTTCACAAAGTTGAATTAACTTTTTCACCAAGCCTTCCATTTATCTATAATTACTTAAGAATTAATTCTACGACCGATTTTGATTCATAATAACAATCTGAAAAATGTTTTGTAAATTGAATAATACAATAGAGATTACCTCTAACTTATCCGCAAATGTTCGACCAATCGCGTTAAGGCCTAACCGTTCGCTACGTCACCTGCCGCTCTTGCTTTAGCAAGAGGCAAGTAAACAGAGCAGAGGAACACACTGCCCCCGCCTGTCGGTATATTGGCTGCAGATCCGGACATTGAAAATCAAAAAAAAAAATATTTCCCGCCTCCGCAGAATTTTTTCACTACCTATACTTTTCACTACACTTTTCCCTGTATATGTAACTACTTAGTAACCTCCTGTTCGTTGCGCTTTAAAGAAAACTAAACTTAAAGTGTTTAATTTCTCCCACAACTTTACTTGGTGAATGCAAAATCGCGACTTAACAACTAAACCCAATCAGTACCGGAAACAGAAATTTTGTTTATTAGTATGAATCACCATTAGTGGAAGGAAAGAAAGTTTAAGAAACGTACTTTAAGAACCGTACCCTTTGTTCTTAAAACTCTTCTTAGTTTAAAAATATCCGTGTCTGTACAATTTTAATTTGACAGAATATTCTAGGCGAGACATTACCTTTCTTTTGGCATCCGATAAAAAGACTTAAATTTGTTTTCATCACAGGAGAGTTCCTGGGCACACACATACGCTCCTCTATCACTTGTATACGGTGATATCCAGCAGCAGCGATTTTTTTCTGTTTTCTTCTTAAATAGAAAAGCAACTACTACAGGTCATTTGTTCTAGCTAGAAGCTTTCCCTCCAACGCTGTGTCCCGCTGAGCTGTTCTGTTTAGTGGTGGGGGAAGCACCTCGTAGTTGTAACATAGTATACGGTTAGAAAGAGAGGGAATGATCATTAAGTGAGAAGGAGACAACACTTGCCCCTTTGAAACTATCCCTACTCTACCTACTCGCCCTCCCCTTACAAGCTTCTTCCTAAAACAAACGTACTATACGTCTTCTTCGCAATATGAAACGGTTCTTAACCCTTTATAGGTCTGTGGTAGGTATACTTACCACTGGCAATAAGGTCGATTTTTTTAAGAATAAGTTATGCAGTTGAACCTTATTGGTATTTTATAGTTTTATAGATGTTCTCTGGTAAGTAGGCTATCCACATATTGAAATTAGCGCGCAGCGACCATTTGCTTTGTGAGTTACACGAATGTAGTAAGGATTCATACCAGCGTACGCTACCATGTTGTTTTGTTGTTACTTTTGTACAGTGCTTAGAAAATTCCTGTTTTTTACGGGAAAGCAAGCATTCATGGTGATAGAAAGTAAGGATTCGCCACATTTTTCTGTTATATTGGGCTACAAGGTGTTTCAATAAGCATTCTTACCACTAAATATTATGTGATTCCCATTTCAATAAACATTCCTTGGTAAGTATACTTACCAGGGCTTAACATAAAAAAAAGAAATATCGTACTGTTCTGGCACTAGAAATACAATATTTAAGTCCCTATAAAACAAAATTTAACATTTTACAACATGCATATTTTTACTCGTAGTACTGCCCTATAAAGAGTTAAAGTCACTTGATATTTTGCAAACTTCAGGTGGATTCGAAGAAAAGATTGAACAGTTGCGTCGAGGTCGAGTCTCCTTGGTGTGCGAACATGAACGACGCGACTCGTTTATCGGTCGAGTCGAGATCGAGTCATTTAAATCGCGTCGAGCTCTAGTTTCACCACTGCGAGAGCGGCCTTACACGCACGTAAAATTGCGTTTGTTGTGCGTTCTCATGGAGTCATCTAATATTTTTTTTATTTTTTGACAAATCACTGGATAGTGTGGTTTATCAAGACTTAAACAGTTTATTGCAATGTTAGATTTACACGAACGAGAATGTTAGTTCCAGCAGGATTAATTTAATATTTTTTTTACTGCATTCATGTGAACTGAAAACGAGTTGTGTCCTTTTTAAAACACCCCTTGTTGTTTAGGTCAACAGACGAAAGGCTGGTTTGAACCTCTAGAGGTTTTACTAAGTAAAACGAGGAGTGAGGTAGTTTACCATTGCCTTCCTCACTGAGTGGAAAAGTACGCTTATCAGCATGCCGGCTCCTCTGAAAAGCACAAATTTTCCACTCTGTAAATGACACCTTCACTTCATTCACCACAGGGTCTGGCTGTATAATGAAATTCATTACTTCCAGAGGAGATAACTCTGATTAGTGTCTTTTACACCTCTACCTCTTCTGTTCTTAAATGATTCAGTCATTTAATTGGCTGACCACGTGATAAGAAACAGAACTATTTATTTTAGCCCTGCAACGAATAGATTGAGTGTAAATAATTTGACACTCCACCTGTCTGTTATGGGCAGAAAACGCCCCATATAATAACTAAAAACCGATGAATCACTATGTGCATTGTTTAAATTAATTAGCATATCTTTATTAATTTAGGGCCATGTAATTCTCTTACATAGCCGGCCGCATTGGCGCAGTTGGTAACGTGCTCGCCTTTCATCATGCGGTCTTGGGTTCGAATCCCATTCAGGCCCGGCATATTTTCATACGTTACATAAAATCATTTCATCCTTCACCGTCTGCATTAGCAGTAATTGCAGAACAGTCGGACGTTAAACATAAAAAAAAAAAAAATTCTCTTACGTAGCGCTGTTTCATTACGCAAATGGTTGTAGTTAGTCAGTTGTAGCAGGAAAAACGATTCATAAATTTTATTTCTGTTTAATTCATTAATTAAATTATTTATCTTTAAAAAAATTCTCGGAATTTATTTTACCCGTATACTATTCTAAAACGTAAAAGAGAATTTCTAAGAAATGAAACCTCGGATATTTTTTAATGCACCCTCAATTATATTTCTGGCGACAGGTGCTGCTTTTACTGGACAATGTACTTACTCTTGTACAGAATAAAAGATCTTTTCTAAGATCTGCAATGAATGTACTAGATTTAGTTGCTGTTACTATCTGCCATCTAACGGTTAAAAGCTATACTAACACGTGAAATCTGTAAACGTTGGTATCTCTTGTCCAACAGTAAATGATTCTTCTTTCTACAGGATCTTACAATATTTTATTCGTTTTATTTTACTATACATAACTGAGAGCTTTTTATTATGGGCACATTTTCAAAATTAAATCATTAAAACTGATGAAAACAATAATACTAGGTACACAAAGAAAAATACATAGAAATATAATAAATTCTGTCAAAATCAGTTGTATAGTCGATTTTTCAATTTGTAATAGTTTTCTTTTATTAATAATTTTGAATTAGGTACCTGATTTGTAAAATTATTTAACCAATTAATTTTCTAAAACATATTTTTCATTTAAATTTGGTATTCTTAATTATTGGATAAATTTCTGAAATTAATTTTATAAACAGTAAAGTAATATTTGAAATAAATTGTTAAACAAAATTTCTTTCTTCTTAGCTTTTATTTGTTATCGGGAATTGTACATTGTTGACAGCTGTCCAATTTGATAGCTGTATTTTTTGAAGTGAATAAGGAGGCATGAGCTTGAACTGGGACTCCCAGTAGAGTTTGTTCATCGATGGCTGTCAACTGGTCACCATACAAAGTCGCTTGCCCAACCAGTGTTACTTAACAAATAATAGCGACTTTCTACCAGCTGACTGACTGGGCTGGCCCGGAGGCCAAAAACAAATTTTAAATTATTTTCCCAAAATTGTAAGTTCGCTACAAGTCAACTGTTTAACAGCTGATTTTCGGAGATGAAGGTTCCTGCTTCAAACCTAGTAACTTAAAGGTAGGTAGGCTGGTACTTCTATACTGATTTGAATATTATACAGTGGTTACCAGTGTACTTTGATGGCTCGGGTTTAATTAACCATGCTCTCTCAGGAATGGTCGCCCTGAGCCTGTACAAAACTACACCTCATTTACATGTCGTCTTCATCTCATTGGGTAATGGGGTTGCTTATTGTTCTTAAATTGAACAGATTCAATGTACACACATTAGGGTAAAAAACAAAAACAAAATTGCATGTGAACGATCAAAAGGATTGTCATTTAAAAATTTGTTAATCTCAAAACCCTGAAATTAGATACAAATTTAAGCACTAAAATATTTAAAGGAAATTTAGGATTCATATTGCAGATACTCATACTAGTTTTGAAAATTTAATAAAATATAAATTTTTTTTTTTAAAAATAACTTGAGCAAATAAAATTTGACACTGACAAGAAAAATAGAATTTTTGTCTGTTTGTACATTAACACCAGACTGATCTGATGTACTTTTTAAACGGTAACTAACATTTTTGAAGAATATGTAGATTTAATAATTTAAATGAATTTATAGACCAAAGTAGATAAAATAATTGATTTATAAGAATATACGAACAAAAATCAGAATTTATAATAATTTGAAGAAGAAAATAAGAGACGATCAAAGCTAAATAAAGAATTATAGTATTGGAAGCATTAAAAACCTTTGTACCAGAAGAAGAATATATTAATAAAAATTGGGTAAGGTGATTTTTCTACCAGATTAAATTAATTTATTTTTAGATAACTTATAATTTCAGTAAATTCAATTTTTCTATTTAACACTAGTCACGGTTCAAATAGAAATAAAAATTTTTAAATCATTGTCAAAAGCTTCTAATACTAGAATTTTTTTAATTTCTAATATGTGTATGTTGCAATCTGTTCAATTGAGAACAATAAGCAACCCCATGACCCAATGAGGTGAGATGATATGTATGACCCAATGATATGTATGACGTGTAAATGAGGTGTAGTCTTGTACAGACTCAGGTCGACCATTCCTGAAAGAGTCTGGTTAATTGAACCCCAACCATAAAAATACACCGGTAACCACTGTCTAGCATTCAAATCCGTCTAAAAGTAACTACCTTTACTAGGATTTGAACCAAGAACCTTCGTCTCCGAAAATCAGCTGTTAAACAGCTGATTTTGGCGACGACTTTACCTCTAGACCAACCCGATGGGTTTAAATATTAAATTATAATACTAGAGTATTTCAAATTTTTAAATCAAATACCCATAAGTTTAGTTTTTGTTCAATAAATATTTTATTCATTTTTGTATTCAGTAGTTTTATTTACTGTACATTACAAATTATTTTGATAAAACATAAAGTACCTATTTAAAAACGTCACACGTTTTGTAAATTTTTAAGGTTTATACTGTACCTCTTCTTCAAATGTTGAAGGTAGATTGTCTACAACACAGTTCAATGTAAGATCTTAATTAATATGAACACAATACAGTCTACCTTCAATGTCTGTAGAAGAGGCACAAGTCTTATAACTTACACAACAAGAGATCTTTATGTTATCTATTCTTTTTATGTATATATGTGTTTCTTTATTTTCTGGCATTTTAAATATGCAATTCTGTATAGTTGGTTTTCAAATGTATTGATTTAAAACATTTTTAAAAACCTTTATGTTTGTACGTTGCAATTTAGAACAGCAAACAACATATGACGCAGTGAGATGAGGATGGTATGCATGACGTGTAAATGAGTTGTAGTCTTGTACTTAGGCCAACCATTCCTGAGAGGTATGGTTAATTGAACTCCAACCATCAAAGTACACCGGCAACCACTGCCTAATATTAAAAATCCATATAAATGTAACTACCTATAGTCCAGCCTCTCTTAGTTTGCTCCCAATGTAAACAAATAATGACGTCACTGAGCATGCGCATTATATCAAAATGTGTACACGCTGATTAAAAAGTAACAACAAAATACTTTCAAAAGTATTTTTATAAATGAAATTGTTAGGCCTACATCATATCATGACTGATGTTTTTAGTACTTTAAGTACTTATAATTTAAAAAATAGTTAACTTAATAGGAATACGACATCCGTAAAGTCACAGACTTTAGTGTGCACCCTGTAGTAGGTGGCTTTTGTTTGTTGACAATAAGAGCAAACTAAGAACGGCTGAACTGTAACTAGGATTTGAACTAGGATCCTTTGTCTCCGAAAATCAGCTGTTAAACAGCTGACTCGCGGCGACAACTCTACCTTTAGACCAATCATAAGGGTCAAAACTATTAACTATAAAATTTATAAACTTTGAAAATTAGACTCAACAGCTGAGCTCTACAGAAATACATTTATGATTTGTAAATGAGGTGTAGTCTTGTACAGACTCAAGCAGACCAATCCTGATACAGTATGAACCCAACCATTAAAATACATCAATAACCACAATCTAGTGTTCAAGTCCATACAAAAGTAGCAACCTTTACAAGGATTTGAACCGCACAGTCAATAATAACACCAACAATTTTACTGAAAACAAAGACATTTCACTAACATAACAAATCTCATTGCATAAATACATATTTTATCCATGTATTTGTTGTTATGTACTACAATAAAAAAATGGTGTGAAGTGGAGCATCTAGAATCTGTGAAAGTGCAAATGAATTAATCATAACTTCTATTAAAAACATATTATACTACCTGTATACACTATACAGACTTCAATTACACTTTAAAACAGTTTTTCATTTAGTTCATAATCCTACAAAAAGACTGCTAAAATGTGATTTGTATTAAATATTGCATAAAAAAAGCTTAAAATAATTATCTGTTGTAAACTGCTAAAGCTCTGCAGAAAGTAGTTCAAAAGCTAAATCTCACAGGGAATATCATCTTCAAATCCAGTCAAGGACTAGCCTATGCGGATGACATAGTATTGGTGGCTCGTAGTGCAGCAGCTCTAAAAGAAATGTTTCTCACACTTGAAAAGGAAGGGCTAGGGATAGGACTTGGAATCAACAATAACAAAACCAAGTACATGAAAGTGACTCCATCTCTGGCGAGGAGAACAGCTGAAGATTTTGAAGCAGGCAGATATAAATTTGAAAGTGTAGAAAAGTTTATTTACCTTGGTACTGAGCTCAATGTGAATAACAACCTCTGTAATGAAATAAGGAAGAGAATTGATCAGGGTAACAGAGCCTACTATGCAAACAGAAATTTAATAAAATCTAGGCTTATATCAAGATGTACAAAGAAGAAAATATATCAAACACTAATAAGACCGGTAGTGACATATGGTAGAAGCATGGGTTCTTGGCTCTCGGAACGTTAACGCATTGAGGATTTTTGAAAGAAAGATTTTAAGAAGAATTCATGGTCCAATATATGACGAGGGCGAATGGAGAATAAGAACTCAACACCATTTTACAAGGAAAAGATATAGTACGGTATATAAAGTCTAGACGAATCAGCTGGCTGGGACATGTGCACAGGATGGAACAGGACAGGATGCAGAGACAGATGCTTGTTGGGAGAATGGAGGGAACGAGGAGGAGGGGTCGCCCTAGAACGCCCTAGAACACGCTGGCTGCAGGATGTGGAAAAGGATCTGACGAGCTTGGGGGTGAGGAACTGGAGGAGACGGGCGGGTCAGAGGGATGAATGGAGGCGCATTGTTGAGGAGGCCAAGGTCCACGTAGGGCTGTAGTGCTTCGTAAGTAAGTAAGTAAACTGCTAAAAAATTTATTTTAAAACCAACCCCAACCATTATCAAGTGTCAAATTGTACATCAATTTAATTTGTTGTCCATTCCAGGACAGATTTCTAAAATCTTTCTCTGGACCACAGCTTTTTTACAGCAATCAATTGATTTTTAATTTCAAATATTTTTGCACAAAATATGTAGTGATTTTTTAGCAACAGGTTTACAGAAGTCATGTACCCTACATCAACAGACTCATGAGTGTAGTGGTCAATACAATTAGCTTTTATGGTGGGGGGTACATAATTCAATTTGTGGTTAGATTTATAGGGTGATTCAAAAAGAGCGCCGGTTTTGATATATCAAATTAAGAGATTTATTTTATTGAAAAACTGAAAATAAATACATCAACAAGTTCATCTTACCTTCCGATTTCATGTATGAAAAATGATGTCATGCATGTGTCCTCCTCTACTGCGCTGGCACGCATCAACTCTGTCCATGAAATTGGATATTACTGCACGACAAGTTTCGACTTCCATTTGCCCGATAACCCGTCGAATTTCCTCCTTCAAGTCATTGATGTTTCGGGGTTTATTGGCATACACCAATGACTTCAGATGACCCCAAAGATGAAAGTCACAAGGCGTCAAGTCACACGACCTTGGTGGCCATTGATGGTCGGAATTACGAGAAATGATGCGATCCTGGAACCGCTCACGGAGCAACAACATTGTTTCTCGTGCAGCAACTGAATTTTATACGGGTGATATTGGAGATCGTACCGAAGAATTCTCCGTACAGAAGAACATCGTAAACCCAATTGTTGAGAACGACGACGTATTGATTTTGCTGGGCTAACAGCCACACTGTCACGAACCAACGCAACGTTCTGCTCAGTTCGGCCAGAACGACGACGTCCAGAACTTTTAAGGTCGACTGTTGAACCCGTCTCAAAAAACTTTTTCATGAGCCTGCGAACTGTTGATTCATTCGGTGCTTCATTACGTCCTAGAGTACCGCGAAGTCGCCTGACAGTAGCCGCATAACTCTCTCCACTCTGGTAAAATGTTTTGACGATTAACACTCGTTGTGCAATAGTAAACTTCTCCATGGTTGGACACAGACTGCGAGAGTACTACACTGCGAACAAGAGAAACTACAACTGAATCGTCAATCGGAATGTTCTCCGAAATAGAAATGAGGTCTAACAATGTTGCCAACCGATAAACAAAAATTTACCAGCCATTTAAAAACCGGGGCTCTTTTTGAATCACCCGTTAGTACCTATTCTTTTACCACTAATTTTCATCTGTCACCCTTCACAATAATAGTAAGATATAAAGCAGAAATATTCCCTACTTCAACGTTTCAGTGACCACAGAAAATAACAGTATCATAAACAGCAATGCTAAATGTCATAATTTCTTATTGCCTCACTGAACTACTTTTAATGTAACAGGCTTTATGAAATGACATACTTATTGCAATCTTCTTGTAACACCCACAAGGTATGTCAAATGCCAACATTGGTAAAAAACCTTTTTTGTTAAATATGTTAAAAACAACAATGTATGTTCAAAATGCATATGAATAGGTAAACTCATAACTTGAGACTAGAAATTTAGTGCTTCTTAAATACTGTGAACACCCCAATACTTATACTAATGTGTAGAATGGATGTAACTTTTTTTTCATCCAGGAGACTCCAAAGGGAGTATAGGACATGTCAAGATAAAACTGATAAACTGAATGTTTATCACCAATGATAAATTCATCACTTACCACCAAAAAATTGTTTTTGTTTTTGCTACTGCTTACTTCAGTAGGCTTGTCATGAACCCCATTGAATCAAGTATCACAAACAATAAAAAAAAAATCTAACACAATGATAAATTCATCACTTACCAATCATTTTTCCCTGCTACTGCTTAACTCAGTAGACTTGTCATGAACCCCTTTGTATCAAATTGTACACAATATTTGTTTAATTAGAAGTTAAATACCAAAACTATTTAGAAAGGAATTTGTGCACACTGTAAAATGTTTCATCAATCAAATATTGTTTTAGCTTTTTTATAAAATGACTTAAATTGTCACAACTTTTTAAACCGTACTAGTACTACTACTTTTTAAACTGTACTAGTAGGATTTTGCAGTCCCAGTGCACATCCGTCAGGAAGTTGGGGGAAATCCCCACTAAAAAATAGCCTCATTACATTGATATCAAACATTCTGTTGCCGAGTCTTATGCAAAATATTACAATGCTGGGGGTAATAGTTCCCTGTTAAGGTTGACGCTTGGAACACTCGAGTTGTAATTTCCTTATCGTATGCCTATAACAAGGTTTCATTGAAGTACACAGGAGCATCGATTATCCGAACGTCTCTCATCCGAACCCCCACAGATGATAGAAAAAAATACATATTTACTCACACAGAGGCCTTTTTCGGCCTAAAATCTGCAACGCTATGGTGTGACAAACAGTCTGACTTTAGTGCTGCTGAGGTATTGTTACTAAAAAGAATGGGAGATATGGCTGCTACAAAAAAAAGTTCAAAAGAAAATTCAAGATTTTTAAAAATTACAGTATATGATGTGCAAGTGCGTTAAATAACTATACTGTATGAATCTAAGCTTTGTGCAGCTGCAGGATGAAGGGGAAAGACGAAGTACCAGACTGCTGTTACGTCATAACTCTGTACTAATTATCTCATTGCTCTTTGCTGGGCAGTAGGCTGCCTAGTGCGTGACATACGTGGGTGTTGTTTTGACTATTCGCTGTAGACGGTGGCACACAATATATGTAGTTTGGATAGTACCCTTGACTACTACAAGCATAATACAAGTAAAATGTACTACTACTAACGCAATCTCTCACAGTAGCAGTGACGTAATGCATACCTCTCAGCTGCACAAAGCTTGGGAACGGGCAGTACTTCCTAATGGATTTTACTGTAATTTATTATGTTAATTTATTCAGTTTTGAAATTTTGTATTTTTCAAAGTGATTTTATAATCTTTAGCACTCTACATTTGTATCGGTCATTTCAGAACGCCCGTAAGTCAAAAAAATTAACTTCTGGAAAAATTTAAAAAACTGGTAATTTAATATGTTTCAATAAAAAAAGAATATTAAAACAATATTATTTGTTTAGAGACACTACTGTATTACTGTAACTAGTTGTTTTCTGTAAAATGCGTCATTACACCAGAAGAAAATTGTGTTTTACAATAGTATTCATTTATGTATTTCACTAGTTTACATTAGTGACTTAAAATATCTTTTTGCAGTAATTTAAATTAAAATTAATAATTTTAAGAAAGAAAAATGTTTATTTTCAGGACAGTTTACGTTCATATAGGAAGCACTTTATATCACTTAAGATTTTTAGATTTTGAAATTTATAGATTTTTACAAAGTTGTCCTTTTATGGTTTTTATCCGTTTATGGTAAAACAATAATCATTTTAGTAATAAAAGAATATTGTTTCCTAATTAAATATAAAACGTATACCAGCACAGCTGCTGGTAATGAAATTGTATTGTGCTTTGTCAAAATTTATACCTAACCTGATTAAGGCTCTGGTAGCTTTTCAAACCTTAAGTAACCTAACCTAATTGTGATTTGTAGTAAAGCCTCCTATGGTACGTACTTTCATAGATTAAGATTAACGTGTGATGGAGGGGAATAATAGGTTTTATAATTTAATTTTTTTTTTAATATTCATTAAAACATAGTGGGTAATAAAGAAACTGAATTTATTCCCTTATGATTCACATGCATTGATATTTATTGTTTATAATCTTCTTCTTCTTCTGCCCTTCAAGGATTTGGCATTCCTGTCTGTCCTGTACCTCTGAAATCTGCCAATCTCTTCTTCAGGCATCTTCAGCCTCTCCTTCCGTCCGGTTTGTAATCCAGCGCCTACTTAGATATCCTATTCTCTCCCATCCTGTCCACATGTTCTCTCCACTGTAATTTATTTTGCACCACCCTGTTATTTATGGAGATGTTAAGCTCTTTCTTTATCTCTGCATTTATAACAGCCTTCTCTACTACATCCATATATTTGCCATAAAAAATTAATTTGGGATATCTGCAATCTGCTCTCCTCTGTCTTTTGCTAGCACCCAAGTTTCGCTGCCATAAACTAGGGTTGGCATTGCAATTGTTTGATAAATGTCAGCCTCATATCTCTACTGGTGTTGGTTTTTAAGGTTCTGTGGTTAGTCCCACATATCATTTATAATAAAAACAATATTATTGACAATATAATAATATAGTATAGTACATTTTTATGAAAAATTGTGGCCACTGTAATAGCTTAATAAACTTTAAGTTTCAAACAAACACTAATTAGAAGTAGTCAACAAAAAAACACTAGATTAGGCCTAGGATGGAAGTGGACTGATAAAAAAATTCATATAAGTATTTGTTTTTTTTGTGTGTCTTCTAAGGACCATGAAAAATAACTTTTAATGACTCCTTCTTTTCTTTTGTAGCCAACATTGATCTTCAGTTCTTTTGCTGCTTGATCCTTTACATTCATTACTCTATTTAGATTTTTATTTTTATAGTGTCGTCTCCCATTACTGAAGATTAGCCACAATACTCGTAAATCACAACCTGTCATGAACTTCCTTCAAGAGAGTATTTATTTATTTCCTTTATTACTAATATTCGTACTAAAGTTTGTCCAATCTCTAATGTTGTTCAACCACGAGCATTTCCTTCACCCAGGCCTCCACTTGCCCTCAATTTTACCCTTAAGAATCAGTTTTAGATTCTACAAGACTGAACAGGGTTACAGGGCTGTACAGGGCTATACGGTACTATACTATACACAATCCTATACAGGGGTATTCCCTGTATAAATGACCAATATAGTCAGTCTTTCTTCGTTTGAATATGGCTATCAACTCACAGTCCACATCCATATGTCTCAAAACATCGACCTTGGTAACATGACCAATCGTTGAAATCTAGAGCATTCTTCTAAACACCCTCATCTGAAAAGCTCCTAAACCATGAATGGACTGCATACTCAAAGTCCATGTTTCCACATCGTTTAGAAGGACAGAGTAGATAACTTATACCTCTTTACAGACCTATTTATTTATGGTCGTTCAATTTTATTACAATGAAAACCTCTGAACTTCTTATTTTTTCCTTAATACGAGTATATCAATATTTATTACATCTTTAGGTTTTAACTCCATCTTTTGAGCATTGTTCTTCACTCTCTAAATCCAGTCACTACCAGTTTTAGGTCTGTCATTAAAATAAACTACTTTAGTTAAAGTTTTTCATGATGCAATCTCACAATATGTTTTTTTAGCAACTAGCATAAATTACTCTATATTTAAAGTCTTAAGAAGAGCTGGTTGAAAGTTGAAGTTGGTTGGTTAAAGTTGACTTCAGTGAATTTTTATGTGACGGGAGGTTGTGAAAAGGAAATTGAGTTTAATTTAATTTTTTTATTTTCAATATTCTGTGAAAAAGCCCTACTTGTCTGCAAAATTTGTTTGGTCATCTTATAACTGTCTAATTGACTGTTAAAATTTTACAGATTTCAAATGGTTCTACAATAATAGGTTGGATATAGTATAATAACCACAGACCTAGTAAATTAATACTTACAAATGTCCATGATATTTTAGTATTTAAACATTGTTTTGATATTACATACTCCATGGTTAAGTTGTCATCATTATCCTCTTCATTCGAATTCCTCATTTCCTTGTGTCAGGTCCAACACAATGCCACTTCACCCTTCTCTATCACTGAACCAACTCTACTCCATTGCTTTCTTGTGATATTTATTTTTCCTAATTTACCAATAAGTAAACTGCACACTTCACTCTTGGTATTTTTCTTTCCACTTCCAGGAAAAGAATCCTTTTAATCAGCTTACCCACCTTAATCCTACTGGCATTCTCAAACCATTAATTTTAAACACCAAATTCATTGCAAATGGTGGATAATCTCCAACAATGTAGTTTAAAAAGAAAACGAGTCGATAATAATCGACTCAAGAAAAAAGGAGAGTCTCCTTTCACAGCTGCCTCGTCAGATTACCTATTACCAGACTCACTAAACAGCTCCTAGACTACCAACTCAAGAACAAGATTCAAAATAAATGGATCCAAGAAATATAATCTGACTTGAAGAACTTAACACACAGCTGAAAATATAATCCAAAACGAAAAGAAAAGAAAGAAAGTAGTAGACTAATCAAACTGCCTTTCAAAAAAAAAACAACCCAACATCATTTTAACAGAGAAACTGAGGGCTCCCAGATCAAAAATATAAACCAGATTTATGGGAGCAAATAAGGCAGCATCAACCTAGCTTCATACCTTGAAAACCTAATGGATGTAAAATTACTTAAGTGCTCCTTAATTGAATTAATTGGGATGAAAACTATGATAAAAAAATTACAGTAACTTCTTGTTTTTAAACTAGACTTCTCACTCTCTGGAGCTCTTTTGCTTTTATTTTTATTAACTCTTTCACTATTATTCTGACTGATGGAAAAACAGTCCTGAAATAAGAGAAGTCCTCTAACTTCCTCCAGGATTCTTCCATTCATCCTTATTTCACAACCTGTTTTCCCTTTTTATATTCCCTGCACCGGAACTTTACTCTTCCCTCGTAGAATTCCAAACCACACATAACAGTCTCTTCATTCCCAGCTTCAGCGCCCTTTCTTAGTCTTTCCCTGTATCACCAGATCATTTCCAAACAACAAATGCTGATTATTTTCTTTGAGCTTTTTCTTCGCTCTCTTGTGTATTCCACCCATGGTCATAATGTACAGGAGGGGGATAACATACTTACTTGTCTCAGACCCTTCTCTATTCCAAATCACTCTGAATGACCCACTGGTTGACCCATGGTGTAGTGGTCAGTGCAACTGGTTTCTACACTGGTGTCCTTGGTTCAATTCCCGGTTAGTTCTGGCATTTCCATCACTCATCTTCATCTATCATCTTTATTAGCAGTAACTGCAAAAACGTTTTGTGTAGATGACGAATCCAAAAACAGTTTGTTTCTATCTCTTGTAGATTCTGACATCTGAGTATGATGGATGTATGGACAAAGGAAAATGATAGATGACAGTCTTAAAAATTGCCATCAAAAAATTATGACTAGTTTTCAAACAGTTGCTGCTTAACGTACGCATATCCTTTACTATCCACACTATCTCCTTGTCTCATTCAACAAGGGTGCTACATTCAACTTGGGTGCTATCAAAGAAAGAGGAGAGTAGATTGCAAGCATCTGAAATGAAATTTCTTCAACATACGTATGGGTGTAGTAGAGAAAATCGTTACAGGAATACCGAGATAAGGAAAGAACTCAACATCTTCTCTATATACAACAAGGTATCCCAGAACAGAATGCAGTGGTTAGAGCATGTAATCAGAATGTGGGAGGATAGGATACCTAAGCAGACACTGGCCTTTGAGGCGGAAGGCAGGAGAGAACGAGGACGCCCGAGAAAGAGATGGGCAGATTTGAGATTTTCAGAACGGGCAGAGATGCCTAATCCTTGAAAGGCAAAAGAAGAAGAAGACCATCTCCTTGTTTACCCCTCTCTCCTCAAGCTTTTCAAAATATGTGTAAAGTGGTGTATGTGAGCAGAACTGACACATGGCGACACAGAACCGATGTAAACTTTATCAAAAATTATTTTTTGTGAGGTCACTTTTAATGAGATGGTCAACATAAGTAGAATGTGGTGTGGTATCAGAGGTTTCCTTTCTTTTATAACTGACTTGGTACTTTGTTAACGTAGATAATGAAGAGTGAGCGATGAAAATTATTTAAAAGTGAATGATGAGAAAATTCTAGCACTGATAGTAATTGATCCCAGTGTCCCTGGTATAGAAGGTAGTTGCACTGACCACTGTATTAACAGGCTAACCAAAAAGCACTAATGTGTTTGGTGTACCTGATATATGAAAGCTTCATATGACAATTTAGACCAGCTGTAGCTTATGGTTTTAAAAATCCCAGATCAATCAAAAGAGGCTTGGTGAGTAGTTAGTTTAAAAAATGCTGTTGGTTCAAATCCCACTAAAGTAAAAATATGTTTTCTTTCTTTTAATGAAGGAATCATTCAGCTCGTTTTTGAATTTTGTAATTACTGTCTACCTTCTGGTATTTTGTTGTTAAAAGCAAGTATTAATTTATTTTAATTTTTTCATTTAGCGTCACATCAACTACAACGGTCATTAGCGACGACGTTGGGGTGTAACTATTGTACGATGGAGGATGAAATGATTTTTTGTAACATATGAAAAGCAAGTATTATTTTTTACAGGCAACATAATATGTTACCAGGTGTATTTTTTATAATATTTTATAAATATAAATTTAATATATTTTTAATATTAACAGCTGTATTTTTTTTGTACCCATCATAGTTTCACTACAATACTTCTTTGAAGGCCTGTTAGAGTTAGTACTGATTATTGACATAAAGTGTACATCCATTGAACGTACAGCCATGAAAAGTATTCCACAAATCTGAGTGAAATTAGTTATTACTGTTGCCTTTGCTGGTATGGTGTAAAAAAGATGGTTAAAAACTGAAGTTTTACTTCATACATGTTGTATTTTGTTAATTTCCAAAATAACAGATCAACTGGTATCAAACTAAAACTCTTGAGAAATCAGGCAATGAAACTTCTCAGTCATTTCTTTTTGTATCTGTTATTGATTTTAATTTGTGAAATTACTGAATACATGTCTCCATCATTATTAGATAAATCAATTACTTTAGGAGAATTTAATTAAATATTTTGACGGAAAATTTCCTCATTGAGCAGAAGTTGGAATAACTGGGTTTAATAACTGAATTTACAGAGAAATTTAAAAAAAAGATTCCTTGATTTCTTTCTCAGACAACTGTCATTGTGGTGGTATCAAGCACAGAAAAATAAGTGATAGAAAATTTATGTTTAGAAAGTAGTATATATTTCCCTTTGTCGAAACCATTATCTATGACTTATTTTAGTAGACATGTATTGTTACTGTTTATTCCTGGCCAATCTGAGCGTTGTTTTAGTTTTGGCAGTGATAGTCATTCTCCCTTGGTGTTGCATTATGGGCATGACAATGCATTATGAGAAAGCTCAGTGATGAGGCTGTTATCTTAGTGCATCTAAGCCTGCATGATTTTATTTTACAGTTTACTCCACTTGACTCTTCCTATTTCATTTTTGTTCATCTGCCTTCAAGACCGCTGGTCGGGTTTCACCTTTTTTTTTGTTTTGGTTTAACCTCCGACTCTTCTGCAATTACTGCTGATGCAGATGGTGAAGGATAAAATTATTTTTTATAACATATAAAAATATACCATGCCTGAATGGGATTTGAACCCAAGATCGCATGATGAAAGGCGAGCACGTTACAAACTACGCCAATGCGGCCGGGTTTCACCTGGATTAGCATAAATGGGCAAAACATCGGTACATACATAAAACTTTTTTTTTGTTTATTTTTTGTAATGCCTAGTTTGTGTTCGTTGCAATCTGTTCAATTCAGAACAATAAGCAACCCCATGACCCAATGAGATGAGGATGATGTGTATGACGTGTAAATGAGGTGTAGTCTTGTAAAGACCCAGGTCGACCACTCTGGAGAGAGTATGGTTAATTGAATCCCAACCATCAAAGTACACCGGTAACCACTGTCTAGCATTCAAATCCATATAAAAGTAACTACCTTTACAAGGATTTGAACCAGGAACCTTTGTCTCTGAAAATCACCTGTTAAACAGCTGATTTTGGAGACAACTTTACCTCTAGACCAACCTGGTGGGTTACATAAAACTAAGATAAAAAAACTTGCTGAGGTTTCACTAATGGATCACTTTGTTACTTACAATGAATACAGAAGCCAATTGGAGCAGTTGTCAGCACAACTACCTATCACCGACTTATAATTGGCAGAACTGACTTCTACATCAGAGTCCTGTTGTATTAATTACTTATTTTTACCTGCTCCCTGTCATCATCTGTATCAGCATCAACATGAAAATCAACTATTATGTGGCTAATCACTCCACAAAATTGTTTGAACAAAAACCTACTTATGCAGGGAGAAAATTCATGAATAAATTACCCCAATTTTTAAAATGTTGTGAGGATTTGAATTCCTTTAAAAAAAATCTGAAAATTACTTGATCGGTGAAACTTTTTATAGCGTACAAGAATTTCTTTCTTGATAGTAGTGATACATTGTGTGATTCTTAAATGTATTTCAGGTGTTATATCTGACGACATGTCCTATACTCCTCCTGGAGTCTCCAGGGCGCAAAAAAAAAACTGGAGGTGAAAAACATTATGAAAGTATGTTATAAGTCAGTTAATACTATTGAGTGAATTTCGGTTAACTAATCAAATTTTAACACAATACATACAACAAACATTAAATGCATTCAGTAGCTCAGCATGTTCAGTTCTCAACCTGGGATTTCAATCTTTGAGCTACATTCTCCCAAGAGTTCACACACAATGCTACTAATTTATCTAGCACCAAAGTCAACTGTAGTTGTTAATTACTTTAGATGTTGGTGTATATTTAGAAAAGAATAAGAAAAGTACAAAAGAATAAGTACAATGTTATGAAAAAAATTAACAAATAAAGTTTAATTTTGGAAATTTAACCCTCCAGGTTGGTCTTGTGGTAAACTCATTGCTGCGAGTCAGCTGTTTAACAGCTGATGTTTGGAGATGACGGTTTCTGGTTCAAATCCTATTGTCATTCACACATCCAGTTGACACAATGGATCTTATGGGAATTGTCACTGCTATTAGTGCAACTAAAAACATCAATTGAAGGCATCAAATTACTTTAAATCAATAAAAAAAAACAGAGTTTTTGCGTATATAAATACATTTTTTAAACCTCTATAGAACTTGTATTTTTTAAGGTAGAACTACAATAGTTAAAGTTTTGCTTAACAAAAAAAATATGTACTATGTACTGCTTGAGTCCCATCTTCGTGTAGTTGGGAGGAATGCAGTGCGTTGTTATAGTAGTGGGAGAATGAATGAGTGTATGAATGAATTAGTAGTGTTTCACAGCTGATGCATTTGTAGTGGTAGCATGTATTAACTAGACTAAAAACATATTCTTATCATCCAGCGCATTAATTTAAAAAAATACCTACCAGGTTATTAACTTGGTCGGATTCATAATATTTAACTTACCATTTTATAACAAAACATGTAAATAAATAATTGTAATAAATGCAAACAAATATGTTAAATACGGAAAGTTTGAAAACAAATGTTTTGTATCAGAGTAATGCAACATTGTTCTCCCAGCATGCATCACTCATTCAATATACCTCACCCGTACCCTTCACCCAGCAACTACACGGAGCTGGGACTCAAGCAGTAGATTGTTTATTGAATTGTAAAAAATCAAAAAACTGTAAAAATATTTTCTTCTATTGGGGGGCGGGGTAAAATGAATATCTTGTCTATTTTACTGCAGACCTACTAATGCCTTCTCCACATTCCCTACCAAACTTTCTAAACACTGCATAATAAATGTAAACAAATGACGCAATCGGTAATTACAAATCTAAAAACATCTTTCCCAGTACAGATATCGACAGAAATATTTCACATTTGGAATCCGCTTATGAAGGTGAGTATAAACTTATAGTGTTAATTATTAATTAATAGTCATACTCTACATTATAAAGGTTTGTTATTGTTGGGGCGCGTAGGAGGGGAATGTTATTGGTTATGATTGCATTAAATTGATCTACAAAGCCGATGTTTGTGTGTGTGCTAGTAGCAGTCAGAGCCTCATAAGAAATACACTGTCTCATACTGCTTCTTTGTGTCAACTAAACCTGCGAATGACTATAGTAAAGGTAGTTACTTTTATACGAATTTGAATACTAGACGAAGGTTACTGGTCATAATTTGTCTCAAATTTCAAGTAAGCTGCCGTTGGTCTTTTCAAGAATACATTCTAAAATTCCTCCTTGGCTATCTGTTACACCAAATATCAATACATCAATTTCAGCTCTCTGTAAGACATCGGACTCATCCTAATATTTTAAAAACCTACTTTAATGAACTCAGTAATAAATTTTCACAGTATATGATATACACTGATGGATCTAGTTCGGCCGAAGGATGTGCATGTGCTGTTGTCTTCGCTTCCAAGACTGTTTTTTTTTTTTTTTTTTTGCGCCCTGGAGACTCCAGGAGGAGTATAGGACATGTCGTCAGATATAACACCTGAAATACATATAAGAATCACACAATGTATCACTGCTACCAAGAAAGAAATTCTTGTACACTATAAAAAGTTTCACCGATCAAGTAATTTTTTAGATTTTTTTTAAGGAATTCAAATCCTTACAACACTTTAAAGATTGGGGTAATTTATTTATGAATTTTCTCCCTGCATAAGTAGGTTTTTGTTCAAACAATTTTGTGGAGTGATTAGCCACATAATAATCATTCCTGTTTCTCGTGTTATGACTGTGAACATGAAACACGTACGTCTGTACGTCTGTACAAGTTAAACTTAATGATGTATGGTCGTCTTTCTTCTGCGAAGTATATGCGATACTCTGTACTCTCGAAAAATTGAAACATTTCATTCCTTCTAAATATGTCATTTTCATCGATTCATTGTCTGTTCTGCAAGTAATGGAAAATGTCCAGTGTCATTTACCAATAAGTGAAGAAATCCTAGAGCTGATTTCTGAGCTGACTGCAAAAAATGTTGAAATAGTGTTTACCTGGATTCCATCTCATGTAGGGATTTCAGGTAACGAAAAAGCCGATCTTGCAGCCAAGAGTGCTGTTCACTTGCAAGAACATTTCCATCGAGTCTCTCATTTTGACCTAAAGGCACACGTCAACAGAAAATTATTTGATTTCTGGAACAATAGGTGGATCGAGATGCCACCTGCGAAATATCACGTGGTACTAAAAACTTTACGAGAATTTCCTCTACCCAAATTCCATAATCGCAGGGAACAGGTTGTTATCTGCCGATTGCGGATTGGGCACTCACTTATATCACACCAGCACCTGCTCACAAAATCTACGCCGACTGTGTGCCCTTTCTGCAATGCAAAAGCAATGGTTTCACATATCGTTTCAGAATGTCAAAAACTTAAAAGCGCCCGTACTCTTATTGGTATTTCTGCACTATTTCAAGACAATGTTAGGTCTAAAGACAGTTGACAAAATTTTTAAATTTCTACGTTATGTTGCTGTTGAAGACAAAATCTGATAGGCCTACTAATTTTATCTTTCTTATGGTTTAATTTAAGAAATTGTTATTTTTATTGTTATTTGTATAATTCCTTGTGGTTGCTAATAACCATTAGCAGTTGATGCGACTTTTATAAATAAAAGAAAAAAATGGAAAAAGGAAAGGTTACTGGTGTACTTTGATGGTTTGTGATCTTTAACTATACTCTCTCAGGAATGGTCGGCCTGAGTCTGTTCAAGACTACACCTCATTTAAATGTAATAAAATCATATAATTTTCTTCTCATTGGGTCATGGGATTGCTTATTGTTCTTAAATTGATACACACGTTAGTGTTTAAAAAAAATTCGAAATATTGTTCAGTATAACCTAATGGAAAATTACAAAAAAAACTAAGGAAATAATAATGCACTAAAGATTACTCAAATATATCGTTTTAGCTAATTATCATAATATAACTTGCACTTCACGGAAAAACTAAAAGGTTGTTCAAAGAATTGACGTTAGAGGATATACATGTATAACATAGATTAACTGTAAAAAATGTGCTATTCAATAAATTAATTGTGTAAACTGTAATATTTTTTTTAATCGTAACACTGCACTTTTATTAATTACGTTATTTTATTTTACATTACGTCTTGCAATGTTTTGTAACTGATTAAAATTGGAGGGAAATAGCAAGTAACAATACTAGTTCAATACTTGCTTCTGATTGGCCAGTTTTGATTCTGACGTTACAGGTTCAGATATCAGATGGCATTGCTAGCCGTAGACAAACACTGAATGGAACATTCTCTCGCACACAGCTGCGCCAATGTGAGGATGTGAATGTTCGGGTTGTTTATCTAAAGTCAGCGTTAATACAATGTTTGAAATTTGTGATTATTAAATGCATTACAATAGTCTGTCAGCAACCGAATCGGTGCAAAACCAAGTGTAGATCCTATTTGTCAGTGGCGTAAATTAGTAATAAATTGAAATCGGTGAAAATGCCTGTGATTTTACTTGAAAGGCTACCTTTACCTAGCTTAAGAGTTTACACAGCGATAAGTGTAGCGTTATTATCGTGTTCTGTTTATTATGCTGTTCATGTAACACGTGATCCTAACTGGAAATCTAATTCAACTTCTGAAGTCATTATTGAAGAAGAAATAACATTAGAATCTGTACAGAATGAATCGAACTTCTTCATTGATGAATTGAGACACAAATCGTCAATTTTTGCTTATCTAAGTGATATAGTGACTTTCATGATCCAGGAACCAGTCTGCATTTGGGTAAGTGTTGAAAATATTTACTTAAGCGTAGGTTATGTTACGTTCTCATTTCAAACGCAATCAAAATTCGTTAATTATTTCTTAATCTTTCAGCGTTTGAAGTAATTGTTCTAAGAATTTTAACTCATAAACATTTTCAATTATTTTTAGGTTATTTTAAAACTTATGGTGCAGTTTCATATTCGAAATGTTTTGACCTAACCCAACGTAACATAATGTAATCTCCATCAATGTATCTTTTAACTTAATGCAGAGTCTAAGATTTATGTCAAACCCAAAGGGAGTCGAGTTTGTTTGTTTTTAGCTGTACTGAAGCCACAATATTTATTTGGGTTAAGTAACTTCTTCGGTTTTAATTTTTCACTATCTTTGTAAGATACTCTGATTTTGTGTTGTCACTTGCAAACTATGGGAAAAACTAAGTGTTTGGTTTAGTTACTGACAGTTCATTTGTTTTGGCTCTTATTACAGTATTGATCTAGTTCTGGGTTTTCTGTTAGTTAGTGTTTGTACCTTGTTACCTTTAAAATTTTGAGTAGTGTGCATTTTGTATTACGGACAAGTTAATTAAAATTTGGTTTAAGTAATGTTTCGTTTAAAGAAAACCGAAAACTTGAAAAGGCAGATCAGTGTTTTTATTCCACTAGAACTACTGTCATAAAATTAATACCATAAATTTAGTTTTGTCTTAGTTGATACAATATAATTTTGCTTATGAACGATAGCATGCTGGGAATTAATCATGCTAGGTGTTTTTAAAAATGTTATAAGCACCCAGGTTTACTTCTGCAGTAAGAAACCAGGCTCTCCTAATTCAACAAGTTACTTTTTAAGCAATTTTTTTAGTATTAACCCACATTTTGAAATTTTGTACAATTAAAGTATTGTGTTCTGGATAATTAAAATATTGTTCTTTCTACTTTATTTGTTGGTTATGAACACTTAACAAACCATTTATATTAGGCCAAAGTTACTTTCAAACTTTATTACCTATTGTCATTTCATAGTCAATTTGTTGTCGTTATTTCTATCACATGTTACTTTAAAATGGCCAGTAAAATTAATTAATTGAGTATTATTAAATATACATTAATTGGCTGACATTTTAGTATTTAATTTAAACTGAAAATTGTTTATTTTGTTTCCAAAATATAGTCATGCTGTATTTAGAGGTACTTTATTTTAGTCCTGTGTGAACTCCGAAGTTAATGTTGATATAAATTAAATGAACTTAATTAGTATTCTACCTGAAAAATTGTTGTTTATTGTAAATTATTAGGCTTATTATGTGATAAATAAAATGGCATTCCAATGATATTTTATTTTATTTTTATTTTTTTTTTTTGTCGGTTGTGGCATATTATTTATTTTGTCGGTTGTGATATTTTATTTAGTCGACATCAGTCATAACAATTACTACAGCTGTGGTGAAATAATTGTATTTATAATTTCCTATAACATTCACTAATATTTTAGATCGTCTTATTTTTAATTTTTTGTGTATGAACAATTTATCCAAAATGGTACCAGTACCTGTTTAATGTGTCATGTGATATAATTGTTTTGGCTCAAATAGGAATAAAATAAACTTCTTGAGAAAATGTAATAATTTGTTGTGTTTGAACTTTCAATGTAATTGTGATAGTTCCTGACAGAAGTAAAATGTTGTGAGAAATAGTAGTTATCATTTCCTAGATGAAGATTCATCTGAGTAAAGCCTGTAGATGTTTATTACATAAAATAATTAATTTTAGTCATGTCACAAATCCTGAGGCAGTTTTTTCTTATTTCTGTTGAAGACGAGTGATTTGAATGTGATTTTTATTGAATAGTTATTGGTTCTTACATAATATTAAAGTATAGTAAATTTTGTATAGCTCTATTTGTTCATTAATCGTCTTTCATTGAAAAATATGAATTAGGCCATCGTATTTTTGTTATTTTCTGTTACAAAACGTAGTCTTTTAAGTTTAATGCAGAAAGTATTGATCTAGTCTCATAGATTTTTTTTATTAATAAGTGATAATGAATGGATATGTTAATTAAAATATTGTTTTTAAATAAATTATTTACAACATATACTGGCCTACTGATTTAAAAAATTGTTTTATGTTGTGTTTAGTATAATTTTGTTAAATGATTCATTGTAACACCAAGGGTTTTCCACCGAGTGATTTACTTAGTCGAGACAAAAACAGGATATTATTGACATAATGTAATACTGCTAATTATATTAAATTAGATTGTACAAATTATTGTAAAGAAATTTGAGTTAAAACGAATCATTGCAAAATGTATATTCGAATCTTGAAACAAACTGACTATGGTTGATTATTTTTATTGAAATTTGAATTGTATTTGTGTGTTATTCATTTTAGATGAAAACTGCTGTTTCAATTTTAGGTTTATTGCAACAAAAGGTTTTTGGAAGAACCTAAATAGCCTCAAAATTATGGATACAGTACTGGGATTTAAAAAAAATCAAAATAAATTATTCTTTAAATTAAAAATTATTCTAAAAAATTATTTCTTTGTTTTTTTAACACCTCTCAATAATTACTACAGGTGTTTGCTCGATAAGATGACTAAGACCTCTGAAAAAATAGTTTTGTGAGAGCTCTGCTCGAAATACAAAAATATTTTTTTCAAAATGAAACCTCTTATTTAATTTTAGAACATGTAGGCATATAGGCCTATATGTAATATAAATTAAAGAACGTTAGAAATGGTGCAACTTTTGTGTTGTTTATCGTTAAAAATCAGTTGAATAATATCGGAGAAAAGTTTTATGTAGCTACATAGAGTTTAATAGAATATTTGCTTTATAAAAAAGTGGTGTTTAAATTTAATTTACCCACCGGGTTGGTCTAGAGGTAAATTCGTCACCAAAATAAGCTGTTAAACAGTTGATTTTCGGAGACGTAGGTTCCTGGTTCAAATCCTAGTAAAGGTAGTTACTTTTATAAGGATTTGAATGCTAGACAGTTGTTACCGGTGTACTTTGATGGTTGGGGTTCAATTAACCATACTCTCTCAGGAATGGTCGGCCTGGGTCTGTACAAGACTACACCTCATTTACACGTCATACATATTTATCATCCTCATCTCATTGGGTCATGGGGTTGCTTATTGTTCTGAATTGAATAGATTACAACGTACACACATTAGGGATTAAAAAAAAAAAAATTAATTTACTGTTGTGTTGCGGGTACACCACGAAATCTGCTGAGTACCCATTTATCAATATTGATACATTGCCATGAAATCCAATATTTTTCTGAAATGATTGCAAGAAAAGGAAATTTGGTTACAAATAGTTTTGAAAATCCGTTTTAAGTGGAATTGTAATTTTCCTGTGTATGCCTACAGTTTATCGAAATGCCACGAATTTTGTTTATACATCGGATCTACAAATTAAACTATGATAATACGTTCAGCTTGAAATTTTGTTTATTAACAGTATCACGCAAACGACAATGAATTTGGGTATTTATTTTCCGTAGGCCCTACCATGATGATGTTTAATTTAGGCTAATCATTTAGTTTTTTACGTAAACATTGGTAGTACGTTCAAAATGAAAGGAAACCAAAAAATTAAACAAAAAACTAACCTCAATAAACATAACCTAATTTTAATCATGAGTGAAAGACGCAAAATGAAAATCAACCTCAGTTTTGCTTAAAAATACGGAAAATCACTCTTTCACGCTAAACTAGGCTCTTAGAGAAAAATGCTTTAAATAAAAGTTGTAGATCTTTTAATTTCCTATAAATTTTATTATATACAATTTTGTCGTAAAATGCGTACTAAGGCCGAAATCTTTAAAAAAATCGATTTTTCTCACGTTTTTGTGAGGAAAAAACAGAAAATCGCTAATTACAGCTAAACTAAGCGGTAACTTATACAAAAAAATGTTACAAATAAAAGTTTTAGGATTTAAAATCCTCTACATTTTTTATTATATAAATTTTTGCGCTAAATTCATATTAAAGCCGCAATCTTAAAAAAATAATTATTTTTCGTGAAAACAGCCTCACCAAGAATTTCAGCAAACAAGGCGCCTACCCTATCTTGTAGAGCATAAAAAAATCTAGTAAACCAGGCGATTTTTAAAAAAATGTGGGACCATTTTTTGAGAAAATCGCAAAAAAGTGAAAAATTACACGAATAAACTACTACTTCCGGTTGACCGATTTTGATGAAAATGTTTGTGTCGGGTCAGGTAGTGGTTTCTAACTTTTCAAGTTCGTACGATGTTCCGTTCTTGAGATATTCTGTTCACCCACACACACAGACCAATCGCCAAAAAAAACATGTTTTTTGGGTTCAGGGGGTCTGAAAACGTGTAGATCCGGTAAAAAACTCGATTTCTTAAAATCGACATGAAAACAATACTTTCCTTCCTATATATATTCATATAGGCAAGAGAAAGTAAAACAATATCTGCGCAGTTAGTCGCGGTATAAACTAATACTATTTAATCAAAGTTTTGAAATAATTTTAAAGCAGATTAGTTTCATTATGTGAATTTTTCATTTTCCCGCTCAATAACGAAGATTTTCATAATTTCGTAGACTAAATTTTTTTTTTTGCGCCCTGGAGACTCCAGGAGGAGTATAGGACATGTCGTCAGATATAACTCCTGAAATACATATAAGAATCACACAATGTATCACTACTATCAAGAAAGAAATACTTGTACGCTATAAAAAGTTTCACCGATCAAGTAATTTTTTAGATTTTTTTTAAAGGAATTCAAATCCTCACAACACTTTAAAGATTGGGGTAATTTATTTATGAATTTTCTTCCTGCATAAGTAGGTTTTTGTTCAAACAATTTTGTGGAGTGATTAGCCACATAATAATCATTCCTGTTTCTCGTGTTATGATTGTGAACATTGAAATTCTGCATGAAATTATTTTGCCTAACATACATAATCACCTCAAAAATGTAGAGACGGAACTGTAAGCAATTTAAGCTCCTTAAATAGTGGCCTGCATGAGGTTAGCTGGTTAGCTCCCACCATACACCTAATAACTTTCTTTTGAATTTTAAAAACCCTATTCATATTTCCCAAATAAGTCATAACCTGAAATGAGAAATGTCTGTGTCTTTCCAAAGAGATGTGATTCTGAAAATCGTAATGAATATTCTTTGAATTACACCTGGAAAAATTGATTTGTGGGATGAATACGGGGAAAACAGGTTTATTTAAATGCTATCCTCTGAGATCAGCAGAAAGCCGGCGGGCGCAATCGCTAGTTAAAAATAAAATGATTAAGCTAATATTGTAACTAACTATACTTACATGCGTCTGTTTTGAATCACAACGGTTTCACGCTTTGATCACGGATGAAATCTATCGTCGCTATTCTGGTAGGCCTTGAATTCTTGAAATTATCGTCCTTATTTTGTAGCCTCTGTCTGTCCTGACTTGTAAGTATATACAACACACGTCTTTTGGAAATTGTATGTAAGGAAGTGTCCGCTTAATTTATTATTTTTTAAACGCTTTTATTTAACTTACTCATGGATCCATAAAATCTTGCAACTTAAAATTTTAATACTTCTACCGTATCAATATGAATGAAACTTTGCACACTTGTTTATCTTCGATGACAATACGCTGTCATAAAAAAAAATTTACAAAAAAAATTTTTTTAAACGCTTTTATTATTACAAAATAACTTACTCTTGGATCCATCAAATCTGGCAACTTAAAATTTTAATACTTCTACCGTATCAATATGAATCAAACTTTGCACACTTGTTTATCTTCGATGACAATAGGTGTTTGTAAAAAAAAATTACAAAAAAATTTCAAAAAAAATTTTTGAAAAATTTTTTTTTCAAAAATAAATTTAAAAATGCGCCACGCTTTTATTTGTAACAGTAATGTCTGTAATTTTTTTTTGTAATTTTTTTTATTTTTTCTTTTTAGTTCATTTTATATTTGAATCATTGTTAAATAATAGCGTTTCTTAAAAAAAATTTTTTTATGTTTTTTTATTTTTTTTATTTTAAATTAACGATGCGTTTGCATATTCAGAGGTTAACAAAATTTAAGAAATATTAATTTGAGAACGGAAGTATCTATTTACAGCAGGTTATTTTTTTCACTAAAGCTATTTTGTAGGTCTTTTACATTTCGTATGCCTGCAGTCAAGTGATATCAAGAATAGAATTACTCAAGCTAGAAAAGCCTTTTGAAATGAAAAACAGCTTACTGACTATAAACATTGATTTAGAGATTAGGAAAAATTTCTTAAAACATTATGTTTGGAGTTATGTTGGCATTATACGGAAGTGAAACGTGGGTGATAGGGGCTGTAGAAAAGAAGAGGATAGAAGCTTTTGAAATGTGGTGTTATAGGAAAATGTTAAAGATTAGGTGGGTGGACAAAATAAGTAATTTAGAGGTTCTTAGGCGAGTGGATGAAAAAAGAAGTATATGGAAGCATCTTACCAAAAGAAGGGATAGGCTAGTGGGGCATATCTTTAGACAGCCAGGTATTGGGCTATTAATAATGGAGGGTAATATTGAGGGAGTAAATTATAGAGGGAGGCAAAGATTAGAATATATAAAACAAATTACAAAAGATGTAGGGTGTTACAGGTATGTAGATATGAAACGACTGCATCAAACCAGTCGAGAGACTGATGACAAAAAGAAAATGGCTGCAGTATTGTTTTTACTGTTTGCCGTTAAAATTGGGTTATAACATCGGATCCGTTAAATGATTTTTAAAAAAATGTAAAGAAAGAAGACACACCAATATTATTTCAATGTAAAATTGTGTTAAATTATTTGGACTGCTGTGTCCTTGCGTAAATGTACCTTATTTTTAGTGTGTTAGAAATTGTATTTAAAATAATAAATCCTACATGTCAAGGTTTTCAATCTTTTTCTCAGGTACTCTGGTTTTAACCCATGTACTGTGAGAAATTTTATAAATAGGAAGAGGAAATGTAAAATTTTTAATTATGCCTGACGGGCTGGAAAAAATTTACATTTTTTGATTAATCGAATCTGTTTAGTTACGTTTACGTAGGTCTCTAGATTTTATTTAGTAGGCAGTAATTTTTTTTTATATTATATAATGGAATACAAGGGCAGTTACTGTGCAGGGTGTGGCAGTTATTACTTTTTGTTTTGTAGTATGTTTGCATAACGTTATAAAGTGCAGCGAGTTCACGCACGTCACGTTCACGGAAATTTATGAATGAACCTGCCGTCATAAATAGAGCTCATAAAGAAATAATTTTAATTTTTCAGCTACCTGCGGTTGAAAACTTTTTTTATCGCAATATTACAGTCTGTTATGTTGATGATAATAATGTCGAAGATATGATTAAAAATCTGGTGTGAAACACTCACACAACTTTCTCTTGCCAATGCAAATAATGACCAATATAACCTAACATTAGAAATATACAAAGAAACATAACCTTAAATTTAGATCATGAGTTAAAGACGCAAAATGAAAATCGACCTCAGTTTGGCTTAAAAACTCGGAAAATCACTCTTTCACGCTAAACTAGGCTCTGTAGAGAAAAATGCACGAAATAAAAGTTGTAGATCTTTTAATTTCCTATAAATTTGATTATATACACTTTTGTCGTAAAATGCATACTAAGGCCGAAATCTTAAAAAAATCGATTTTTCACTCGTTTTCGTGAGAAAAAATAGAAAATTGCGAATTACCGCTAAACTAAGCGTTATACAAAAAAATGTTCGAAATAAAAGTTGTACAATTTTAAATTCTCTATAACTTTTATTATATACATTTTTACGATTAAATGCATATTAAAGCCGCGATCTTAAAAAAATAATTGTTTTACGTGAAAACAGCCTCACCAAGAATTTCAGCAAACATAATGCCTACCCTATCTTGCAGAGCATAAAAAATTAAGTAAATTAGGCGATTTAAAAAAATATTGTAGGACCAGTTTTTGAGAAAATCGCAAAAAAGTGAAAAATTATACGAATAAACTACTACTTCCAGTTGACCGATTTTGATGAAAATGTTCGTGTCGTGTCCGGTAGTAGTATGTAACTTAAGTTTCAAGTTCGTACGATGTTCCGTTCTTCAGATATTCTGTTCACACACACACACACACACAGACCAATCGCTAAAAATATGTTTTTTGGGTTCAGGGGGTCTGAAAACGTGTAGATCCGGTGAAAACTCGATTTCTTAAAATCGACATGAAAACAATACTTTCCTTCCTATATATTCACATAGGCAAGAGAAAGTAAAAATCTGCCGCTGCATTGGCATAGTTTGTAACGTGCTCGCTTCTCATCATGCGGTCGTGGGTTCGAATCCCACTCAGGCACGGCGTATTTTCATTAGTTACAAAAAATCATTTCATCCTCCATTGTATTATAGTTAAACCCCAATGTCGGCGCTAATGATCTTTACAGTTGACGAGACGTTAAATAAATGAATATAAAAAAAATCTGTTGTGAAACACTCACACGACTTTCTCTTGTAAATGTAGACAAAGAGCAGTATTATTTATGTTTAATCATGAGTAAAGAACGTAAAATGAAAAACAAAACCTAATATTGATCATGAGTGGATGAAGCAAAATTGTAATCAACCTCTGTTTAACTTAAAAATACGGGAAATTAATAAAATTGCCGCTAAAATAGGCTCTGTAGGGAAAAAATGCTTAAATTGAAGTAGTAGGTTTTCTTAATTTGCTATAACTTTGATTATATACGCTTTTGTAAAATGCCTACTAAGGCCGCAATCTTAAAAAAAATCCTATTTTATTACCAATTTTAATGAGAAAAATACAGAAAATCATTAATTGACACTAACTAAGCGTTGTACAAAAAAAATGTTTGAAATAAAATTTGCTCTCTGATAACCAAGATGTAGATACAACTTAAACTAGAAATAAAGAATAAATTCAAGTTGGTACAGTCGTACCTGCCCATAACAGACAGGTGGAGTGTCAAATTATTTACACTCGATCTGCTCGTTGCTGGGCTAAAATGAATAGTCCTGTTTCTTATCACATGGTCCGCAAATTAAATGACTGAACCATTTAAGAACAGAAGAGGTAGAGGTGTAAGAGACACTTAATCAGAGATATCTTCTCTGAAAGTAATGAATTTCATTATACAGCCAGACCCTGTGGTGAGTGAAGTGAAGGTGTCGTTTGCAGAGTGGAAAATATGTGCTTTTCAGAGGGCCCGGCATGCTGATAAGCGTACTTTTCCACTCGGTGAGGAAGGCAATAGTAAACCACCGCACTCCTCGTTTTACTTAGTAAAACCTCTAGAGCAGTCATGTCAAAGATACGGCCCGCGGGCCGCATCCGGCCCCCGGGCTGTATCAATACGGCCCGCGATCGCAATGTGTCACAGAAAGAAGAATCATGTTTTTTTAGAGCTTTAAGACTTCACTCGATTCCTGTACGGAAGTTTTAAAATGCGCACACTACATTTATAAGTAATTTTAAGGGCAGCGCGTGCCTAGACAAGCGAGAGAGATAGACAGTAACCCCATCTCTACCTGATTTCAATGAGCTTGTCAAAAACAAGAGAAGTCAGGTATCTGGATCCTCGAGCTCAAAATAATTACCATCTTTTATAACTTTGATATGATTTTTAAAAACCGTATATTATATACTGTACAATTAAATAAATAAAATGTTATAATAATTCAGTACATTTTTTGTTTTTTGAATCTGGCCCGCCTACACATTCTAAATTTAATATATGGCCCTCTTCAAAATTGAGTTTGACACCACTGCTCTAGAGGTTCAAACCAGCCTTTCGGCTGTTGACCTTAACACAAAGAATAAATTTAAAATAATTCGGTATTTTCGCTTTATTTTATTGTTTTTCTTATAATTTGGAGACGTAGATTTTCCCTTCTCACAAGGATTGGTATTCAGGATCCCCTTACGGATTCCTGGTACTCTACGTTTCTTCTTCTTCTGAAAACAAGTATGATTAATGCAGTGGTTCAAGTATAATGATTATCTACTATACAGCGTTTCAAGTACAGTGAGTATACAAAAGTATACTGAATATTTTTCTTTAGATAAAACTTGTATTTGATTTTCTCGTTTATATTTTAATTTTTCCTGTGTAACTAGATCATAATTGCGTAACATCCAACATTGACAAGTTATCTTTTTTTTTATAGAAACCAGTATTCGTCTTGTGACACGAGTTTTCCTGTTATTTGTATTTTCTGTTATGATAACGTAGTTTTCTTTACGTAGGCATGTTACTGTTAATTAATTTAGACCACTTATATTTTATTGTAGGCGCCTGTTTTATGACAGTTCATCACCGTAGTAATAAATCCGGTTTATGAGAGGTAACTTCGTAAGATTCGTTACATTACAATTATATGACTCGGGTATTTTGTGAATTTGTTTTTCTGGAATAACCTGCCACGGGTCTTTGAATCTGTCCGATGCGAAAACCAGAATTAGTTGTCATAAAAAACTAACGTTGAAACATAAAATTAATCATTGTGAATTTATTCGATGTGTATCCGTTAGTTTTTCACGCGATTAAAAATTTCTTGTTGATTGGGAAAACGTTATCATGACAGCTCAAAATTTATACATATATTTTTTTAATGCAAGTCATGGATGATATTATTTTTTAGCTCTATGTAATCAAATTAAGTTATCGGAAATGTGATTTTTTTATAAATAAACTCTTAATTAATAAAATGTGGTTTAAATTCTTTCGTAATTTTATATTTCACGTACAGTCATTGTTGCTTTTCAAAAAATCTGGTGTGAAACACTCGCACAACTTTATCTTGCCAATGCAAATAATTAACTGTATAACCTAATATTAGTAATAAAACGTTAGAAATAAACAAAAAAAAAACTATAACTATAACTAACTACTCATGAAACATAATCTCTTTTTAATCATTAGTGGAAGACGCAAAATGAAAATCTACTTCAGTTTTGCTTAAAAGTACGGAAAATCACTCTTTGACGCTAAACTAGGCTCTGTTTAAAAATGCTTAAAATAAAAATTAGCCTATTAATCTTTTAATTTCCTATAAATTTGATTATTTACACTTTTGGCGTTAAATGGCTGTAATCTAAGGCCGAAACTTAAAAAATTCATTTTTTACAAATTTTCATTTTTCATTTCACTTTTTAGTTGAAAAAAAAAAATAAAATCACTAATTACCGCTTAACTAAGCGTTATATGAAGAAATGTGTAGAGTTGTAGGTTTTTAAATTGTCTACAACTTTTATTGTGTACGATTCCGCGCTAAAATGCATATTAAGGCCGCAGTTTTGAAAAATTCCAATTATTTCTTCGTGAGCTTAGCCTCCCCAAGAATTTTAGCAGACATGGCGCCTACCCTATCTTGTAGAGCCTAAAAAATGTAGTAAATGAGGCGATTTTCAAATAATCGTAATACCCGTTTTTGAGAACATGGCAAAAAAGTGAAAAATTACACAATTAAACTACTACTTCCGGTTGACCGATTTTTGATGAAAATTTTAATATGGATAACTCTAGTAGTACCGAACTTAAGTTTCAAGTTTCAACTTCGTGCGATATTCTATTCTTGAGATATTTTGTTCACACACATTGACCAATCGCTAAAAACATGTTTTTTTTGGGGGGGGGGGGTTCAGGGGGTCTGAAAACGTGTACATTCGGTGAAAACTTGTTTTCGAAAAATCGATATGAAAACAATATTTTCCTTCCAATTGGCAAGAGAAAGTAAAAAGTTTTATTCATATATTCAAGAGAAAGTAAAAATTACTGTACGTTAGCAAAAAAGAAAATCCCGGTATACCGTGTTGTAGCAATAAGGTACTGGTAATGTGTTTTAGTTGTTTTACGTTATTTTTATTGACGTGACGTGAACGCTTTACGGTGGAAGCTGTAATTTTTCAACCGTTTGGAGAAAAAATAAAAAAATGATTCCTCAGTTCCTTCCGGAAAGCTTTTTTTAATCCTTATTATAAAAGCACAATGAAAATTCTACCGCAGTAAAGTATTTTGCCACTCCTCAACAAAAAAATACTCTCTGTTATTACGTACCGGATAAAAATGAGAACCCGTTTCTAATTAAGGTTAAAATTAGTTGCAGAACGGTTGAGACCATCGGATTAGTATTTTTGAGTTTCTTTTTCAGTCGGTTTCTTGTTTTACTAAATAATTATTTTGATTGTTTTATTGTTATTATTTATTTATTTAACGTCGCATCAACTACAACGGTCATTAGCGACGACGTTGGGGTGTAACTATTGTACAATGGAGGATGAAATGATTTTTTGTAACGTATGAAAATATGCCATGTCTGAGTGGGATTCGAACCCAGGACCGCATGATGAGAGGCGAGCACGTTACCAACTTCGCCAATGCGGCCGGCATTGATTGTTTTGTTTTTTAGTTTACTTAAAGTTGCTTCGTCATTAGCGATTCCCACCGGGTTGGTCTAGAGGTAAAGTCGTCGCCAAAATCAGCTGTTTAACAGCTGATTTTCGCAAACGAAGGTTCTTGGTTCAAATCCTAGGAGAGGTAGTTACTTTTATACGGATTCGAATGCTAGACAGTGGTTACCGGTGTTCTTTGATAGTTGGGGTTCAATTAACCATACTCACTCTGGAATGGTCGACCTGAGTCTGTACTAGACTACACCTCATTTACACTTCATACATATCATCCTCATCTCATTGGGTCATGGAGTTGCTTATTGTTCTGAATTGAACAAATCGCAACGTACACACATTAGGGATTACAAAAAAAAAATTAGCGATTACGGTGGATTTTGACATGTAATAATTTGCAGACTTTTGCTGAGAATCGAACCCGAGACCTTACGTTTTGTAGGCTAGTACGCTAATCGCTACTTCACGGTGGCGGCCTGTTATCATTTCAATCATATCTTTATTATAATTGACGTAAATTTGATAATTTAAAAATAGTGTGTTCATTGTTTATGCCTGTTTCATTTAAATTAACTAAGTACTTAACACTAGTTTTTACTGGCTCAAACTTGACTAGTTTTTAACTAGTTTAACACTAGTTTTTAAGGTTCCTAATTGGATTGACTCTCGTTTTTTTAACGTTTGGGTTTGAGCGAAACCTCTCTGGGTTTAATATTACGATGCTTTAAAATTATGTTTTACCTCGCCACTGATTTGTTTTTTTAAATTTTAGTTTATTCATTATTATCTTCTACGGTTTCTCGGTTTATGATTTATCTTTTTTGTTAACGAACCGTACTCTCCCAGGAACAGCGTAAAGATTAACTGTTTTGCTTTTGCAAACGACCTGTCGATCGTTTCTAGGAATACGAATGAAAGTTGCCTTGAAATAAATCAATGTTTTAAAAAACCCACCGGTTTGGTCTAGTAGTGGAGTCGTTGTCGCGAATTAGCTGTGTTAACAGCTGATTTTTGGAGACCAAGGTTCCTGGTTCAAATCCTGGTAAAGGTTTTGTACGGATTTGAATACTAGACAGTGGTTGCCGGTATATCTTGATGGTTAAGGTTTAAGGAGAGACTGTATTTTGTATCCCGCAAATGTTAAATTTGCTATTTTTTGGTAAATCTTTTATAGGATTGGTAAAAGATAGTGAAATTAAACTTTACACACTATAGGTGTCGGGTTTCTTCTCGAGCTACTGACATTTTTTCAATTTAATCTTTGGACCATACCATTTTTTTTAAAATTATTAATAACATAAAATTTTTACAAATTGTTTACTACGTTTTTTGCGTATTATTAATTTTCGGAGCAGCTGAGGAAGTTATAAAAATGTCGGTATATATGGATGTACAAGATAATTAACTGGCAAAAATTTCAGTCTGGTAGGTTTATTGGTTTCTGAGAAAAACGTGCCTAGTGTTAAAAATCTAAATTTACGGGAAAACGCAAGAAACAAGAAGGCACACCTTCTTGCTCGCCTCTCATCATGCGGTCCTGGGTTCGAATCCCACTCAGGCTCGGCATATTTTCATACGTTACATTTCATCCTCATTACTCACAGTTACACCCCAACGTCGTCGCTAATGACCTTTGATGTTGATGCGACGTTAAATAAAAAAGAAAAAGAAAAAAAGAAAGAAGGCACAAATCAAAAACAAAATTTACACAAACAAGTAAATTTCCCATTAACAGTTGTTTAGAAAGCTGCACCAACAGCTGAGAATAAAAAAAACAGTGATGCAGGTATTTTAAAAACTAAAATTCTCTTTGCACTAAAACGAGCAGTATGAAATTGTGAAAAATATTCGTTCTCGGTATCATAATTTTTCTGTGCAAACTTGATAAAAACTTAATTTTTTCATAAAAAATTATTTTTTGACGTAATTTAATGGTTTTTTCTGGTAGATATAGGCCTAAATTATTGAAAAACATAAAAGAACAAAAAATCGAAATTTTAAGTTAAACCATCGTGTCATCTCTCCTTAATTAACCATATTCTCTCAGGAATGGTTGGCTTGGGTCTGTACTAGACTACACCTCATTTACACCTCGTCATCATCATCATCATCATCTGTTTGAGTCATGGGGTTGTGTATTGTTCTAAATTGATCAAATTGCAACGTACACATAGTAGTACGCATAAAAAAATGATAGGTTTTTTTTAGTGCGTTATGAAATCAGAATTTTTTGATAATGCTGTAATGCTTTAAACAGGGAAACTCTATAAAATGTAGTGATTATTATATAATGCTTATTATCGTTTAACTTAAGCGATGTAGAAAATTTTTATTATTTCGAGGTTACGTTATCTTAACCTCACAACAATATACGGATAAATTATGTAAATATTAACAACCGATAGTATTTAAAATGTTACGTTACATAAATCCCATTCAATACCTGTATTGTATTTAGTAGCGCTGCAATTTAATTATGAATATAAATTGTTATTTAAGTACAATGCGCTGCTGCTCTATTATTCACTGAATAAGTTAGGTAAAATCTACTAGAGCCGTATTTTCTTGCCCTTGTACTATTATTTGTTCCTCGTTATGTTATGCTGAATTACTTACGCTATTTTTTACTACCGGTTTATGGCTCTCCGCCCTTCTATTCTGGTATCATTGTTCGTTGGATTGTTGTGCGCATCTATATAGCTTTATTTTTTTTTGAATGTTTTTTTATCTACGTAGCTGTGTTGTTAGTTAATTAATAAAATATTTGTCACATTTTTAAATGAATAAATAAGTGTTTACAGCGGGTTCGTTTTGTGACTATCCTCTACGGATTACTCCACGTTCTGGTTTAAACTGCATTTTGTTGCTTTGATACGGTTTTTTTCTCGTTGTACGTTATGTACAGTTCAGCCGTTCTTAGTTTGCTCCTACTGTCAACAAACAAAAGCCACCTACTACAGGGTGCACGCTAGAGTCTGCGACTTTATGGATGTCGTATTCCTATTAAGTTAACTATTTTTTAAATTATAAGTACTTAAAGTACTAAAAACATCAGTCATGATATGATGTAGGCCTAAGAATTTCATTTAGAAAAATACTTTTAAAAGTATTTTCTATTTAAATACTTTTAAAAGTATTTTTTTGGTACTTTTTAATCAGCGTGTACATATTTTGATATAATGCGCATGCTCAGTGACGTCATTTGTTTACATTAGGAGCAAACTAAGAGAGGCTAGACTATAGTTTGATTGTGTCTCCCCTAAAAATATTATTTCTAATGATTTCAGTTAAATATATACCTCATTTCCAAAAAATTAATAATAAATTTTTTTTAAGGTGTTCGTAATAATTTTGGTCAACCTTTGGAATATATATCAGTACAAACTTGCTTCTTTTTTTGGAGTTCCGATTTGATTCCCTATAACAGTGATTCCCAAACTTTTTTACCACGGCCCTTCTGTCTAGAAGAAAACTTCCCTCGCCCCCATACACAATTTCATGTGGAATGACAAAAAAGCAGTTAGTACACTGATACACCATACATTTATTTTTTATTGTTTTTTATGACATTACAAGATGCAATTTAAGGCCCTGGGTGTAGTGGTCAGCACAACTGGCTGTTATGCCGGGGTCCCGGGTTCGATTCCCGGTCAGGTCGGGTGGCATTTTTTTCATCCGTAAATCACCACATATCATTACCTACGCACAAGCCCAAGGCTTATGTAGGCATCATCACTCAATAAAATAAAAAAAAACAAATAAGAAACAAAATAAATCAGTGAGATAGATGTACTTGCATTTTTTTACAAGATTCCCTATTATTGGTTGATTTATTAGAAAGTGCAAAAACGTAAATCATTAACAATATCAAATGTGCCCCAATACTTTGTCTTTATTGCAACAGGTGTTGGAAATGCTTTTTCGCACAAAGAGGTGCTTGAAAAAGTTAAATAGCATTGTAGCGTATGTTGTGATATACTGGAATACACTTTGTAATAGATGCTTAAACTTGACTCGTGAATCGCAACAGCTTTGGAAGTGCGGATGGCAAAGCTATCTCGATGTCCTACGCCCCCCTTGACTTGTCTTCACTCCTCCCTTGGAGAGGGGCCCTCCAGTTTGGGAACCATTACCCTATAAGATCTTGCATTTTTTACTTTCTCTTCCCTATATGAACATATAGGAAGGAAAGTATTATTTTCATGTCGATTTTAAGAAATCGAGTTTTCACCGGATCTACAAGTTTTCAGACCCCCTGAACCCAAAAAAACATGTTTTTAGCGATTGGTCTGTGAGTGTGTGTGTGTGAGAACAGAATATCTCAAGAACGGAACATCGTACGAGCTTCAAACTTGAAACTTAAGTTATATACCTCTACCGGACCCGACACGAACATTTTCATCAAAGTCGGTCAACGGGAAGTAGTAGTTTATTCGTGTAATTTTTCACTTTTCTGCGATTTTCTCAAAAACTGGTCCTACGATTTTTTTAAAAATCGCCCGGTTTACTAAATTTTTTATGCTCTAAGAGATAAGGTAAGCGCCATGTTTGCTGAAATTCTTGGTGAGACTGTTTTCACGTAAAAAAATTGTTTTTTTTTTAAGATTGCGGCTTTATTATGCATTTTACCGCAAAAATGTTTATAATTAAAGTTGTAGAGAATTTTACATCCTACAACTTTTATTTCAAACATTTTTTTGTATAACGCTTAGTTTAGCGGTAATTAGCAATTTTTTGTTTTTTTGTCATGAAAACATGTGAAAAATCGATTTTTTTTAAGATTTCGGCTTTAGTATGAATTTACGACAAAAGTGTAGGCCTATATAATCAATTTTATAGGAAATTAAAAGATCTACAACTTTTATTTAAAGTATTTTTTGTACAGTCCTAGTGAAAGAGCGGTTAGCGTGAAAGGGCGATTTTCCGTATTTTTAAGCCGAACTGAGGTTGATTTTTATTTTGCGTCTTTCATATATATGATTAAAATATTAGGTTATGTTTATTGAGGTTAGTTTTTTGTTTACTTCTAATGTTTTATCACTATTGTTAGGTTTATTGTTAATTATTTGCATTGGCAAGAGAAAGTTGTGTGAGTGTTTTACACCAGATTTTTTTTTGGGTTGGGATTTACGTCTTAACTGTTTTTCACATTAATTCTTATACCATAATAAGTTTTTTCCTGCAAGAATGAAAAAAATTCAAATTCGGTCGAATATTTATTTCATCTGTAGTCACGAAAAACAATTTCGAAAGCTTTAGCTAGATGAATGTAACTTAACTTGTGTGGATCAAAAATGTGTGTTGATGTGATAGTGTGTCGCTGTCATGGCAACCGGCTCCTAACCTTTGCATCTATAATAGACGTCGTCTTTTTCCTTAGCACACAAGCAAATAAATTGATTGTCGATTTAAGTGCGTCTTCGCTGAAAAATTGCCTTCAGTCGTAATACTGTATACAAACCACTTCATGAGTAGTTTTCCAATAGACTTTTTGGGGTCTTTTCTGTTATTCCTCCCCCCCCCCCCCAGTGCAATTTTTCACATATTTTTGAACCCAAACAAAAAACATGTTTTATAACGATTGGTCTGTGTGTCTACACACAAAATATCTCAAGAACGGAACAACGTACGAACTTGAAACTTAAGTTGTATACCACTACCGAACGCGACACGAGTATTTTCATCAAAATCAGTCAACCGGAAGTAGTAGTTAATTCGTGTAATTTTTCACTTTTCTGCGATTTTCTCGAAAACTGGTCCTACGATTTTTTTTTTTAAATCGCCTGGTTTACTAAATATTTTATGCTCTACAAGTTAGGGTAGGCGCCATGTTTGCTGAACTTCTTGGTGAGGCTATTTTCCTTAAAAAAATTGTTTTTTTTTTAATTTAAGCTTTAATATGCATTTAACGCAAAAATTTGTATAGTAAAAAATGTAGAGAATTTAAAATCTTACAACTTTTATTTCTAACATATTTTTGTATAACGATTAGTTTAGCAGTAATAAGCCATTTTCTGTTTTCTCACGAAAACGTGTGAAACATTGATTTTTTTAAAGATTTCGGCTTTAGTAGCCTATGCATTTTACGACAAAAGTGTATATAATCAAATTTGTAGGAAATTAAAAGATCTGCAAATTTTATTTAGAGCATTTTTCTCTAGAGAGCCCAGTTAGCGTGAAAGAGTGATTTTCCGTATTTTAAAGCCAAACTGGGTTGATTTTCATTTTGCGTCTTTCACGTTTAGTGAGCTGTTGATTTTGTCTGGGTTTGAGGACATAATTACATGATTTTACACGATTGTTGTAGATTAACAAACATTTAACGTGATGCCCTTTTGTAATTCAGATCCTAACCTAGAATTGATTCCGGACAGGACATTTAGCTCAGCTGATTAAAAATATAATATTATGAACTCTTACACGGTAATGCGTGAAGCGTAATTATTTGTTTTTTTTTTAATTATTTATTCAACGCCCACTTTTAATGTTGAACTTTATTTAAAGGACGTTCTAAAATGTATAAATTGTTTCTTTTAAGTATGGTTAATTTTTTTAATGCAACGTTGTAACACAGTTTTTTTTATGATAAATGTTCAGTTAAATAACCGGTAAACGTGCGAACCGATGGGAATAGTGTCGGTTGTAATAATCCAGAAGTAATTTCTTAATTCAATGCCGTTCAGTACAGACAATTTTTTCAACATTATTTTTCAAGGAAACCGTGTCTTCTGTTTTTAAAGACTATTGTTTCCAATTTTAAAATGTTTATTCAGCTATCTTGTCATTAATTGTTCTTATTTAAAAGAAATATAAAGTGTTTTATTGTATTTTAATTAATAAACTTGAAGTTCAAGCTTTTTTTTGTTATAATAACTGTATTAATATATATTTTTTCAGATTGAGTATTTCATGAAACTGTTAATAATTTAAACAGTTTTCCTTCTCATTGTGTTGGTTGGCTGTTAAAAAGTATTTGTTTCAGCTAAGGATTGTTATCTGTTTTCCGGTAATTTTATACAGTTACAAGTTTTCGTATAATTTTCACATATTTACTTGTGGCAGTTTTTATTGCCTTGATAGTTACAATTTAATTCTGCTAACTCGGGAGTTAAATAACCAAGTATGGTAGGAGCACAAGTAATTAATTTCAAAAGTAGGATTGCTGAAGCTAGAAGGCGTTTGAAATGGAAAACAGCTTACTCACTACAAACGTTGATTCACAGATTAGGAAAAAATTCTTAAAACACTATGTTTGGAGTGTAGCGTATTATAACGGGAGTGAAAGGTGGGTGATTGGGGATGTAGAAAGGAAGAGAAGCTTTTGAAATGTGGTGTTATAAAAAAATGTTGAAGATTAGTTGGGTGGAACAGTAAATAGTTTACAGGTTCTTAGACGAGTGGATGAAATAAGAAGTACCTATATGGAAACATCTTATCACAAGAAGGGATAGGCTAGTGGGGCATATCTTAAGACATCCAGGTATTGCTCTATCAATAATGGAGGGTAATATTAATGGAAGTGAATTGTAGGTAGAGGAGGCAAAGATTAGAATATTTAAATGAAATTACGAAAGATGTAGGGTGTTGGAGGTGTATAGGTATGAAACGACTTGCGCATGATTAAAACAGCTTGGAGAACTGCATCTAACCAGTTGAGAAACTGATGACAAAAAAAATAATACAGCACTTCATTTAAAACTACCTTTACTACCGATTTGTTTGTTTTAGCTTTTATTTGTTATCGGGAACTGTATATTATTGACAACTACCCAGGATCGCTGCTTTTTGCTGTATTTTTTTTTTTTTTTTTTTTACGTGGATTAGGCATGAGTTTGAACAGGGACCCCCAGTAGAGTTTGTTCATGGATGGCTGTCAACTGGTCACCATACAAAGTCGCTGGGCCGAAGGCCTTACTACCGATTTAAACCAGGAGCCTTCGTCCGAAAATCAGCTGTTAAACAGCTGACTGACGGCGACGACTTAGCCTCAAGGCAATCCGGCGGGTCGTAATTAATTATACAATTCTTTGAATAGTTTTTATGATGTGTAAGTGCATTATTCGTAATAGATTGACCTATCAATGATAGGTTTTTTTTATTTGGTAAACCTGGTTTATTCTTCTTCTTCTTCTTCTTCTTACTTTCAAAGATTAGGCATAAAGCCGGTTCCGAACTCACAAACCATCCTGTACGTCTACACTAACACGAGACACTCCATCCCGTACATCTCAACTACTGCCATCTTCTTCGAGGTCTTCCCACCTCCCATCTTCCAACTGGAACATATTCCGTCTTTTTAAAGGGTATTCTCTCCTCTGGCATCCTCCATTGATTACAGTACTCCTCCACTTTTTCATTCAAGCTAAATACACTGGTTTATAAGTATAAATATTCTGGTTTATTAATAATCGAAATAATATTAGTTACCCGAATTTTTTCCGATGACCGGGGTTCTATTGTAAATAACACAGAATTAAAACAACGGACAATAGTTTGAAAACAAATCCATTTTAATACCCTCTTTTTAACTTTGCAAACTGAAAAAAAAAAGAAATAATTAACAGCTGACCAATACTGACGACGTAATTACATCTCCTGTTTACTTGGCAACACAGCTACGTATCAGTAAAAAAAAATTTGGCACCGAATAAAAATTTTATTTTGTTATTGTCCACGTATTATTAATCGGATTGTAAAATGTATTTTTAAATAATTATAATCTATCCACTGCATACTTGTCATAAATATAAGTAATCATTTGCTGATACAGCGTTTGCTTGTGTGTATTTTATTCGGTCTTACATAAAAAATTTTACTGCATTAATTTAAATTAAGTGTAGGTATACTACTACTGTATTTTAATAAATTAAACGTTTAAACTGTTTTAACGTGTAGTACTTATTTGTTGTACTCAGTTTTCTCTCTCTCTAATACAGATTATAACCTTCCAACGATGAAATTATTTTTATGCCCTTGAAAAATGAACATAGAATAAACCACGAACATTATTAATATTTCGTTATCGACATTATGGTTATTAATTCGTGATTATACGACATAAAATGTGTATTTAAAATGCTCGTTGGTTTTAATTAAAGGTGTACTTTTTTAAAGTAATTATTTTTCTCTTGATGTCATTTTTTTTAAATTATTATGTAAGTATATTGTCATTTTATTGCAATTATTTTAGTAGGAACAATAATCAACGACTAATGTATATAAATTAAAAAAACAGAAAATTTTTATTAAGATTGTAAAAAAATTAAATGGTTTGTAATAAGGAAAGAAATGTTTAATTTTACGGATATGTCTGTAGAATCAATACTGATTAATAAAGAAAATATTAAATTTTTATGAAAATATAATTAAAAATAAATCGGTGTAAAGTAATTGAACAGGTCGTGGAAATGTTATTATCTTAGGAAATAATTTTCCCTGCCTAGTTATCAAATACAGGGAAATTTTTACAGAAAATTGAAGAGTGTTGATTTCCATGTATATTTGGTCCTCGATTTACCTGTTTACCATGGCTCAGATCTGCCGTCATTCATTTGAAAAAGACAAATTTCGCCACCACCCCGTACGTGACTTTCTTTCTTGGGAAAGAATTATCCCCACATTAATCAAATTTAGGGAAATTTTTACGAAAAAATACAATTAGTCTCAATTTACCGGTTTTGCCTTTACCGTGGCTCAGATCTACTGTCACTAATTTAATAAAGACAAATTTCGCCCTCATCCCTTACGTCACTTTCTTCTTTCTTTTGAGTTTTTATTGGATAATTTAAACTCCTACGCTAATGCATAAGAAATGACAAGTCTTGCTTTTATTCATTTTGGCCATTTTTTTGTCAAGTAATAATTTTTCTCCGTGAGACTATGAAGAATTGTATTTAAAATAAAAGTGTTTAAAGTAAATTCTTTTGTTTGATAATTTCATAAAATATGAGTTAATTTCGTTAATAGTGGACAATGGGTTAAATTTTACATTGTTTACTAATGATTAAACATGGATTATAATATTTTATTTTTACTTTGGCTAGAGAAAGCCGCGTGAGTGTTTCACACTTGATTTTTTCTTTTATTTTTTTATATTTAATGTTAACGTTAACCCACCGGGTTGGTCTAGAGGTAAAGTCGTCGCCAAAATCATCTGTTTAACATCTGATTTTCGGAGGTGAAGGTTCATGGTTCAATTCCTAGTAAAGGTAGTTACTTTTATACGGATTTGAATGCTAGACAGTGGCTACCGGTGTACTTTGATCGTTGGGGTTCAATTAACCATACTCTTTCAGGAATGGTCGACCTGGGTCTGTACAAGACTACACCTCATTTACACGTCATACACATCATCCTCATCTCATTGGGTCATGGGGTTGCTTATTGTTCCGAATTGAACAGATTGCAACGTACACACATTAGGGATTACAAAAAAAAAAAAAAATGTTAACGTTGTCTATGTATGTTATTGATCAACGCAATTGTTACACAGTAGAAAATTTTGCGCAGCTTCAGGAAAAAGACTAAACGTAGCGAGGCTTCTTTTATAATGAATTTATCGAAAGAATGAGTCTGTAAGATGTATTCTTTTAAACCATAAGGGACGTTGATAACTTGTTTACATCCTTTGCAAGGTTAGTTGGTCTGTTTATAGCTATGAAGTTATGTTAAACCAATGGTGTAAAATATGAACGACGGTTGTTTTAAAGGATATCGAATATTAATTATCGATTAATTGTTGTAATGTGATTACTTGTGACGTTTGATCTCCTGTATAGGTTTCTGTAATTAGGTTAGTGCTTCGTATCGATTAATTGTGAACTCGATTAAGTCGTACTTCTCATCTGGAAGAGATGTGTGTACGGGTTTTATGGGGGGTGTTGAGGTTCTTATGCGAGTAATTTTTAAATTATTGGAAATCGATTTTTATGTATAAAATTTGTTAAGATTTGTAGGTGTGATTGCAGTACCAACGGTTTTCAATTATCCTGTTTACGAGCAACATTTCCTCGGTTAACCTCAAGAGTTCATCGATCATCAAAAAAGTATACCGTTTTAATTAGATTAATCGTAAATAACATTAAAAAAATTCATGAATCGCAGTTCAATTTAGTACGCCTATATGGCTTTTATCATTTTTTAAGTGATTCTTCTACCGTTATGAGCTTTTAAAATTCTAAAGCTACTTTAATGTTTTGTTTTAATGTTAAAGGTAACCGGAATGCCTATCTCCGTAATGTTAATGTAAGGTACGTAGGCTACATTTTCTCAAAAACTATTGGAGTTATCCTGTCCAATTTTTTTCGGGTTACTTTTCAGGACATTCTACACCCATTGAGTCAGTAGCATCTTTATATATTGTTCGGAAGATTCAATTTTTTTTTAAATTACCACTTTTGAAAAAACTATTTTTTTGTCTAAGTGGAAAATAAATATTTAAAAACATTTTTTTCTGTAATATTAACTCAGTTCATTGAAATAATGGTATAAAAGGCTGTGCAAAAATGTCATTAAAATCCATACACATTTAACTGAGAAAATATTCCTTATGTGTCAAAAATTGCTATTTACGGGAATTAAAAGAAAAAACTAAAAGAGAACATATAAGTACTGCAAAATAGTTGTGTAAGATTATAAACACGACGTCCATTTAGGTTTTATTATACACAGATTCAATATGTTACATTCACATCTGGTCTCATGCCATTAAAGTTTTTAAACAAATATTGTAGAAAATAAAAACAAATTATGAATTAATTATATTTCGTCTTTCAAAAAATAAAAGATGTTTATGCAAACTGGTAACGTTTGGAAAATAACGTAAGGGTTCAACATATTTTTATTATATTTTTTGGAGAATAAAAACTGCGAAAAACCTAATTAATTTTGTATTATTGGATGCAGAAAACTCTGAATTGTTTAATAGTGTACAAAATACCGGAAATGTAAAATATTTCAATTTTCTCCGTTCCGGGTACCCTTAAGTACACGAACGTTGCGTTCATAATATCATCATTGTTCTGCAGTTATTTGGTTTTTTCAATTTTTTCTGAAGAAAAATGTCTGAGATTATCATAATTTTAAGTAAATTAAAATCATTCTTTTGTAGATCAAAGTATCAATGTATTAATTAACAGTTTTTCTATACGACATTTTACTCGTAGTGATGGAATTTCACAAAATTATCGACTTGTTTACGAAAACAGGAAAATTTTCACATGACGTGTTTAAAAAAAAAACATTTCTAGTTGTAGAAACGTGATTTCGGTACCATTGGAAAGCGCTAATTTTTAATTGTATAACACAGTTAAAACCTGAAAATCGATATTTTATGAAAACCGATTCCCCTTAAAGTTAAACTCGGTATTTTAATTTTAATTCTGTAATTCTTTTTATTGTTTATACACGAGAGAATACAGTATTGTGTTTTTATTTGTAACGCTATCGAAAGTCAGGAAGTGCCGTTTTGGTTCACTTAATTAAGCGTATCTGATCAGATAACACTTTTCTATCCTGTTTGTTTACAAGCTGTGTAGCCTATATGGGTGGTTTGCATTGTAGCGTTCATTGTACTCTCTTGCAAATTTCTATTCGACAGATACTTGTAAACTCTATTGTTTACATCTCTTTCTCTATTTCTCTCTGCCTTTCTTAAAGAATTAGCCGTATGTCGCAAAATTTCCCTATTGTTACAAATAAATAAATAAATAAATAAATTTTTATGTTTATATTCAATTTGTGGCTGTGACTTTTTAAGACCAATTAACGGTGGTTAATGATTAATGATGTCATTTTGATTAATGTGTTAACTGTTAAGTTTTCAAATAGTTTTTTTTATTTGCTTGCTTACTTATCTGCTGACGTCACGTCGTCTAAAATAGCTAGAGAACATTATTAGTCTTTTAAAAACGTAAAACCGATGTGTCTTTTACATTTTTTTCTTTCGTTTGCTTACATGTTTCGTGCTGTAAATAACTTTTATCATAAAATATTATTGTAACCCTTAAACTGTGTAGTTTTTTTTTGTTTTTACTTTGTCTTACCATTATTAATGTTTATAGGGAATGAAAGCATAGTTTTCATGTGGAGTTTTCGAAATTGAGTTTTTATCAGAAATACACGTTTTCTGCTTCGTCAAAATGGCTCTGTTATAGGTGTTATTAATCCTAATTTCGATTTGTTCAGGCAATTTTCCTCCCCGCTCCTCCAAATTCTCTCTCGGATGCAACCGTTAATAATTATTACTGCCTTATTGATCTTTTTTCTGATTGTCTGTTATATGATAAATTTTACTCTTAAGTAATTAAAAGATATTGTTTGTTGGATTATTTTCCCGTTTGCAGCTTGTTTACATTGTGTGGAGGGGTATAATATTGTTTGTTGGATTATTTTCCCGTTTACAGCTTGTTTACATTATGTGGAGGGGTACAGTATTGTTTGTTTGATTATTTTCCCGTTTACAGCTTGTTTACATTGTGTGGAGGGGTACAGTATTGTTTGTTGGATTATTTTCCCGTTTACAGCTTGTTTACATCGTGTGGGGGTTGTATAGAGATTACAATCGATTACGTTTCCCCTTTTGCGATCTAAATGAATAGTAGGAAACATGAGGAGGTTCAGGATGTGAAATTTGAAATCGTTTGCGAAAAAAATAATATTTTTGCCTCTTTATTTAAATATTACAGTTGTACATGTATGTAGTTCCTTTATAAGTATTTAGTTGAGCATGGGAGAAGAAACAGAACTATTTTTAAAGCCGTACAAGTTAGCAGTTCAGTTTCGATTAGCACATTAATATCATTCACCCACTGGGTTGGTCTAGAGGTAAAGTCTAGAGGTAAAATCAGCTGATAACAGCTGATTTTCGGAGACGAAGGTTCCTGGTTCAAATCCTAGTAAAGGTAAGTTACTTTTATATGGATTTGAATGCTAGACTGTGGTTACCGGTGTACTTTGATGGTTGGGGTTCAATTTACCGTACTCTCTCAGGAATGGTCGGCCTAGGTCAGTACAAGACTACACGTCATTTACACGTCATACAAATCATCCTCATCTCATTGGGTCATGGGGTTGCTTATTGTTTTGAATTTAACAGATTGCAACGTACACATATTAAGAATAAAAAAAAATACCATAAGTTGTGACAGATACCATCTGGAATAGACAGAGCAATAAGCTACTTGTTTACAGATGCCAGCTGTTTTGGGAATATCTTTATTTTTTAAGTATCTTAATATAGCGTCCGCTCTTTTCCCCCTCTTTTTTCTTGTTATATTATGTAAACATTATATTTAATAACATGTAAATAATAATTTATAACCGGAATAATAATTTACTGTAAATATATATTGGGGTTTTATTTTTATAATATTTTTCATGTGCGGATTTAAATGACATTGATTTGTGTACTTTGTATGTGTTTGCTTTTTACAACGTTTCTGCGGTTTGCAGACCTTGGTCGTCCTTTTATATAATATCGCGAATCTCACACACACTCCTCTTCTGCAAATGTTACGGTCTGTTTGAATACTTGTTTGTACAAATATAATACCGTATACGAATAAATTTTTTCGCTGTAAAAAATAAATATTATTTTCAGTGGTTTATATTTAGTTATTTTTTTTTTTTAGAAACTTGTTTATATAAATTATCGATGGTCTTCTTTGTTCTGTATTGTGAATTATTCCACAGATAAAGTTAGGAGGCTTGTGATTTTGATGAGGTGTTCGTAAGTTTTTTTTTTATAAATGACATTATTTGCAATCAGTTTTTTTTAAAATCTGGTGTGAAACACTCACACAACTTTCTCTTGCCAATGCAAATGATTAATAATAAACCTAACATTATTAATAAAATATTAGAAATAAACAAAAACTAACCTCAAAAACATAACTTTATTTTAATCATGAGTGAATGACGCAAAATGACAATCGAACTCAGTTTGGCTTAAAAATACGGAAAATCACGCTTTCACGCTAAACTAGGCTCTGTAGAGAAAAATGCTCTAAACAAAAGTTGTAGATCTTTTAATTTTCTATAACTTTTATTATATACACTTTTGTCGTAAAATGCATACTAAGACCGAAATGTTAAAAAAATCGATTTTTCTCACGTTTTCGTGAGAAAAAAAACAGAAAATCGCAAATTACCGCTAAACTAAGCGTTATACAAAAAAATGTTTGAAACAGAAGTTGTAGGTTTTTAAATTCTCTACAACTTTTATTATATAAGTTTTTGCGCTAAAATTTATATTAAAGCCGTAATTTAAAAAAAACAACGTTTTTACGTGAAAACAGCCTCACCGAGAATTTCAGCAAACATGGCGCCTACCCTATCTTGTAGAGAATAAAAAATTGAGTAAAATAGGCGATTTTAAAAAAAATCGTAGGACCAGTTTTTGAGAAAATCGCAAAAAACTGAAAAATTATACGAATAAACTACTACTTCCGGTTGACCGATTTTGATGAAAATGTTCGTGTCGCGTCCGGTAGTGGTATGTAACTTAAGTTTCAAGTTTCAAGTTCGTACGATGTTCCGTTCTTGAGATATTCTGTTCACACACAGACACACACACACACACACACAGACACACACACACACACAGACACACACACACACACACAGACCAATCGCTAAAAACATGTTTTTTGGGTTCAGGGGGTCTGAAAACGTGTAGATCCGGTGAAAACTCGATTTCGAAAAATCGACATGAAAACAATACTTTCCTTCCTATATATTCATATAGGCAAGAGAAAGTAATAAAAAATAAACTATAAGCAAATCTTTTGAATTTACAAATCACAAGTTGAGGGTTCATTACCCTGAGTACCTCTCATTATATCAAATATTCATGTGTTAAAAGAGAAAATTACTATGTACAAAGATATTTACTTTTTACAATATGGAATACTTTTCACTGTAATTTTATATACATTTAAACTCTTTCAGACAAGTCCAAAACATGGTAACGCGTTTCAGGCGCCTAACTTCTTCTGCATTGCTTAGAAGATTTATGGCCAATTCATTTTCGTGACTTTCAAGTCTTGCCTGATATTTTCTATTAAAACGCCTGACCTCGTCCATTACATCAGGAAGGTTGCAATAATGTTGTATTTCTACATTCCTTGCAAACCATGGTGCCCTTGTTATAACCCGAAGAACCTTATTCTGGAACCTTTGAATTACCTCTATGTTACTTCAGCTGGTAGTTCCCCAAAGTTTTGAACGCCGTACAACCAAACTGGTTTAAGTAACATTTTGTAAAGCAGCAACTTATTCTCAAGAGAGATTGAAGAGTTCCCGCCAGTCAGCCAGTTTCTTAAAGTATTGTAAAAAATACAATATTTACAGTACAATGTATTGTTAAAGTTTGTTAAAAATATTGTAGATTTATAATAGTCTTCAGGTAGATTTACAAAATGTTCAAACTGCAAGAAAAATATTTCGGATCGTATCACAAAAGTTTCTTGCCTCTATTGAGGTTTAAATTAGGATCTTATGATTCAGTGTTAAAGCTTTTACTCTGTAGTAAACAATTTTTTGATCTCCTTTTTGAAACAGTAAACAATATTCTACTAGGATATGGGATGTACGTAGTAATATTTATAACAAACAAATAACATGAAACTAAGCCAAATACGAACGAAAACAAAGATTTATATCCAGTGGTATAACTTTAGGTAGACAATTAAACATTAAATTTCATTTATTTATTTTTAGTAGTTGTCTATTTTTAAAGCAGCATCAACACTTTGGTCATTAGCAACTATTTTGGGTTTAGCATAATGGGTTTGAACGTGTAATAATTTTCCAGATTCTTGCCGGGAATCGAACTCGGGATCTTCGTTTTACATAGTATCACGCTAACCGTATAGCCACGGTGGCGGCCAATTTCAAATATTCTAATTTATTTTCATGTGGTAGGTCTTTAATTATTTCAATTAAAATTTATACTGGGTGCCCCAAGGAATTCGAACCATACAGAAAGTACATTGATTTTCATTAGTTTGCAGACCTACTAATGCCTTCTCCACATTCCCTCGCTAGATTTTCTAAACATTGCGTGATAAATGTAAACAAATGACGCAATCGGTCATTACAAATCTTTCACATTTGGAATCTGCATTTGGAGTTGAGTATAAACTTATACTGATAACAATATCAGTAGTAGTCGTACAGAATACTTTATAAAACATTATAAAGGTTTGTTATTGTTGTGGCGCGGCGGAGGGGAATGTTATTGGTTATGATGGCATTGATTGATCTACGAAGCCGATGTTTGTGTATGTGCTAGTAGCAGTCAGAGTCCCATAAGAAATACAATGTCCTACACTGCTCCGTTGTGTCAACTGAACGTCCAAACGACTATAGTAATGTATGAATCTAAGCTTTGTGCAGCTGTGGGATGAAGGGGAAAGACGAAGTACTACCAGACTGCTGTTACGTCATAACACTCTACTAATCATCTCATTGCTCTTCGCTGGGCTGTAGGCTGCTGCCTAGTGCGGTGATATACGTGGGTGTTGTTTTCTCTACTCCGCTGTAGACGGTGACACGGAATATATGTAGTTTGGATAGTACCCGTTGACTACTACAAACATAATACAAGTAAAAAGTTACTACTACTAACGCAATCTCTTACAGTAGTAGTGACGTAATGCATACCTCTCAGCTGCACAAAGCTTGGAAACAGGCAGTAGTAATGTTAATAATAATAATACAGTCTGATTACTGATTCAGTTTATTTTAAAGTTTTTTTTTTAAATCTGTGAAACTTATACTTATTTGTAAAAGTGACCAAGGTTGACAGGTTTTTATTTTGATTAAGCTTATTAACTTAACGGTTCACACACCCATACTTGTCAAAACATTAACGTTGGTTTAATGTTCGGTCAACGAGATCTTGAATGCATCTCGGAAGCTTCTAAATGATTCGTTGACTGCCTTCTCTCAAAATTCACATCTTCACACACCATTCAGCAGGACAGCAATATTCTGCCCTGCTGTGTTAATTTTAATTCTGATATTGTTATTAACTGGTAATCTGATGTAATTACTACAAACAGTTTTGTCTCTTTATTAAGTTTATTTAAAGTTGTTTGTTTTGTTAGTGAATAATTTAAATAAACATATGTTGTAATAAATAAACAATTTCATAAATAATGACAGTTCAAGTTCATTAATCGGCTATTAATATTATTCTTTAAATTGAATACTAATTATATAGGTCTGACTGTTTTTGATTTTATGGCAATTACTATAATAAGTTCCACGTCATAAATCGAAATGAGTAATAATAACGACATTAGTTTTAATTGGGTATTGTTTTAGATTTTTTTAAACAGTAGTTACGATAAGTTCCTGAAGTTTTCTTTTATAATATAATTTTTTTTTCAGTTCCCATGTCTGTTCCTGGTTAAAATATTTTAGGCAGTTTATTTTTTATATAGTTAGACATTCTCAATTTAGATGATTTATCCATTTGATCGTTTCATCATAATAATAATAATTGTTATTGTGGTGTTATTATTAATTCGAATGTAATTACCATTGAGGTATTAGAAAAACTTCCATTCATGAATTTATTTTAATATTTATAATTCAAATATTACTTTAATCCAGGTTTTTCATTTAAAAGAGATCCGTACGCCGTTAAAACGTATCAGCTAAAAAACGTACTTCATAATTTTTCGTGATATAACTTGCCAGTTGGGCGATTTTTACCTGTAAAGAGTCCCATTGTGTAACAGTATATTGGTAACATGTACCACGTGATTTTTCGCGGCATAAAACACTAATTTGCCAGACATAACTGACTGGTTCTTCTTCTGAATGGTCCTCTGCAATGCGGAAAAGTTGGGCTGAGCTTTGTCCATAACAGTCTCTCAGGTTAGCAAGCCAGGATATTCTTCTTCGGCCTGGCCGTCTTCCACCATCCAATCTACCCTGCAGGATGCGCTGCAACAGTTCATATCTACCGTGGTTCCTCATAATATGACCAAGGTATTCCAACTTGCGACACTTTGTGATGTTTATTACCTCCGGTTCCTTGCTCATTCGGCGCAGTACCTCGGTGTTGGTCACCCTGTCCGTCCATGGTATCTTCAACATTCTTCTGTACAACCAAAGTTCGAAGGCTTCAAGTTTAGCAGTGGTTGCCTTCCTCAACGTCCAAGTCTCCACTCCATACAGAAGCACGGAAAACACGTAACACCGTAAGAGCCGCAACTTAGTGCCCATAGTGAGATCATGACTCCTAAACGCCGAACTCATTGCGTGAAACACACTCCTTGCCTTACCAATACGGTACTTGATCTCTTGCACGTTATCCCAGGCTTCATTAATAATAGTGCCCAAATATGGATACCTCTCCACGCGCTCAATTCTTTCGTGTTTTATATATAGGTTTACAACAGTCATCAGCCCCCTGCTAATTACCATTAATTTGGTTTTGACGATGTTGATGTCCAGGCCATATTTCTCGCTCACTTCTGTTATTCTGTTCATTAGTTTTTGCAGTCCCTCTATTGTATTAGCGAACACAATTGTGTCATCTGCATATCGTAGATTATTTAGTTTGACACCATTTAACCAGTTGACTGGTTATTTTTTGTTAATTAAAAAAAATTAAACAAATTTACGAGAGTTTAATCACAGCTGATTTTAAATAAAATATGCCAAAGTATAATAAAAATATTATACTTTGCTAGTCCAAATCCTTGAATATTAAGTGTGGTAGAATCAGAAATGAAAATATTGTAAATCAGTTTAAAATAACTTATATTGAAAAATATACTTGATGTCAAAAGTAATTAAAATATGTATCGGGAAAAGTTTTCCTCAATAATCAAATGGTACGTTTTGTCACATCCAAAATAATATGTTGAAGTTATAATCAGACCCTTCGCAGACAGTCGGTCGGTTCCGGGTGACGGTTTGTTAGTCCAGGCTGTGAGCTCGCTCCCGTTAGCAAAATTATTCGGACTCGGTTTCTTTGCACTATCTTATTCAAAATTGGTCCCTTATAACCAATCCGCAAGAAACCACGGGCCACCGTGGTCGAGAAATTTTTTAAACAATTTTTTTTAAACAAATTGCAAAAATTGGTTTTTTGGCCGCGGACAAAATTTTTTCAGGTTTTTTGGATCATTCTGAACAATAAAAGTCCTTAGTAACTTTTCTCTATAGTTAATAGTTTTCGAGTTATAAGCAATTAAAAATTTGAAAAACGTAAAATCAACCATTTTCAATCCTCTATATCTCAGTTAAAAAACATTATTTTTTAAGTTAGAAAGTGCTTAAAGTAAAGTTTAAATATCCTTATACAAGATTCTGATGTCTTTTTTGAAATTATTTTATTGCAAAACCTTTGTTTTAAACAGTTAACAATGCGCGTGCGGCGCGTACAACAATTAATTAGGTATAACTTTAAGCGTCGGCGAAAAATCCATCGGGTAACGTATACACAGCGTTAGTGCGAGAGAGACGCAACATGCAGCGCGTGGTCGCGGTACGCGCCGCGCGCGCATTGTTAACTGTTTAAAACAAAGGTTTTGCAATAAAATAATTTCAAAAAAGACATCAGAATCTTGTATAAGGATATTTAAACTTTACTTTAAGCACTTTCTAACTTAAAAAATAATGTTTTTTAACTGAGATATAGAGGATTGAAAATGGTTGATTTTACGTTTTTCAAATTTTAAATTGCTTATAACTCGAAAACTATTAACTATAGAGAAAAGTTACTAAGGACTTTTATTGTTCAGAATGATCCAAAAAACCTGAAAAAATTTTGTCCGCGGCCAAAAAACCAATTTTTGCAATTTGTTTAAAAAAATTGTTTAAAAAATTTCTCGACCACGGTGGCCCGTGGTTTCTTGCGGATTGGTTATAAGGGACCAATTTTGAATAAGATAGTGCAAAGAAACCGAGTCCGAATAATTTTGCTAACGGGAGCGAGCTCACAGCCTGGACTATGTCGTGTAATCCAAAAGATCGTACGAGAGGAAAATTTGATTGTTGTAAATTTGTACTAATTGTTATAATGCTTACATTTAAAAATGCACTACATAATTAAGTGTAACAACGTTTTTATGGATGTGAAAATCTTAGAAACGTTTGATAAAGTGTTGGCCTAAAACCGTTTATACTGTATTGTAAGTTATGATAACTGAAGGCAAACTTTGATAACTCATTAGCAGTTTTTTTTTTCAGTGAATTGAAATTTTTCTTTCAAAGTGTCTTTTTAAATGTAAAGTCTTTTAAAGTGTTGGCCAAAAACCGTTTATACTGTATTGTAAGTTATGATAACTGAAGGCAAACTTTGATAACTCATTAGCAGTTTTTTTTTTCAGTGAATTGAAATTTTTCTTTCAAAGTGTCTTTTAAAGTGTTGGCCTAAAACCGTTTATACTGTATTTTAAGTTAGGATAACTGAAGGCAAACTTTGATAACTCATTAGCAGTTTTTTTTTTCAGTGAATTGAAATTTTTCTTTCAAAGTGTCTTTTAAAATGTAAAGTCTTTTAAAGTGTTGGCCAAAAACCGTTTATACTGTATTGTAAGTTATGATAACTGAAGGCAAACTTTGATAACTCATTAGCAGTTTTTTTTTCAGTGAATTGAAATTTTTCTTTCAAAGTGTCTTTTAAAGTGTTGGCCTAAAACCGTTTATACTGTATTTTAAGTTAGGATAACTGAAGGCAAACTTTGATAACTCATTAGCAGTTTTTTTTTCAGTGAATTGAAATTTTGTAATTTTTGTTGTGGCTGCCTTGTAACTGTTTAATGAGTATTCGGTGGTTAATTTTGTTTAGATTAAACGTTCTACGGTACGTTAAAATATTATACTAAAAAAAATATTATAAAAAAAATATACTAAAAAAAATATTATAATATATATATATATATATATTTTTTTTTTGTACACTTTTTAGTGTATTATTCTAGGATGACCTTGTTGTTTAGGTCATCAGCAGAAAGATGGTTTGAACCTCTCGAGACTTTTCTAAGTATAATGAAGAATGAGATGGTTTACAATTGCCTTCCTCACTGAGTGGAAAAGTATGCTTATCAGTATGCCAGACCCTCCGTAAAGCATCTGCTTTCCACCCTACAAATGACACCTTTCATTCACCACAGGGTCTGGCTGTATAATGAAATTCATTACTGCCAGAGGAGATAACTGCAGTGGTTTTTTACACCTCTACATCTTCTGTTCTTAAATGATTCAGTCATATAATTGGCTGACAATGTGATAAGAAACAGAACTATTTTGTGTAGCCCTGGAACCAGCAGATTGAGTGCAAATAATTTAACACTCCACCGGCCTGTTATGAACAGAGGATGATCTTATTTATATATTATATTTTGTTTTCGTTTACAAGTCAACTACGAATAAAAGGAAAGATAAAAATTCTTCGTATTCATAACGCGTCTATGTTAATAATAGTAGTATATAATTATCACCCATTGTTCTCGTGCTGTGCGTAGATGAATTATCGGTGCCAGTAGCGTTTGTAGGCCGTGGGTGCATAGCGTACCTCGTTGTGAACTAAGATGGAGGCCTATATAATATGAACGAGGGAAAGTTAAATTGTGGGAATATGATGTAAGGAGAATTACTACAAATAATTTTTTAATAGGTTACAAACAGTATTGGCGTGTTTTGCGTGTATCTTTTCCTTATAGTAAACTCATAGGAAATTAACTTTCTTACATGGTTTTTAGATCAATCTATATGTATTTTTTTTTTTTAAATTAAAAGTTGCATCAACGTCTTAACTACTACGTTGGGTTATAAACGGTGGGGTAATACGTGTAATATTTTTTCCAGACCCTGCTCGGAAATCGAACCCAGACCTCCAATCTGCAGTGTAGCACGCTCACTACTGGGCTAATTGAAAATGTTATTTTCATAATTTTTAGCTAGATAAATTATCTAGTAGCTATTTTCGTAGTTTTTGAATCGTTGCATAGAAAAATATTGGTTAATATTTGGTTTGTGAGGATTTTTGTACTCGCTTTACCGGTCTCGCTTTTAACATCGCTCATTTGAGAAAAGAAACATTTCGTCCTCCCCTCTCTTTTGTTTGAGAATATTTACAAACGTGCCTGGTAATTCCGTAATTTTTTTTGACTACAATATATTTTTATTTGCAACTGTATAAAATTAACAACAAGCAAATTTGATAAAAAAAGGGATACAAATATTGACAAATTTTAAGACACTGAGGAGATCGCTGCCCGTTGACAGTACTCCAACCGTAATCATTAAGTTAGTTCATATTTTATTTTATTTTATTTTTCTTTAATTTTGACCTCTCATGATATCCCTACTCCAGAGTCGTTTCAGTCTTCGTATAGGGGCAGTTGGTAAATTTGGTGTGTCTAGGTCAACAATGACCTGGTTTGGATTATTGGGTAATTTCTTTTTAAATCGTGTGTATATGCGTAGGAACAGATTGTTCATGTATGGGACGTTTAAGTCCGTGTGTAGTGTATCGTTCATTACGTAAAAGGGAGCACTTTGAGTTAAATTCTTTAATAAAGGACAATAAATAGGTTATTGATAATATTTCTGTCTTTTTTCGGTAACTTGTTTATATTATGATTGATGTCCTAATGAAGTACGTAAGATCACTGTAATTTATACGAATACACAAATTCCCACACTCCTTTTTAAAGGTTCGGATTTAACGTCGGTGTCCGGCTTAATTTTAGCACGGTGAATCGAGGACCTACTCTATGAGCTATTTCTCTAAATTGATTGTTTATGTTTTCCACGAATATGCTTACGTAATTATTTTTGTTTTTTAATACTGTTATCGTGTTATGGCGAATTAGAATTTCATATTGTTGAAGAATCTTCACTTTGTATGGTTTTTTAACTCAGTAGACCTACGTCATCATGGTTTCTTTTATATTGTTGAATAATTGTTACGTGTTGTTTAAGTACATAATATTATTTCCTGCTTTTATGCTTAAGTGGATTTGAATAGGTGCTTAAAAATCATACGACAATAGATAAGTTGATAATCTACTAATTATGTAGGTACTTAATAATATGTTGTGATTTAAGTGACAAATGCAATTCTAAGAATTTCGGTATTAATCAACTGTTGTGTCGTTGTTCATCATCTACAACAACAACCAGCCCGTTGTAGTACATAGGTTTCCATCATTTCCACATTTTGGGCTGTCTACATACAGTTCCCAACTATTCTTTTGAAAATGTTGGTCCAATATGCGGAAGTTCTTCCTTTGAACGTATAGTGTGCTTTCGATCTTTGTTCAAGCAGTCTCTTGGTACATCTACTTTCCGAAATTCAGGCCATATGGCCATATGTCCCATTTAATTCCAATTAAACATTGTTATAAATGTGTTACAACATAAGTGACAAATGTTCTTTTACGTAAATCTTAAATTTCTTTTGCCCATAACAGGCGGCAGGTGGAGTATTAAATTATTTGCACTCGATCTGCTCATTCCAGGGCTACAAATAGTTCTGTTTCTTATCACATGGTCAGCCAATATGACTGAAGCACTTAAGAACAGAAGAGGTAGAGGTGTAAAATACACTTGTCAGAGTTATCTTCTGTGTGAGTAATGAAGTGAAGGTGTCATTTGCAGGGTGGAAGGTAGATCCGTTTCTGATCTGTTTCTTATCAAATGGTCAGCCAATTATATGACTGAAGCATTTAAGAATAGAAGACATAAAGGTGTAAAAGACACTATTCAGTTATCTCCTCTGAGAGTAATGAATTTCATCATTATACAGCCAGACCCTTTGGTGAATGAAGTGAAAATGTAATTTGGAGGGTGAAAAGTAGATGCTTTCCAGAGGGCTTGGCATGCTGATAAGCATACTTTTTCAATCAGTAAGGTAAACCGCCACGCTCCTCGTTTTACTTAGTAAAGCCTCTAGAGGTTTAAACCAGCCTTTCGGCTAACATGCTAACTGGCAACATACACTGGCTGAAAAAGTTTTTTTTTGTAGACAGATCTGTACGTTCCTCCAAAAAAATAATGATAATAATTTTCTAGCCAGATAAATGCGTTGACCAGAGCACTTCATTCATAAGAAAAAATACGAACGTATATAGGAAAAAGCCCAAATAAAATATTGATCCAATATATTAATTCATACAGTGATACCATACCGAATCGAATCATTGAAGAATGGGTGGGAAACCCATAATGGGCGATGTCGTGAATGGATTTTCACCTGATCGCTCGGAGAATAGGATTATGGAACTTTTTGAGATTTCTTATTAATATTAATATATTAGGAAGGAACAGTTGAAGGTAAATTTTATTATGATTCAGATTCGCGTGAAGGACGATTTGAAGGATTAAGGAGTTTTTTTATTTGAGAACAACTGGGAAATAGAATTATTAAAGGAATTCGTGGAATGGCAGTATGCATACTTCTTCCGGCGGATGAAGTATCTACTCTTCGTAGATGTTTCTGATGATATGTTGTTCTGAAAACTTCGCTGAAGCGTGAAGTTTTCTCGATGTATTGTAGATAGTCCATTAGGGATGGGAATAGTAGGTTTTCTGAGACAACTGTATTAGGGATACGATAATGAAAATATTCTGTTTCAGAAGCTGGAGAATTTTCTTTGATTAGTTTTGGAGAGGATGGGCCACCAGACTTCTTCTTCTTCTTAAAGTTCCATCTCCTATCGGAGGTTGGATATCATAATGGCTATGGTCACTTTGCTGGCTGCTGCTCTGAATAGTTGCAATGAACTACAGTTGAACCATTCTCTTAGATTCCTCAGCCAGGAGATGCGTCTTCTTCCTACGCCTCTTCTTCCTCGGATCCTTCCCTGCATAATAATTCTCAGCAACTCATATTTTTCTCCTCTGGTTATGTGACCCAAATATTCTAGTTTTCTTGTTTTTATACTCTTCATAACTTCCAACTCCTTATTTAAACGTCGTAGCACCTCAACATTGGTAACCTTTTGGACCCACTGAATTTTCAACATTCTCCTGTAACACCACATTTCGAACGCTTCTATCTTCTTTATGTGTTGTTTCTTCAATGTCCAAGCTTCCATTCCATATAGTACGATGGAAAATACGTAACATCTTAGAGCCCTCAATCTGAGAGGCATGTGAAGGTCTTTGTTTGTTAGCATTGTCTTCAATTTTATGAATGCTTGCCTTGCAGTTTCAATTCTTACTTTAATTTCTTTGCTTTGGTCATTCTTGTCATCAACCCAGGTTCCCAGATATTTGTATGCCTCTACTTTTTCTATTTGGGTTTGCTCTATTGTTAATGTTTCATTTCCATGTTCTGCTCTCGATACAATCATAAATTTAGTTTTTTTCTCATTTATTCTAAGTCCATATCCACCAGACCATATGGGCCACCAGACTGGTGACCCATAAAAAAGAAAAGATCGGATTACAGCGGAATATACTAGAAGTTTCAGTGATTTTGTGAATGATTCGGAACGAAGGATCGGGGATACCATACCACACTACGTAGGCCTAATTTTATGTCAGGATCTCGATTTCCATACGCGGCATAGCAAAGTTATTTTTCTCTTCAGTTCGCACATGTATTTATCTGGTGGTGTTTACCGGTGTACTTTGATGGTCGGGTATCATCAATTAACCATACTCTCTTAGGAGAGGGTCGGTTTCAGTCTACACAAGACTATACACCTCATTTACACGTCATACACATCTCGTTGGGCCATCGCGTCGCGTATTGTTCTAAATTGAACGGATTACAACTTGCATACATTTGGGATTAAAAAAAATTACCTGGTAACTGAAATTCGTGTCTGTGATAAGTATATTTGTCAACTGTTAATGGTGGTTCAAAGAGTTTGATTTCAGCCGAAATACAAATCAATTTTTGTATTTTAAGCAGATCTTATTATTTTTGTTTTATTTGTTTACATAAACCTACCGGGTTGGTCTAGAGGTAAAGTCGTCGCCAAAATCAGCTGTTTAACAGCTGACTTTCGCAGACGAAGGTTCCTGGTTCAAATCCTTGTAAAGGTAGTTACTTTTATACGGATTTTGAATGCTAGACAGTGGCTACCGGTGTACTTTGATGGTTGGGGTTCAATTCACAATACTCTCTCAGGAATGGTCGACCTGAGTCTGTACAAGACTACACCTCATTTACACGTCATACACATCATCCTCACCTCATTTAATCATGGGGTTGCTTATTGTTCTGAATTCAACAGATTGCAACGTACACGAATTAGGGATTACAAAAAAAAAATTGTTTACATGTTTTTAAATTGTTTTTTATGCAGTAGATTTTATTAATCTAGTTTGAAATGTATTGTTGGTTTGTTCGGGTGAAAATTTTAAATTTTGTTTGTAAAAGGAATGTTGGTGATTTCGACTCAGTTTGCGCATGTTTGTTTGTAAAAAATATTTTCAGTTTAGTAATGCGATTGTGTTTTACGTGCCGCCTTGTTCAACCGACGCATTGTGCGCTTATTCTTGATTGTTGGCTTGTATTGGTTTCATCATTCCATCCATGTAGGACTAATGTTAAGTGGTAGGTACGCGGATTATGTAGGTGGCCCTATCCCACATACATACTCATTTATGTTTAAGGACGAAACGTTCATTTTTCTTATGCTTTTACATTATATCTAAAAAAAAAATGGTTTTAATTTTTTCCATAGTTTATATTGCGTTGAGTCACCATTAAGTTAAACGGTAGACGTACTGATTCTAGAATCCTGTTTGTTTTGTTTGTACAAAATTTTAATAATAAAATAAAGAAGTCTATAAACAAACGGATAACATGTTAGACACGATGAGAAAAAAGAGGGTATCTTTTTTCGGACATGTAGCCAACTCAGAACACCAGAAACTCGGATCAGTTAACGGAAAAGTCACTAAAGGGAAAAAACCACGTCAAGGTGGATCTCAGAGATTAAAGAAGACATGGACAATCTTGGGCTTACACTACTCGACCTAAGAAACAAAACTGAAAAACTCAAAACTTCTTCACACCCCTAACACCAGATTTGAAAAACCCCAAAAATCCACTAGAGTCTGTTCAGAGGCTGCAAGACTAGCAAGATCCCAGAATATGAAAAACTACTGGGGAAAAAAGGAGACTGCACCAACAATGCAGAAACTAAGACTCTACATTTATTTGATTCAAGTGATCTACTAAGGTCTCAAAAGCAAAAAAAAAAAAATGAGAATAATTTTTCTCTTCCGTTCAAATTAAAATATTAGAGTATAATATGTAAGGAATGTCTTTAAGATTCAAATCAGTGCGGTTTGTTGAAAAGAAATGCAATTTTAATGCAGTGACTGTATATCCGTATTTTGCAAGTTCTTATATAGGTTACAATTAATTTTGTTCTAGTACTTTACTGTTTACTAAATTAATTAAAAAGTTTTTATTAACAACTCGTATAAAGCAATTATCGATGTAATATAAAAGTACCGTCTGTCTATAACTTGATGGCCTCCCGCAGAGGGGAAGCAATATGCGGAATGTAAAACAATTTCAGAAAACATACCTATTTTTTTTTAAGTAACTGAAACTTGTCGGAAATGATGTATTTTTGTAAAACAAAGTATTTTGCATGTTTTTTGTTTATAAAATTATTTCGGAGAGATAATGTATAATTCTTATGAGATAATGTATCATTTAGTTTTGTTTTTTAAGAAAACCCGTATTTTTTGAAATACATCGTCATTGTACAAGAACTATTTCACGGATTAACATAAAATTTGGCGTGTTAGTTCTGTAATAATTATGAAAAACGATGATGCAATAAAATTTAACAGTAAATCACAATACTTTTTAAGTTACAAGGTATTTTCATAAATAAATTTTGTAAAATCGCGAAACACATTTTTTTTTTTTTTTTTTTTTTTGTTTAACGTCCGACTGTTCTGCAATTAATGCTAATGCAGACGGTAAAGGATGAAATGATGTTTTTGTAACGTATGAAAATATGCCGTGCCTGAATGGGATTCGAACCCAAGACCGCATGATGAGGGCGAGCACGTTACCAACTACGCCAATGCGGCCGGCCGAAACACGACATAAAAATATTCTGTCTTTAGATAACTGTACACTGTAAGCGAATGAAATAAAGAGACAATTTTCAATTAATTTTTAGTGAAAGAGTTATTTTAAATTGTATTAAAATTTAAATAGTAGGCCTAATTAGTACACAGCTGTTTAAAGTTGCAACTTTTTTTTAAATTTGGCTTAATTTATTATTTTTTTTTTTTAGTTTAAAGTTGCATTAACAGCTTGGTCGTTAGCGACTACTGTGGGTATTGTAACGGTGGGTTTGAACGTGTCTTAAATTTCTAGACCCTAGCCGGAAATCGAACCGGGGACCTTCCGCGTTATAAGGTTACGAAAAAAATAGTCTTTACACCGACGGAGGCGGCCCGCTTTCATTTAGTTATGACAGTGGTTGGTTAAGTGTGATAATATTAAATTTTAGATTTTTTTTTTCAAACTATTGTTTGATAATAATTATAATGAAATGTCAGCTTGTAGAGAATATTGAATTGCTTTTAAATATCCACGCGATTAATGGGTTACCCAATCAGTCAGCTTTTGTACAGTTGTTGTTCTATAATAAATTGAATAACGCCGGTTAGGCGAACGGCTTTGTAAAGTGACCAGCTGTTATGAACATTTTACCAGTGGGCGTCACTGGTTAAATTCAAATCAATACGTGTCAAAAAAATCCGTTAAGGTTTTTTTTTCTAATTGAAGTCATATCACCAGATTGGTTATTAGTATCCTACTTGTCCGTTGTGGAACGTATGTTTAAACATGTACTATCATTTTCAGAATATTATTTTTGTTTAATTCCTAATATCTTCATTCAAAAATAAATGTTTACATTGCATCCTGCAGTTTGAAATTATTTTTCTATTTCATGTAGTAATGAATTTATATAATAATTTCACCAACCTTCTTTTTAAACTGCGTCACCTTTATTTTTATTGTTACTTACACGTGTTTCAGTGGATCCACCACATCAGAGTAATAAAAAAAATTGAAACTAAAAAAATTGTTGTTTCACTTATTTAAAATTTACAGAAGATGGTACATCTTCAGTCATTTGTATAAAACATTTCAGTCATTTGAGTTTTATACAAATGACTGAAGATATATCATCTTCTGTAAATTTTAAATAAGTGAGATAACAATTTTTTTAGTTTCAATTTTTTTATTTACTCTGATGATGGTGGATCCACCGAAACACGTGTAAGTAAGAATAAAAATAAAGGTGACGCAGTTAAAAAGAAGGTTGGTGAAATTATTATATAAATTCATTATATGAAATAGAAATTCCTAATATGTGTACGTTGCAATCTTTTCAATTCAGAACAATAAGCAACCACATGACCCAATTAGATGAGGATGATGTGTATGACGTGTAAATGAGGTGTAGTCTTGTACAGACCCAGGCCGACCATTTCTGAGATAGTATGGTTAATTAAACCCCAACCATCAAAGTACACCGGCAACCACTGTCTAGTATTCAAATCCGTATAAAAGTACTAGGATTTGAACCAGGAACCTTCGTCTCCGAAAATCAGCTGTTAAACAGCTGATTTTGGCGACGAGAATATTATTGGGGTTAGAATTTGGGATCTTTTACTTTGTTGCCTATCAGATAACTATTACGCCATAAATTGGTTCTTTTTTTTAAAGTTGACCATTTATTTGATATGAAACTCATCAAATTGTTCTATTGTAAATAATGATTCTTTAATTAAATTGTTAGCTGTTGATTTTAATTTACTATGGCGCCGCTATTTGTTTTTTTATTGCGTACAAGTGTTCAGAATTTATTTATTTTGAAATGTTATTTATATTTTTATCATGGAAATTGTAAATGATTAAATACGTTCTTCTGGTCTGTCTTTACTTATTCCGTTTTTATTTTAAACACTTAAAAATTCCATTTACGCACTCTGATATGTG